>OX459029.1:23676661-24276661 GCA_949775025.1 Tricholauxania praeusta | reverse complement strand
TCTTGGCATACTTTTTTCAAATAGAAATATAAAAACATATTCTTGGTCTTATCGATGTACTATCGATTGAAACCGATAAATTTGGAGAAACTATCGATGCATATCGATTTTACCCATCCCTAATATTGGACTCAGGTCCATAAATTACGTGAGTTAAAATAGGGGGAGGGGTCCGGAAAAACCGCACCAAGGGGGTGCAGCAGCAGATGATTGGAAATAAGTGAATACACTAGCGGTCATAAAAATCGCACCACCACAAAAAATGATTAAGCTTAGGTATTATTGATATTTACATGTATTGAAAAAATATTTTTTTTATTATTGTTATCAAGCTAATATGATTACATAGTTTGAAAACAAATAAAAATTTCTGGATCTTACACGCCTATTTTTTTTTTGACTAAAAACAAGAATCTGAAAAAAGATAAATGCTTTAACGAATCCTTTGATTATTTATTTTTACAGAAACTGATCCATATCTTGTAATCTTCAATGTTGTTTCTAAATACTAATTCAAGCTACAAAAAAAAAATAGTATAGTGCTCCTTATTTAGCCTGTATTACAGCCATTATCCTTGATGGCATGGAATCAACCAAGGCTTTGAGGTTATCGTCCTGTATAACATTATACCAAAGCTTATCTAAAGCTAAATTAGATTTTTTTTGTCTCGGGCTTCTGGTCAGTAACTTTGCCCTTCATTATATGCCACAAGTGCACGACAGAATTCAGGTCCGGCGAGCTTCCAGGACAGGTCAGACCCAAAATTCCAAGATCCGGAAATACTTTTCCGAGCTATAAAGAAATGATTTGTTTTTTTAAAATCCTGTTTATAATTTTAATGTCTGTAAGAAACAGAAAAAAATTACATACACGATTAAACAATTTCGCACGGTGGTAAGGCCCAAAATCGTTCTGTAAAATTGCATCCGTAGTGCAGGATAAGTGCGTTTTAAGCACCGGCTCCTAGTTCTCCCTTATAATATACCCATATTTTTTCGTAATCATAGTTCCTTCTCAATAGTGTAGAGGACCACGAACATTGTTAGAAAACATCCCCAGATCATTTGGCTTTATAGAAATTTTACTGTTTTCACTATGCAGTTTTCTTTCTAACATTCTACATCGGAACGACGCAACTTCGGTAAATTATCGGCGCCTTGCAAGTAGAATTTACTTTCATCCGACTAAATAACATTTCGCCACTGCTTCAGTGTCCAGTTTTTGAAGTTATGAGCATAAGGTAGACCCTCTTTTTTCATTTTTGGTGTCAAGAACGGCTTTTTTGCAGGACGTCTTCCATATAAACCAGCATCTCGCAGCCTCCTGCGGTAAGTTCCCACAGCAATTTTTATGGAAGCATGCGTTTCTAGCTCTGTCCGTATAGCAATTACACTTTTAAAATTATCGTTCGAACTTATTTTCTACTAGGCCATCTTTGACTTTCTACTGATTGCACGTTTAGAACCAGATCATTTTTTCCTCTCCAGCGGCTCCTAAATATTTTTTTTTTTTTTCAAAAAGCACAATTGTGGAATGTGAGAAACCCATTCTTTCCGAAATTTTAGGATACGATACACCTTGGTCCGCTAGTCGCTTTTTGATCACGTGGCAGCTGTTTATGTTTTGGACCCATCTCTGTACTTATTTTAAAAAATTACCTTCTGCTTTAAGCAAACACGTAAAAATATCGTATTTTCGTTGTCAATACTTTAATGCTGAAAGTCCCATTAATCGAAAATAAAAAATAAATGCGGAATTGTTTTAATTTTTACATATAAAAAAGTTTTGCCAGTGGTGCAGCTTTCATGACCGCTAGTGTATATTAGTTAACATGTGCAGCAGGATTCTTCGATTTTCTAGGCATTCATTACTATTTTTTCTGTCTGTTGCTATGCGTTTTTTTCCAAGACCAGTACACAAAATTTTATAAGAGCGACTCTTAGCTCAGCTCTCTGAATGAAGAGGAAATGGTTGGAAATTTAACCTTTATAGACACTATAAGTGATCGTTTTAGGTACTTGGATATCCTACGCAGCAATCTCAAGGCATCAGCAACCAAGCTGGGTCGTTCTACAGGGTGGTACTTTCAGCAACAGAATGCCCCGAAACATACCGCAGGCGTTGTTAAGGAATGGTTTATATATTCTGTGCCCTACTAACTTCATTCACCACCTCAGTCGCCAGACTTGAATCCCATAGAACATCTATGGGATGAATTGAGCCGTAGAGTTTGAAAAAGAACCATTAAAAATAAGTAGGAACTCAAAAACCGTATACCTCCAGCAAATACCAAAACGTTGGTGTTTTCTATGAAAAACCGATTGAACGCCACTATACAAACTAAGGGTGGCCCAAAAAGATACTAATTTTGTTCATATTATATGTGTTAAATAGGTTATAATGAAATGTTTTTTAAAGTATGTTTACTTAAATGTTTGAGTGATATCAAAAACTGCTCAATAAATTTGATTCATTGATCACATTGCTCTTCCTGATTTTACTAAACTAGCATTTCGAGCGGGGTATTTATACTTTTTTTGTGCCACTGTATAAAGAATTAAACGCAATTTTAACTTTGACAGAAATTATAAACAACTCATTCATCTTGTGCTCAATGTAAGTAAAACCGTAAAAACAAGAAGCTCAAAACAGCACTCAACAACTCTTACAAAACTAGTTTAACACCTGCACAACTACACCCTGAGCAACGAACGCCCACTTATCCTATCATACTAATATTTTAAGAAAATCGGGCGTGAGTTCGATAAAATAAATTATTCATCCTTAAAACTAGTTTGGCCGGTTACATATAAATTTCGATTCGACTGATTATCCATCAATAATCCGATTTTGCGGTTAGAATGTATTCGGGCGTCTGATTACTGATAAATATGAACAAAAACGCAATTTGCTTTCTTTTAAAAAATTTGCTTTTATTTTCAGAGAAAAAAGTATAAACAAAAAAAAAAACATGAAACTACTAAGGAGTAATACAGGTACTTACCATTAAAACAAATAAATATTGCGCATTTCTTAATTAATCGATTGAGCGCATTCATTAGAAAAAATGACGTGCGCGTCGTGCCAACAGAAATCATCAAGCTGCACACTTGGGACAACTCTTGCATCGACGCACAAACCAATAGGAGAAACGAATAATCTCTGGAATCACATATGCAATTTTTAGTATTTATCATCCACTCATGGAAGAAACTGCAACTGCGTGTTGAACGCTTGAAAGAAATATTGAATGTATTTATTGAATGAATGTTTGTGTGACGAAACATTTGAAAGCATATTTAATAATAACGTATATTATTTAGTAATGTTACTTTAAATTTGAATAAAGGGAATATTTCTTATATAGAATAATTTAAATTTAGTGGTGTAACAAAAACACAACAACTCTTATATATAACAACAATTTAAAGTTCAAAAATGAGTTAGAGATATATGTATATAATATAAAATTATATAACTAATTGAAATTATGGTTATATTTATATAGGAATCGTTATACTATATAGAAGATATTTAATAAATAAATGGAAGCTTTAAGTATTTGCTGCTCTATAAAAACATAGATATGAGTTGTTTCATTGGTTAAAATATTGGTTTTTAAGAAATGATAAATGAACTGGAGCAACATTTAAATGTGAAATTATTTAGGAAGGTTTGATTTGTTTGATTGCAATTGGCACAAATCACTGTAAATGCTATCTATGAAGTTGTATTTAACACGTAGTAATATTGAAACATTAACAGTGTGTAACATTTGAAACTTACTTTAGTTTAAAATATACGTTACATTCATAACCATATATTTATATGTATATATAATAAACAAAATTATTATATTATTTATATGTATGTGCAACATATATAAGCAAGTACAAATAAATATAATTTATAGTTTCAATATTTCGATAAACCTGTAAATGTAAGCAAATAGTTTTCAAATAAGAGAAATAATACAAATTAAATACAATATACCATACAATAAATTAAACTCTAATTGAGTAGTAATATGGTGTTTATTTGAAATCCAAGATAATTGATATATATATATATATAATACAGTATATATATAGATACATTGAATACATTACATTATGTTATATAAGATAAGATATTTTGTTACAAAGTATGAGAAAATATACAAATATTGCGAAATTTCATGTTTCTTTCAGTGTAAATACATAACGTACTTTTTTAGTATCGATAAATATTTCAAGCTAATCAAATTTAGTCGATTGGATAAATGAAATAGTTTTTATTAACTGTTGTAATGGTTAATATCATGAAAAACTTCCATTTGTATTGAAAAAAAGTAAATTTATGGTTCAAACAAAACTAATTTTGCTAAGTTAAATTAAACTTTATTCCTTCTATTAATTAGGTAATGCTGAAAGATGTAGAGCACAATCTTACAAGTGTACGTGCGTGTTTTAAAATAGCATGTTCTTGATGAATCTACCTTTTTTTTAAAAAAAAAAATCAAAATTTAAGTTTAAAACGAACTAAGTTCTTCCACTGTTAACTTTTTTATTAAAAAAAAAAACGATTGATATATGAAAGTCTATACGCAAACTCGTAATCCATCCAATCCTGTAAAAGAAATCCATATTTGGTTATTTAAAATCTTATTTTTCACACTGTTGCTAAAGGTTTTTATGTAAAAGAAAAAAAATGTCCAGAAGTTTGTGTGAATTCCATTATTTGATGACTGAAGATAGATATCCGAAAAAATGACGTAAAGTTCAGTAGAGTTCGATTTTTCTCATCTTCTTTCTCTCACTTAGTTTTGTATATTAAGAATTGGATTTTGTTATAATAGTTTTCTTAAAATAGTTACTATATTGTTTTTACTATATGTAATCATCTTAAATGCCTAAATGAAAAATAAAGAAAGATACAGTATAATATATTATAAATTCATAAAAATACATAATATAGTAGTTATATGTTATGTGTTAAGGATATCTGTAGTACATTGCAAAAACAGTGTAAATTTTTAAAGGTTTTCAGATAAGTTCGCTTTGGTCAACCCATTCAAAATGTCCCGCCCGGCAACAGAAAAAGATATCAAGTCCAAAAAGTTGACCACTAAGCACTGTGCTCGAAACCTATCTATTTCGAGTAAGCTGAATTAAATAGTGATAGCCGTATGTAAGTGTTGGATCAATTAAAATTTTATTTAGTATCAATTTTTCACTGGAATACGTAATGGACCAGATATTCGTCAATGCCCTCAGTGATCAAGAGGCATGGAATTGTGTAAATGTCGTCATGGAGAAAGTTCTCGGAATTTATCAACCCGATGATTGGCGCATACACATTGAACAAAATGCTTACCGCTTCCCACTGTATACACATTGTTCAAATGTTAATACCATGTAGAACATGGTATTGAACTATTACATGCCATATCTGATGAAAATGGCTAGTGTTTCGACCAACTCTCTTCTTACACGGTGTTTTTTACACGATTTTGAAATGACACGGTTCAAAAATAAGAAAAAATAAACATTTTTACACCAATTTTTTGTTCTAGCACGAATCCCAAAAAAGCTTTATTTTTATTTTAATTCTAAATTGTACATTAAAATTATGTATACAGAAACAAAATACAATTGGGGGAATACCCGAATGATATAATCATTTTTTTCATTAACTCTTTGTACTTCAACTTGAACCTATCATTTCGTTATTCAGTATTTATTTTGTGTTAAGACGTTCAGTTCTAGGATGCTATAAATAATTTCAATAAAATTCCTTAAAGTTGATGCTCAAACTAAATTTTTTTGGTTGAATTCGATTATGAAATTTTCAGTATAATTTGCATTTTTTTTTTGCACGTTTTTAGGGAAAATATTTTGAGATTTTTGCAACTTACACGATTTTTTAAAGTTGTGAAGCATATTCCCAAATTTACCATAGTTCGTTCGTATGTATTTTTTTGCACGATTTCTTTTTTTGCACGATTTTCTAAGGAACACATCTACCGTGTAAAAAGAGAGTTGGGTGTACATAAAAATATCTTTTTATGGTTTTATGATCTAGAATTTTAAATGGAAAATATCTCAAGCAAGCGCTAACTTTGAAAAAACGGTTGAGTTCAGCGTCCGCGTACGTCCGAATTGGTTTACCAGAAATTTACCCAGTTTGTTGAGGTTTCCGATTAGCACATTGTAATCATTAAAAATAACATCGCGATTTAACAAAGTACCAATGTATATTATAAAGCATAGCTTCCGCATAAATTTGTAATTTATCCGAAAAACAGTTTTTGTGCATATACATATGCATTTTATAAATAAGGACCTTAGCTTTTGAGAGAGGAATCAACTATCATGAAGTATTTAAGAACTGTACTTCTCCTTTCCAAGGGATTTTCAATTCCAACCTACCTAAATGCTACTAAAGAAGTTTTTTTTGAACTAATTCAAATTATCTAAAATAAAATATTTTCAAGTCACAAAAGTAAGCATGTAATGAATTACTATTTACAGTTAAAACTTTACATAAACTCGATAGGGATATTCAAACGACGGCATTCATGTAAATATAATCGTCGATATAAATGAGAACTTAAAATTCTAAACGACTTGTTACTCTAGTGCCTGTAGGGTTTTTTTTGGAAATGCATCAAAAAAGAAAAAACTACACGGGTTGAAATCATAGGAGTAAGATATTTGATTTCGAAGCAGTTTACATGCCGACAACCATGTAACATGACAGCTGTTGCAAGATAAATAAGATACATATCCATTTTATTTTTAGTTTTTTTAACTTCAGGAAAAATGTATTATAGGAACACTTTCATAAATCGCAAAGTCAAAGATGAGATGTTTGTAATTTTTTATCAAAATGCATTTTAATCAATTTACTTTCTTCTTCTCCAACACGATTTACAAATAGCCCTTTTTTCCGTAATTCAATGAACGCAATAAAAATTCTTTAAAAAAAATATTTATATTCATTCCAGCGTAATGCTAGCTTGACGCTATAAAATTCAAATGAAAATGCTTTATCCTTAACCATGCTTTATTAATGGCGACCAAAATGGTAAATAATATTACGCAAAAAAAAAAGTAACGACGAACAATCGTTCTATGTCAGCACAAACCAGCAAACGTTTTTTGTAAACAACGCGGTAAGGCACAATTAATTCAAATTGACTACAAAGAAATACATATCTACTATTATTAAACGAGCTAAAATTGTATAATTTATATATGGCTGAACTTTATTTCGAAAACGGCTGCAGCGATTTTGATAAAACTTCGGGATTTCGTTCATATGTGAACAAAATTAAGATTGGACTAGGTTTAAAGTTTTTCAAGTTTCTAACAGGGGCGTGGCACAGCCCTAAGTTTTAATTTTTATTTCGTGATAACTCGCAAACCATTCCAGGTATTGCAACGAAATTTGGTAGACGGATGCATATCATAAATATCTTAAATGCTATCAAAAGTGGGCGGAATCGGAACAGTGGGCGTGGCATATTTCAATAGTTGAAAACTTTGATTCGATATTACTCGAAAACGGTACCGAGGATTTTCATAAAAATTTTAGAGTTAATACCGCTGAATGAGTTCATTATAACAAGCTATGCCACTATACTGGCAAAACTAGTTGAAAGGCGTGGCACAGCCCACAATATTTATAAACGTTATAATAAGAGAACTAACAACGCAATCGTTATGAAATTTGACATGTCAAATATACTGGCTATTGGGTATCTTGTAACCAAAAGTGGGCGAAACGGCACCTGTGGGCGTGCCACCTTCCATACAAGCGAAAACAGTTAAAAGCCACATTTATTGTTCTATGAGAGTAATATTTTTTAAATTTGGTATAGAAATGTCGGTTACTATAAGCTTTGAAACTAAATGGATTTCGATGGGATTGCATCAGTGGGCGTGGCACCTCTCCTACATGCAAAAAATGTTAAGTGTTATATTTAGTGTGCTATGGACGTAATTTTTTTAAAATTTGGTGTAGAGATGTCGGTTACCATAAGCTTTGAAACTAAATGGATTTCGACGGATTGCATTTGTGGGCGTGGCACCTCACATACAAGCAAAAAATGTTTAATGAGTTCATTATAACAAGCTATGCCACTATACTGGCAAAACTAGTTGAAAGGCGTGGCACAGCCCACAATATTTATAAACGTTATAATAAGAGAACTAACAACGCAATCGTTATGAAATTTGACATGTCAAATACACTGGCTATTGGGTATCTTGTAACCAAAAGTGGGCGAAACGGCACCTGTGGGCGCAAACAGTTAAAAGCCACATTTATTGTTCTATGAGAGTAATATTTTTTAAATTTGGTATAGAAATGTCGGTTACTATAAGCTTTGAAACTAAATGAATTTTGATGGGATTGCATTTGTGGGCGTGGCACCTCACATACAAGCAAAAAATGTTTAAGGCTACATTTAGTGTGCTCTTGGAGTCAAATTTTTTAAATTTGGTGTGGAGGTGTCGGTTACCATAAGCTTTGAAATTAATTGAAAATCGACGAGATTGCTTCAGTGGGTGTGGCACCTCCCATATAAGCAAAACACTTTAAATGTTATATTTAGTGTGCTATCGGAGTAATATTCTTTAAATTTGGTGTGGAGGTGTCGGTTACTATAAGCTTTGAAATTATATGAATTTTGATGGGATTTCATTAGTGGGCGTGGCACCTCCCATACAAAATTATAACGTTGATGCCATATTTAGCAAACTGAAGGAGTGATTCTAATAAAATTTGGTCTCAATATATTCAGCCTCATTCAACGAGTTTTTCAACTGCTTCATTATTTTTCAACCTCTTTCAACTTTTCTCAATGATTTTCTACATTTTTCAAATATTTTCAACGCTTTCAATATTTGATTGACTTTTTCAACCTTATTCAACTTTTTTCGAGTTTTTCAACTTCTTTCAACTGTTTCAACATTTTTCAACCTCTTTCAACTTTTCTCAACATTTCCCAAATTTGTCTGAGTTTTTCAACCTCTTTCAACTTTTCTCAACATTTTCCATATTTTTTCGAGTTTTTCAACGTCTTTCAACTGTTTCAACATTTTTCAACTTCTTTCAACTTTTCTAAACATTTTCCATATTTTTTCGAATTTTTCAACTTTTTTCGAGTTATTCAACCTTTTTCAACTGTTTCAACATTATTCAACTTCTTTCAACTTTTCTCAACATTTTCCATATTTTTCGAATTTTTCAACCTTATTCAACTTTTTTCGAGTTATTCAACCTCTTCCAACTGTTTCAAAATTTTTCAACCTCTTTCCACTTTTTTCAACATTTTCCATATATTTTCGAATTTTTCAACCTTATCAACCTCATTCATCTTTTTCCGAGACTTTCAACTTTTTTCGAGCTTTTCAATCTCTTTCAACGTTTTCAACATTTTAATATACTATCGAGTTTATCAAACTTTTTCACCTGCTTCAACCTCTCTCAATGTTTTTCAACATTTTTCATATTTTCAGCTTTTCAACCATATTCAATATTTTTCAAATATTTCCGACATCTCATTCAATTGCATTACATTTTTTCGACTTTTTCAACCTGAAAACGAAAAACCGAACTTTGGTCGGTCTCCTGGTACTCATGTTTTATATGAAAATGTCGTTATAGTTTTTCCTACTAAGCGTAGTGAAACGTCAGGGCTTTTATTAACAGAGATTTTTTGTTTAAAATAAAAATATATAGTAAATCATGAGGATATCTTGCTTAGGAGGCGCAAAACGCTCGTAACATGTTTTACATCAAGGCGGCTGATTTAATTTACTAATGTCAAAATCATCATAGTGGTTTTATAAATTAATGCATTACAACATCCAATTAAAAATTTAGAAAGTTTTAACTGTCAATAGGTTAGAATTGTACTAATACAAAGAGAACACAAAATCGTTAGTTTTCATGTTATTTTGTTAATATTTAAATGAAACCGAAATACAAGGAAATTTATGACGTTTTGAGGTTATAGTTAATTGGAATAAAACGTGAATGACTTAAAATATAATTTATAAACAAACTAGTACTATTAATAGTCAAGAAGTAAAATATTACATACAAAAATGCAACTAAACATATAACCAGTGTGTATTTGAAAATTTGCCAAATATCCTGATACTGATCATTTCAGCAGATCGCCGCTGAATGTACCCATCTAAAAACTTATAAAAAGATAGCTGTTAGCTAACTTCTTGAAAAAAAAAAAATCTACATATGTACACACCTGCTCAAAATAATAGGTACACTTTTGAGTTTTATTTTAGGCTCTATTACAAAAATATTTGGGCAATTTAGAGGAAAAATCGTAATGGTATCGTGAAGTACACAATTTGGAAGCACTATATTCAGTAAAACAATTCATGTGGTTCCCTTAAATTTCGAGCGTTTCTACTTACTGTGCATAGTTAGAATATTTGCCTGCTCGAAATAATAGGTACACCTGCACGTTGATTCAAATTTTTGTTTGAAATTTTTTGTTTTTATTTCTTTTTTGAGCTTTCCTTAGAAGAACATTGAAGGTATTCCTGAAAACGCGAAAAAGCCTCGAAAACTGCTGCGTAAACTGCGAAAACTGATCACATTTTCGAGCCTCGAAAATAATTTGTATGAAGACAACTTTGCTCAACCCTCGAAAACTTTCGAGGCAAATTAGTTGAGCAAGTAGCCTCGAAAAGTCGGAAAGTGAATCAGTGTTGCCGATTGTCGAAGTGGCATAAGTAAATTGTTTATAGTATTTTCTTCCATAAATTGAATCAATTTATTTTTCCACTATTTTGAGGCATTTTAAGGGTTCTATTTTATTTGACAAAGAATTTGATGAATTATTTGATTATTTTTCAACAAAATCAGCCTTAACTGAAATTGTGGACGTTTTGGCTTAAAGACTGCAACACGGCAGCACTGATCGAACTGTCAAATTGTCATTGCTCAATCATTTACGCGTTTGCATTGATAGGGGTGTTCCTGAAAGCAAGCTCGAAAATTTTCAAGTTATCGCGCTTTTCGAGTTTTCGCGTTTAGAGGAGTACCTTTATTATGTTTTCTTTAATTAAACCTTAAAATGCAGTGAATTGATAGAAAACATTTTAGTTAAGATGGGTTGTAAGTTACATTGCTCTGCTGACGATTCGAGAATGACTTTAAACTTGAAAAAAAGGAAGAAAATCTCTTCAATGCATTGGCAGGTTGCTGAATTGTTCTCACAACTTCATGAGAAAGCATTTTCTTTCTTGGACAATTGTAGGGACTCGAGACTAATTTTATTTTTTTAATTTAGACGCATTCAAGAAAAAAATTCAATTTTGGAGGAGTCCATAAATTACATGAGTCAAAATAGGGGGGAGGGAGTCCGGAAAAATCTCACCAAGGAGGAAGGGGGGGGGGGGGGGTCAATAAAAATCTCACGAAAAATTTTTAATGCACATTATTACATTTAAAAATTATAAGAGTCACGGAAGGGAGGGAGGGTCCGAATTTTCAAAAACTCACGTAATTAATGGACGGCCCCTTCATCGCAACCAAAAATATTTCAATACAAAAATACTTTCTTTAAAACACAAAATTACTGTTTAATTTGCCGTCGTACGTCGCAATTCTATTTACTGCAGTGACCGGCAGCTAATCTGGCCGCGGCCAAGCGAAGAGCATAAGCATTCGCTCTTGCTTAACGAATTCAACACTTCAGTTTCAATTGAAACATTGAATGCGTAGGTTTGCGCTGAGCATTTTATTATTGCACTGCGAAAAATGTTTAACGTGGAATGAAAAAACCTTATTTTTTCGCAGAAAATTGTTTTGGTCAACCGTAATGTTTAATTTGTATGCGCGTTTTAGGGGAAATACATCAAGGGAAAATAGAAAGACATTTCTTGCCACATATTGAATTTAAAAAAAATATATCATAAGTTTTCATAAAAACTGCATTTTTTTATAACTTCACTTTATAAATTTTGAATGAATTTTCTTTAAATAATTTGTTCCTATCCACTCGGTAATAAATAGATTCAAAGAGCTAAAAACAAAGAACTGCAAACGCAATATGAAAATTGTAAGAATATATGCAAACATATTAAAACACACAAGAATTTCTCAGTGGTGAGAGCGCTTTTGATTTCCCTCTTTTTTGAACGCAAGGAAAAATTTACTGGTTTACTGAGAAAACTTTACTCCAGTGACCAGCGCTGCCACTTTGCTACTATCGTAGCAAATTTGCTACACTTAAGCAGAAAATAACACATTTGCTACTTTGCTACCCACTCTCATCAAATGTATCAATATTGCTACACTTTTCCCATTTCCATATTCGTATGCGTATTATTCATATAATTTTTCTTGTTTTTTTTTGCTGCGATTTTTTTTCCACTTTATTGGCAACTCTATATCAGCACTAGCTGAATTGTCTACTAAACAAAGTTTTCATGATTTCTAATGTCAATTACTGATTTTCAAAAAAGCTGCTTGTTTTGCCACAAAGCAGTGCATTTGCAGAGCGAATTTTTTCAGACCTCAGTTTAATAAAAAATAAAAAAAGTAACTCCTACAAAATAGATACCATAGATTATATAATGGCTGCAAAATGTTTGATCTCAAGGACACTCACTGTATAGGTGCCTTGAATAGATTATAATCAGAAGAATTATATAATATGCTTATGAACTATTATATTTATTATTATTTATGAGAATTGTAATGTTTTAATTACATTTATTCTACTTTAATACCATTCTGAATTTCAATGTGATATTTTTGTTTTATAAAAAGTTTATGTTTGGTTTACTGTTCAATAAACGACAGTTCAGGTATTTATTGACTTTTGCTACGCTGCTCACCGTTTTGCTACGCAATTTTGCTACAAAAATTTTATCCAAAGTGGCAGCACTGCCAGTGACCGGCAAAGAGCAAAACTCAAATTTTTACTTGCGCTCAAAAAAGAGGGAAATCAAAAGCGCTCTCATCACTGAGAGAAATTTTTGTGTTTTAATTTTTTTGCATACATTCTTACAATTTTGATATTGCGTTCGCAGTCCTACGTTTTTATTTTTTTGAATTTATTTTTTACCGGGTGGATGGAAACAAATTATTTAAAGAAAATTCAGTCAAAATTTATGTAGTGAAGTTATAAAAAAATTCAGTTTTTATAAGAAACGAAACAATAGTTTTTTTTTAACTGGATGTGTGGCAAGAAATTCCAGTTTTCATGAAAAATAATCTTAAATGACTTCTGATGTTATTTTTTTGGAATAAAAACGAGGTTTTTACCGAAAAAATATTAAACTAAAATCGAAGTTCACCTTCCTTTAAAAATTAAGTACAGGGTGTTTTTTTTAGAGGTATAGAGCTTCGAATTGAAATAAAACACAAGAAAATCGTTTTAATGTCCATCAATTTGGCTTTATTGGAAGGATAATTTTATGCCATTAATGTTTAAATATGATTTCGGGCATGTGGCCGCCACGGCTGGCTCGAATAAAGCCAATTCTACAGGTCCAATTTTGAACCACTTTTTCGAGCATATGGGGCCGTATGTCGGCAATAACGCCACGAATGTTGGCTTCCAAGTCCCCTAACGTTTCTGGTTTGTTGGCGTAGACGAGCGACTTCACATATCCCCAAAGAAAATAATCCAATGGTGTCAAATCACACGATCTTGGTGGCCAATTGACAGGTCCATTCCGCGAAATTATGCGCTCATCGAATGTTTCCTTCAATAAATTGATTGTGACGTGCGCTGTGTGGCATGTAGCGCCGTCTTGTTGGAACCACAACTCATCCACATTCATGCCATCCAATTCGGGAACAAAATAGTCGGTTATCATGGCTCTATACCGGTCTCCATTAACGGTAACTGACTCTCCAGCATTATTTCGGAAGAAGTATGGCCCAATGACTCCACCAGCCCATAGAGCACACCAAACAGTCAGTTTTTGTGGATGTAATGGCGTTTTAAGGGTCTCATATGGATTCTCTTCACTCCAAATGCGGCAATTTTGCTTGTTGACGTAACCATTCAACCAAAAATGAGCCTTATCACTGAACAAAATTTTGCGATGAAAATCAGCATCGAGATCAATCTCATTTTCGGCCCATACACCAAAATCACGACGCATTGCATGGTCTCGCGGCTTTAATTCTTGCACAAGCTGGATCTTGTAAGGTCGCAAGCCAAGATCTTTGCGCAAAATCTTCCATAAAGTTGATGGACAAAGCTCCAATTGCTGTGCACGGTGGCGAATCGATTTATTCGGGTCCTCTTCAACATTTTGCTCTACAGCGGCAATTGTTTCTTCGGTGCGCACTGTTCGACGTCTCTGCGGATGCGTATTATCACATAGAGTAAACGTAGTGCGAAAACGACCCATGGTTAACCGAATTAATTGCTCTGATGGACGATTATGTCGACCATAAAATGGACGGAGCTTGCGGTAAACTTCGCGAACTGAACCATTATTTTCGAAATAAATTTGCACGATTTGCAAGCGTTGTTCTTTTGTCAACCCGTTCATGATGAAATGGCAAACCAAACTGAACATAAATGACATTAGAGTTGCCAGATTTGGCCATATAATGCCAGTTTTATCTCTATTCGAAAAACAAACCTCTAAAAAAAAACACCCTTTATATTTGAAAAATCCTAGAAAGGTATCAATAAAAATGTGTTTTTCGTGCAAACGTAAAATGCAAAACGTAATTAAAAAATCATTAATCAATTGCTCAAAAAAGCGTTTTTTCAAATCATAAAACAAAATTTCCCTCTCGTTGTCCTGTTTTTTATGAATTTCTTCATGAACATACAACAAATGTCTTTCTATTTTGCTTTTATGTATTTCCCCTAAAACGCGCATGCAAATTAAACATTGCGGTTTGCCAAAAAAAATGTCTGCGAAAAAATAACATTTTTCCCATTCTTAAACATTGTTCGCAGTGTACTAAATAATTGCGCAGCGCGAACCTTCTTATTCAACGTTTCATTTGAAACTGAAGTGTTTAATTCGTTAAGCAAGAGCGAATGCTTATGCTCTTGGCTTGGCCGCGGCCAGATGGGCTGCCGGTCACTGCTTTACTCGAACTGATTTTACGACGGATTTACCGTTCAACGGTTTTTACGCTGGCGGTATTTTGGTCAACCGTCCCAGTTCTGTTTAGCCCAGAGGTTCCCAGACTTTTTTTTCTCATAGACCACTTTCAAAATTTAGCTGGTTCCAGTGGACCCCCTGCAGCTACATTTCTACTTTATTCCCAAAACTCGACAAAAAATGTGAAGATTAGATCTAACTATGGAAATTTGCGTTGCTGCTGAGTTCCGACACGTTGTACTATATATGGAATATGCAAGTTTTTGCAAGTAACAGTCGATGAGCTTCTTAAAATATTATTTGCCTACATTGATAGGTGAAGTCAACCCAACATTTTAGTTCTTCACTATCGAAAGCAGATAAATTTCCGTTGACCTCCGCTTACGAATTGTGAACCCCCATTTTTTTGTTACGCCAACATAGACCCCCGTCGAGTCTCCCATGGACCCCTGGGGGTTCACCTGGACCACTTTGGGAACCAATGGTTTAGCCTATAAAGCTATTGAAAATTCTCTGAACGATGTGCTGCAATAAATAAATTTAGTCGCTATTGTTGTTATTGCAATAACAAAAAAGACATCTCAGTCAGATTGAAACCCTCTGCACTATTTAGCGTAATTGTTTGCATCAGAATTTTGAAACGCCTAAAACACAAATACATCAGTAAAGTTGTTTAAAGTGCTTCAAAAACGTTTAAGTTGCTGAATGGTCAAAAAAAACGAAACACGATAAAATCGAATTCATGATAAATTACAATGGGGATGGAGGATGCGATTACCCGAGGTTTTTGAGAAAAACATTTTCTAATTACTCCACCTTTGTTATTACCGATGGTTTGTTGTATCATTTCTGCTTTGCTTTTTGTTTTCATTTCATTTGCTGATGCAACAAAAATGTAACAAAGAATGAAGGACATTTATACGTCGATGATCCTATGATGATAAATACAAAATAAAAAGAAGGAACGAATTTTACGTTGCAGTATAGCGTTGCTTGAACTTTTGCGATGCTAGCATTTTTCCGACAGAGAATAAAAAATTAAAAGAACTTCGTGACATGCGATCCTTGCATCTATTTTGTACAAAAGCAGAGGCAAATCAGCGATTAATATTCGTAAATATGAATGTGTTTTTTTTTTTTTTTAATTCTTCGTGCTAATGTAAAACGAGAAAGGAAAAAGAAATTAAATTAACTCTTTATACGTATATGAGCCTTTATGTCTATTTTGTAGTGCTAAAGAAAAAGGAAAATAAATACAATAGCTTCGCAAAACTCTTGCACTCTGAAGGGACCCGCATCTTATAACATTGACTAACTTCGCTTCTAGCAAATCTTAGTTTATAACGCCTAACTTGATTACACTTTTTGCAGCCGTTTCCTGTCAAGCTTTTTTTGGCGAGTCAAAAAGAAGTAGCAAGCGCATAAATGTATAATATCGGCACGCTGATCGAACATTATATTTTCTATTGTGTTTTTAATTATAGTTCAGTATAATTCGGGTAAACGGGTGTTTTCTTAGAGTGATTTATACCGTTAGCCCATCGAACGTTCGCTGCTCCATCCTACCTAGGCTACTCCGAGTAACGCACGAGTTACTCATAAAACATAGTAGAGCTTGATCTTGCTTCTTCCAAAGAATATTACGAACTCGAGTTTGGTTATTCCACCCGTAAGTATATTTCTATCTAAATGAAAGATTCATGTGTGGCATTATACCTATACCGATCCTAGAACTACCGAACAGGACACGAGAAAGCGATTTTTGTCAGAGAAGAAAGTAGTAAGCTCAATAGCCTACCTGTGACTAGTCCTGGGTTGAACTGTTATAACTGAACTTTCCCGGTTTTTCCACAAGTCTTCAATTATTAGTTTAGATCAATAGAAAACAAGTCAATTATGTTCAAATACTGTGAATGATTTGAGTTTTACATCAATATCTAGCATTAATGAGTTGATTTGCACGAAACGCACAATTTTACATTAGAGTATTGAAAATCAAAAGACAACTTAGACAAAACTGTTGGAGGGTTAAAAGCATGAAACAGTATCAGTATAATATTGAAACACGAACTAGGTACTACATAAACGATTCGTGAAATGAAGCTGGTTAAAAGTGTGTTTATTCTGCAAACAACCATAACTACTTTTTGGCAGTCGCAATTAATTCTTACCATAAGTTGGTGCCGCTGCAACACTATAGGGATTCATTCGATTGCCTTGCAAGCTACCAGCTTTCTGTGGGCCTCCATTATATGTCTGTTGATAGTCACCGAAATTTTGAGGAGCAGCTGCTGTGTTCCATCCATTTGCAGAAGGTGCGGCAGCTGGAGGAGCTGCAGATACTGGTGCAGCCGCAGGTGCAGCGTACCCATTTTGACCCCAAGTAGGAGCAGCTTGATAAGCAGGTGTATTCCATGAAGCCGCACCATTCTGCGGTGCACCGTAAGCACCATAACCAGCGGTTGGCGCAGGTGGACTTTGCTGATAAGCAGCAGGAGCTGCAGGTTGTGCATAACCACCCCATCCGTTGTAGGCAGTAGCCTGTGGTGGAACTTGCGGTGGATATTGATATGCTGCCTGTTGACCGTAGGGTTGTTGTTGGTATGGAGAAGCTTGTGGAACACCACCTTGTTGTGGCATCATCACGCCACCTTGCTGAGAAGCAAGCTTTTTAGCTAATTCCTGTTTATAAACTGATTTTTTGACATCGACAAGAATGTATTTAATAGTGTGATTTTTATGTACTATTGATGAAAGAAATACATGGTTAAGTTGAACGATGATTTAAATTTACATGCCAAAACTTACAGACTGCTTTATCAACGGAGTCATAGTCATCAAATTCGATAAAAGCAAAGCCACGCTTTCTGCCAGTAACTTTATCTGTTAGAATTTTAACACCGACAACGTTGCCAAATTGCGAAAAATGATCGGTCAATGCCTGCTCATCGTGAGTGTCTTTAAGTCCACCAACAAAGATTTTCTTAACTGTCGAACTGGTTTCGGGTTTGCCTACTTCTGGGCGGGGCAAAGCACGCTTGGAATCAACAGTTCTAGTATTAAAAGTATGCATAGGTTATTTACAATGTGTTTTGTAAAAAAACTAAAAATTTCAAATTTCTTATTTTTATATACTTTACGTGAAAACTAAACTATATACAATATCATATTTCACTAAGGAACTTACTTTCCATCGATCACATGAGGTCTCGAATTCTGTGCCTTGTCAACCATCGACGGTTCCGAATATGAAATAAAACCAAAGCCACGAGATCGCTTAGTGGCCGGATCACGCATGACTACCGCATCAACAACCTCGCCCCATTGGCCGTAAAAAGCACGCAGCGAATCTTCATTGCTTACTGGTGAAAGACCACCTATAAACATTTTCCTTAAGTGTTCTCTATCATCAGATGGCTGCTGCAAAAAGACAACGAAATTATTTGAAAATTAATTGCAATTTTTGTTAAAAATACAAAAAGTACAATATATGTCGTCATTAAAGAAAAAAATTAAGAACACGTTTCGACCTAAAACTTTACGTGATTCTTATTATGCTACCAAGATCAAAGATTGCAAATCTGGCCAAAAGAAAACATGGAAATCAGAGCGTGGGGAGGCAAAAGGATAATACTATCTACTCGTTGTATTCTTTAAGGGGCTAAACAGTCTGCCTGTTTTTTGGGAATTATCTTCAGGTATAAAGGGGTACATATAAAGGAATAACAAAAAATTACAAAAATTGTTACGTAACTATTTAAGTACTAAAAAAGATTTTTGATTAATATTTTCGCGCACGGCTCCACGGCTAAAAATAAATAAGATTTTTGTGGTGGAAATGACGAGTATTTAAGGAAAAAGGTCGATTTTTTGAACCCTAAAATTCGCAGTTAACAAAAAAAAAAATCAAAACGTACGACATCCAACCATTCAGATAATGTACAGTTTGTACATTGTCCAGTTAAAATTTTAAAGAAATTGAACAAATATTTATTTTATTTATTTATTTTATCTTTCTATATGGTTTCTCAATAGCGACGGGTCGATTTTGGCGACCATGTTTATCTGTTCTTTACTCCTAAAGACTAATCAGCATGACTAATTACAGCGTCGAGCAACACGTGCAAATGTTCATGCCAAAAATGTACATTTCAAGTCCCGCTACACAAATTTCGTGTAGTAAAAATTTTCAAGCTCATACTTTGGCAGTAAATGTGAAATTTGTTCAATCAACAAAATAAATAATAGAAAAAATATTAATATCAAAAATAAAATAAAGTTGAATTTGAAAAATTATAAATGTGTTTTTGACGTTTTCTTCAAAAGTTGTAACTTTTTACTGAAACGTATTCCCGTTTTCTTCAAAAGTTGCAACTTTTTACTGAAACGTATTCCCGTTTTCTTCAAAAGTTGCAACTTTTTACTGAAACGTATTCCCGTTTTCTTCAAAAGTTGCAACTTTTTACTGAAACGTATTCCCGTACTTTTTGCAATTTTTCACGCTGAGACATTTTTGCTCATTCTCACAAATCATGCAACTTGCGAGTTAAGTTATGGAACATACCTAATATTATCAGCCCTTTCATGGTTGGCTACTATCTCGCGTTTTAGTCGCCGAGTAAGAATTGGCTGTGTTTATAAAGCCAATTTTTACTCGGCGACTAAAATGGCGAGGGGGGTATATCCTGTTAAATTGTCTTTAAAATCATATTTTTGGACATCAATAAGTACAAGAGTTCTCAATTTATGCGAATGTAAGAAAATCCTAATCTGCAAGCTATAAAGATTAAAAAACAGTTGCAGTTGGAGCTGAAGTAAACTTGGTCCCCGATTCTTATAATAGCTGTATACGAAACTCCCAATGTAAATATATACCATATTATGCACTACGGACAAACTCACTTTGCATATTGGTTTTTACTTCAATAATATCTCGCTGAGGAAAAACCAAGCAAATTTTTAACACATATTGGTTGAATAAAAATTGCTACGTTGCGAAAAATACAACCTGCTTAACAGGGTTAGTCAGTGCGGCATGTTTGCAAACGTATGCCATTTTGTTTTATCGCTAAACTACACTATGTAAAGTGTACACATTATGTACATACTATGGAAAGCAGTTGCCAAAATAAAATCGAAATGTGTAAATTATTTAATTTTTAAGGAAAAATGTGTAAACAAAAGAAAATATTTTGGGCTTTTAAACATATTTTTTTTTTTCAATGTCGCATTAAAACATTCTTCAAGACTTCTTAGCATAGTCGCCATCTTTTTTTATACTATACACACAAAAAAATGTGAGGCTTTTCCCAAACATACCTGTGAATGTTGATTGCTTTGATAACTGTTTTCTGATTTAATCATGGTTAGATATTTTTTAAATTAATCAAATGCAATAATTTTATAAAATTTCTTTATTTTAAAATAGACTTCACTGAAGTATTTTAATTAGAATAAACGCACACAATTTAAAATATCGATTAAAATGGCCGAACAGCACTCTCACAATGTTTTGATTATGATATCGATGCGAAAATCGATCAGTATCGATATGATAATCAGGGTCTGTGCATATACACAGTAAAATAGTTGTGCGACCAATATTGTCAGAGAGGGCTATCGCATATTAGACTTAATTGATGGGCGGTTTCTTTAAATGTATTAAGCTTAATTTCCATGCTATCTTTCTTGATCCCATATCAGGGATATCAAATCAATTTTTTGTAAGAAAGAAAAAGCAAGCGAATAGAACCTAAAGCGCTTGGAGAATGCGAGAGTGAATAGCATACATTTGCTATCTTTATAGCATGTGATGTCCTCCCTGATATTTGATAATATAAGTTCAAGAAAGATCACATGGAAATTAGGCGTTAACCTTATGAGAGTGCGCGTACTTGCTATCGCCTTATGAGGATACTCATATTTGAGATCAGGTGGCTTGCGAACTATTTATAGGTGATACTTTGTCTTAAGCAGAGCTTTCATGTTATCTTTCTTGATCTCCTACTATTAAATTTTTGTAAGAAACAAAAAGCATGCGAGCAGAACCAAATGCGCTTGAAGAATGCGAAAGTAAATAGGCATATATGTGCTATTTTCATAACATGTGATATCCTCTGTGATATTGTGATATGGGATAGTAGAAGATGAAGAAAGATAACATGAAAACGTCGCGTTATTGTGCGACCTGCAATTAATTAGTTGTTCAACTAAAGAATCTTAAAAATAATCTGGCAAGTGTAGCCAAAAAAAATCAACTCTGATTTGACCCAATAATCTTTTAATTTAAGGCCTCAACACATAAAGTCCGTTGCGTAAAATTTTACAACTGACAACTGGATTGTATGAGGTGTGTCCTATAAGCAGCTTATTCGTCAACGTAACGGATGAAGTTGGGCAATTTTTAACTTTGGACGTACGTTGAGTACTTTTACAAATGTGAGTTTGTGCGAAACATAAGGTGAGAAAAAATAAGTTAAGAGAAAATGTCTTTATACTTCATATGCGAAATCTCTCTTATAAGCCCCTGTAAAGAATTTATAAATATAATATGTTATCTTTCTACTTGTCTTTAAAAGTCTTGTAAAAGATGCTATAAAACCTTCTTTTGCTACTAGGGCAATTATCGTGAATCTCTGATGTGATCAGCAAAGATTGGGAACTCTAGAGATATATTTAATGGCGACATTTGATCAATGGATGGATGGACCCGACACTTAATACTAAAGATTGGGAGCAATAACTGTTCAGATCTGGCAATTAGTTCATAACGTTGCTTGCTCTTATTTCACTACTTGTAAAGGACCAACTAAACTATGCATAGGCTAGCTTAACCAACTGCAAAATTTAAACGAAAAACCTGTCAGATGCTTAAAAAACTCAGGATAGGCTTTTTAGTGTTTATGTTGTACTTTTGTGGAAACATTGTAGGCACTGCTACAAAACCTATGTATTATTCCCACCATACGTCTTATAATTTCTAAATAAATGAAATTCATTCACAAAGTGAGTTGGAATGACGTAAATTTAGATATTTATTACTACACCAATAAGTTCATATGGAATCCAGATGTGGTTTAACGCAAGTTTATTGAAGTAACTACTATTGCAAAGGTTTCAATCAAAAATACATCATATATTAAGAAATCGCTACATCTTATTCGTCTCGTTCCACTGGTTCCTAGCTTAAGGCAATTTTTTGACGAGCTACGTCAACGACTCCATTGTTTACTTCCTTAAAACTAGGTACGACCATAACTTTTGATTTCATACTAATTTTCAATAAAAAATGAGAAAAAACGCCAAGGAAGCGTTGTACATCTGCTCTGTTTGAGTATGCGCTGACCTTTATAAATTAAATCGAACTAAACTTATCGATAATTTAACTTTCGTTTTTTTTTTTTCATCAGAAACGATGCGTCCACCATTTTCGTGAATTGAATGACGCGTTTCCTGTATTCTTTTTCTTAACTCGTGAAGTAAAGACGTGTTCAATTTGTGAGTTGTTAAAAAAAAGTGAATTTTGAGTATATTAAAATTAATAAAAATAACAATGACAAATCAAAACGATAATTCAAATCAAAATGGAAATAACCATGATGATGTAAGTAAAATATAGATTAGTTCTTATGACTTAGGTTTTTAGAAATTTTTTTACTGCGAAGAAAAAAAAATGGAGGTCGCTATCGGCTGTACTATCCGCCATTTTGTATAAGAAATTTTTTCATTTAAAATGAAAAAAGCTGACGCCTTTAGCTTTTATCAAGTAAAATGTTTTAAATATAATTTTAGGACCAAATCACCGAGCCGGAGCATCTTCGCAAATTATTTATCGGTGGTCTAGATTACCGTACCACTGATGATGGCTTGAAGGGTCATTTCGAAAAATGGGGTAAAATTGTTGATGTAGTTGTAATGAAAGATCCACGTACGAAACGTTCACGTGGCTTTGGTTTCATAACCTATTCGCGCTCCTATATGATCGATGATGCTCAAAATGCTCGTCCGCATAAAATCGACGGACGTACAGTGGAACCGAAACGTGCTGTACCACGTCAAGATATCGATCAACCCAATGCAGGAGCTACTGTTAAGAAACTATTTGTTGGTGGTCTAAAGGATGAGCACGATGACAAGTGTCTACGTGAACATTTCAAGAGCTACGGCAACATTGTCGATGTCAATATCGTTATTGATAAGGAAACTGGCAAGAAACGTGGTTTTGCTTTTATTGAATTTGACGACTATGATCCCGTGGACAAAATTATTTGTAAGTTATGCTTTAAAATTATTTCACTATAATATATAATTATAATATATATAAATTTTTACGACCAGTCAGATTATGTTCGATAAGCGAAAACGGAAAAGATAATACTTTAGTTTAATCGGGTTCTTAAATCTAACAAACGACCATTTTGTGCAGTGCTTGTGGCTAAAGTTTACTTAAGCTCCCATTCTCCAATGATAATTAAACTGAAGTTTTCTTATTTGCTTTTTTTTTGTTCTTAGCACAAATATGTAATTAAAAAAAGTCGCTAGATCCCTAAATGGATCTCAAAAATATGGGTGTCATAAGATAGATAATTCAATATTTTTCCAAAAGTGTTATTTACTTATAACTTTTTAGCAAATTAAGATCGCTTAATTTATTTTCTTTAGAATGGTATATAGTTTGTTGAAAATTTTTTCGTATCTACCGCCTTTTTGACCGGAAAACACAAAAATTTATTCAATGAATTCTTCTGGAAACTATATTTTTATGGACAAAAATAATGAAAAACAATAACAAGAGCGACTGTTACAACAACAACAATTATTATAAGACGATTCTCATTATAAAAACTTCAAAAACTGCGGCGCTCCTTTCAACATAACTTTAATATATAAAATAGATTGTGTGACTTCAGATAATAAAAAACTTTACTTCATTTTACACAGTCCCAGCTCCGCATAGTTGCTCTTAATAAATTCATGCGGCGTTTCATGACTGTAAGATCAAATAGCAAGCATTATATTATTGTTGACTTTTTGCTTTTTTTTTAAGTTTATAACAAGTCGATGAAAAAGTATTTGCAACAAAAATTATACAAAAAACAAAATTAAAAGAGTAATTTCTTATAATTTTTATTTTGTCTTTATATATTATCGTGATAAAATGATACAATTACGAAACTAGTACTTCGCAGCACATTTTAGCTCCGATCAAAAATAATGTAGTTCGCACACTTCACGCATTCTCATATCATGAATTTTTACTTGACAGTTCTCAATATTTCGGCACCAGCGAAAAATGCTGTGAAGCGTACACCGCATAAATTTGATTTCCCGTCACCCTCCGTATTCTGTTTAACGATAGGTGTGGTGCTCTTAAAACAAACTTTTAATTTTCGTATTTTTTATAAACACAAAAGTGTTTGTTTGCCTTGCGCACATGAAAACAAGTATACATATGTACATACTGTGTGTACTTAATTATTATAGCATATATGTATTACATATTATGTAGTTCCTTTGGTTGGGAGATCTTAATTATGTTTCTTTAAGGGTATCCCTCTAAACGCGAAAACTCGTAAGTTTTCGAGCTTGCTTTCGGCAACACCCCTATCAATGCAAACGCGTAAATGATTGAGCAATTTGACCGTGCTGGAGTGTTTTTTCATTACATTCTTTTTCAAATAAAATAGAATCCTTAAAAAGCTGCAAAATAGTGAAAAAAATAAACTGATCCAATTTATTAAAGAAAATACTATAAACAATTTACTTATGGCGTTTTGACAAACGGCAACACTCATTCACTTTTCGAGGCTACTTGCTCAACTAATATACCTCGAAAGTTTTCGAGGGTTGAGCAAACTTCTTCACACAAATTATTTTCGAGGCTCGAAAATGTGCTCAGTTTTCGAGGCTTTTTCGCGTTTTCACAAGACCCTCTTTATTTTAGTGTAGAAAATTATGAGCACATACATATGTGGCTACAAGGAATAACATCTTAAATCGATCTACGATTACAATCCAAAACAGTATAGGTCACATGATTATAAAAACTTGTGTTGCTTTACCTTGTGATCATTTATCGACTTAAGCTGTTATTGCTTGTGATCACAGATTATACAAATATGTATGGTTAAATACATACATATATCGAAGAAGACGAAACATTTTGAACATGGTAGAAAAGTTGAATAAGGACGAAAATTGTTGAAAAATAATGAAAATGTTATGGATCTTCGAAAAATTTGTTAAATGGTCGAATGATGTCGAATAATGAAAATGTTATGGATCTTCGAAAAATTTGTTAAATGGTCGAATGATGTCGGAAAATTTTATACTGGGGTTGTCCTATGTTTATCTTCAGACTAAGTAATAAATAAAAAAAAAAAAATTCTAACTAATCTAACCGTTTTTAAAAAACCAACAATGGTAGGTACTATTCGCATATTTTTCATTAAAAATCATTTGTGGGGTCAAATATTAGCAAAAATTATTTTTCATGTACATATTTGTAAATTAGACAGTTTTGGCTCAAATTAGTTTTTTTTTTAAATAACTTATTTTGTTGTCATTTATTCGAATACGTTAATAAAAATACAGGTGCCCTGTTAAAATAACAAAGTTGCCCTCAAATTGACCTTTAATAAAAAGTTTATTAGTGCCATAGACCACAACTCGAAACAACGTTCAAATTTTACTCGAACTGTATTTTTGTTCCACGGAACATGACCTATATTTTAAAATACATCGCAATCGAGTTTGAAGAATTCATGCACCGTTGCCAAAATATTTTTGTAAAAAAAAATTTCAATACAGTTTTTAAATAGTATGACACACAAACAACGCGTTTATATGATATTTAACATTAAATCCAGATTCCTTGCTAACACATATCTCATTTTTTTTATTTTATAGTGCAAAAATCGCACAGCATTAAAAATAAATTGCTGGATGTGAAAAAAGCCTTGCCAAAACAAGATATGGATCGTCAACAGAGTCGTGGTGGTGGCGGTGGTGGTGGAAGTGGCGGCGGCGGTGGTGGTGGTGGTCGCGGAGGTAATATGGGTCGCGGTGGCGGCGGTGGTAACCAGGGCGGTGGTTGGGGAAATAATCGCGGCGGAAATGATAACTGGGGTGGTGGTGGTAATAGCAATTTCGGCGGTGGTTTTAATAATGGCGGTGGTGGCGGCAGTGGTGGAAGTGGTTGGGGTGGTAGTAACAGTGGTCCCTGGGATAACGGCAATAGCAGTGGTGGTAATTGGAATAGTGGTCCCGGAAACTTTGGTGGTCCCAGTGGTGGTAGTAGTGGAGGTGGCAGTAGTGGCAACTGGGGCGGCAATGATTTCGGTGGCGGTTATCAACAAAGCTTCGGTGGTGGTCCACAACGCGGCAGCGGCGGCGGCGGAGGTTTCGGTAATAATCGTATGCAGCCGTACGGTGGCGGCGGCGGAGGTGGAAATAGTGGCAACTTTGGCAACAATAAGGGTGGTAAGTAAATATTTTATATTATATTTGAGATGTTTGTCGTAGATAAAGCGTTAAAAGGGCCAAATTATAAATTTTATACACATCATCTTTCTTATTACTTCAGAACGTGAAACATAACAATTAACAAAGTTAGCACTGTCGGCGATTTTGTGTGTGTTCTTATTCTTCAGCTTCCAGGCTTTTTTATATAAAAAAAACCTATTTATGTATTAATGCAACTTGTGAAAAATAATCAACGTTTCGAAATTATCAGCATTTACACGGCACTTAGCGTAACCGCACCAAAAAAGTCTAACTTCATTTAATCGATGATCTTGGTGGTTAGTTGAAGTTAACAAAATGTGAAAAAAATTTACCTGGTAATTTTCACGCAAATTAGCTTACGTTGCACATAATGTGCTTCTCAAACCGCACTTCGTTTTCATGCCAAAAATAGTTTGCTATCGTGCGTCTATAATAGCACTTACCATTAACTGTAACAGTTAGACCTTAATTTTTTCAATTCTTCGCTGTTTAAGAATTATCGCAAAAGCTGCGATCGGCGACGAATCATCTGTTCTGAGTGCTTTGGTCACACATTCATAACACGCCTTAGGGGCCGTTCATAAATTACGTAAGACAATTTCATGACATTTTTGACCCCCCTCCCCCGAGTAAGATTTCGTAAGATTCCCAAACCCCCCTCCCACCTTCCGAAATCTTACGTAAGACTCATAATAAAGGTGAAACTAGTCAAAAACGTGTATTTTTCATGTGATGTACTATATTACTAAGTATATACATATTAAATAAATGTCACGAAATTACCAACTACACATTCGTTTTTCAAGATGAATAAAAAAAAGTCATCCTTAGTCCATGCGCTTTGCAACGAGTCTGATAGTGATCCTACAATTGCCACACCCGGTTCGTCTGTTGAATTTTCTGATTCGCATTCAAACTCTGTAACATCAATATCCTCGTCGTCATGCCACTTTGCAACTTGAAAAATCTCCGATTGTTTTAAAATGCAAAGGATTTTCCCATGTCCGTGTTTCAAAATTGAAACTGGTTGAGACGGTGTTACAAGTCGACCCTGCGTGTAAACAACATGCATATATTTCATTACATCGATTGTAATCGATATTTCTGAAACTTTCATGACTGTCAAAAAATCAAATATATTTCATTACTGTCACAAATAACGATGCGTTAGTACAACTTTTATGTATGAATACGCATTTTAAATCTTACGTAAAATGATCATTGACCACTCCCCCCCTCTCGTAAGATTTAGTAAGAATCTGCCGATCCCCCCCCCAAACGTCTTACGTAATTTATGAACGGCCCCTTATATCATCTTCAACGCTTCCAGTCTTGAGATTTATTCATTACTTTAACTGTTTGTTGAGTTGGATGATTTAACCGAACATGTAATCATTCCGTAAAATTGGATGCACAGTTCTTACGGAGTAATTTTGAAAGAACTTCCATAAAGTTTTGCCTTATTAGTGATCATTCGGTATACAATTTATTTTTAGTATTTTTAAAATTGTTGCTAATGGAACTACATCTGAAATTTACTTTAAATCTGTAAAAATTTAATTTTAAGCTTGGCTCTTTTAATCCTTTACTATATTTTAGTGTATATTGTGTTTTATTATCAGAAGAGAATTAATCAACATCACAGTCCCTGACAAAATTGACAAAACCATATTTAGTGTTTGTTCAGTTTCTTTTTAAAAGCTGTGAGATTAAGTAAAAGGGCGTCGGCTTACGCTATGTTATGCGGATGTTTAAAATATTTAGCTAAATTCGTTGTAACACGCAGCCTCGCCACAAAAAGTTTAGGTTTAAAAAAAATTCAGTTAGTTTTAAATATTAGCAGAAGTAGTTTAAAGATTATTACAATAGCCTTTCTTTTTGCAAAAATTTTTGTGTTTTAGGAGGCAATCCAGGAGGAGGTAATTTTGGTGGTGGTAATCAGGGCTTTAATAATGGTCCTGGTCAAATGGCCGGTGGCGGAGGCGGAGGCGGCAGCAACAGGAGGTATTAAGGTGAGAAGACATTTTAAACTAACATGACAAAATATTTTTTAAAAAATGAAAGTTTTGTTTTTGAGAATCAAGTCGATCAGCCCCCACAATATATTCAATTAAATGGGTGCAGAGTTTTAAGTTATTTAGTTTTGATTTTTTTTTTTTTTTGCAACTAACTCAGCTTAAATTAGGTACAAAATTGTTTTTTTTTTTTGTGTTTGGTGTAGTCACAATTTAGTTTGTTTTTAATTTTTTAATTTATTCGATCTCAAAAGCAATAAGTTGGAGTATTATCAAAAAACTAGTTTATGATGCAAGCAAGATATTTCGGTAATGGTAAACATTAATTTTAAAAAGTTTTATGTGTTTAGGCAAAACTTTTTAACAAACTATCATTTTTGTACATTTTTATTTTTCGTTTAATGAACGAACGCTCGATAAATTCTATTCCAAATTTCTAATTTACTCTTACAAATAAAAAAAAACTGAACAATTTTTCTATTTTATACAAATTTTCTAGGTGGTAAATATGAGCCAGGTCACATTCAAACTCAGTTTCAAGCAAGCAAACCCAAAGAAACAGAAAATCAAATTTATTTCAATACAGAACAGTGAGAGAGAAAGAGAAGAAGTTAATAAGATCAGTTTTGTTAAAGAGAGAAGTATATAAAAAGCAGTAAAGTACAGGAAAAATCAAGTGTCGATGCTAAAATTTCATTTGATTGTTTGTATGTTGACGATGACGAAGGAGAAGAGAGAGGCAAACAAGAGCACTGTCAGAGAAGAATTAAACAAACAATCAATACAGAAACATTAAAATCTTTGAATGAAAAATTGAAGCAAGAATGTGAAACCCGAGTTAACTTAGGCATTTTTCTTTATATGTCAACAGAAAGTTTTTAGATTTTAACGAACAACTGCAAAAAAAGCTTTTGCAAAATATTAGTATTTATACATTAGCAAAAAAGTTGAACAAAAAGAAGCAACTATTCGATAACAAAAATAACTCTTAGTTTACCAAACCAGAATATTGAATTAGAATTTTCATTAGCAATTTTAACTTTTAACGCGGATTTCATTAACATTTCTCTTAACAAAAATGCCAATTACAATGTAAATGTAACTACAGGTTTTCAGAAAAATTGCAAATTCTTCACAAAGATTTTCATTTTATAAATGAAATTATTTGCAATTTTTTTTTTCAAAGAATGAATAGTATTTTGCTGGCATCGTTTGAGTTTGACAAATTTAGAAAATTTTTTATTTCAATGATATATTCGTACAATTGTGTACTTTTTGTTCCAACAAATTGAATCAAATTTTAAATAAGATAATGTGTAACCATTTTTTTTTTCTTAAAATAAGCACTAGCATAAGTTTAGTTATAATTATACATATTTATTGTCTTAAAAAAAATCCTTAGCTACTAGAGATTTCGACACTTGAATATTCTTTTAGCAATTGAAACCGATCTTAAAAGAGATCTTTGAATCTATAACTCAATCACAATATGTAGTTGTTTATAACAATAGTTCGAGATTTGTCGTAATATGATGACTATGATCATTAGATAGTAAACAGAACTTTATTGTAAACAGCATTATCAGAAAATTTAATTGATGTACGTTATTAACACACTTTCAAAAAATTTAACTGCAAGATTGAAAATAACCTTTAAAACATTATCATTACGACCCATAATATGTAAGCAGTGGTATACATACAAACTTTTAAATGTAGAGAAATATAACTATAAAATTGTAAAAAAGGATTTAGTTTTCAGTTGAGTTAATTTATTGTACGTATTTTAGTGCAAAATAATTTAGGAAAATTTGACGAGCGTGAGTCAAGGCATCGAAGCGAAAAGAGCTCAAAGTTATAACAGCCAGCAGGATAATGAAAGGACTTTTTCATACATGATAAATATTCAGTCTTGAAAGGAACATCCTAATTGTATGCGACTTACAGAGTAGTCAGAAAGGAGAATTTCTGATAAGATTGTCATTGAGTAGCTCTGTTATAATTTGTTCTCTATTCTACATAGCTCTTTGGGTTTTTAATATGAGAATTAATTTTTTAGTTTTTTTTTTTTATTTTATAAAATTAATTCTCGACAATGAAAATAATGTATACAAATTATTTTTGTTACAAGTTGGCTGCGAAACGTAAAATCACCACCCGCCGCCAGGAGTGGTAAATAAAACGTGATAGTCGCTTGAAAACCGGAAGAGACTAATGGTATTGTATCGTCCGTCGACAGGTAAGTGCGTAAAATGTTATTGCAGGTCAGCGTTGGGAAGCAGATGGTAAAACCGTTTTATGATTAAAAACGCATGGTTGAATTATTTTTTAAAGAGATGATAACTGTGCAAAAGTTTATATTTTTTGTTTTATAAAAAAAAGCTTACAAATTGTATTACAAATTTTAATAAAAATTTTCTCAACAATATTTTGTTTTTTTTTTATTGAAAAATCTAAGGTGTGTTTATCCACTTACGGAAAAAGTACAAGGTGGAACATTTTTCGGTTTATGACGATATGTTTTACCGAGTGAAACTGGTTATTATTTACTGTCTAAAAATTGTTGCTTAGTGACGTATTGCAGCAGTATTCATATACACGCCTGCTCAAAATCATTTATACCTCAGAAATATTTCGGCCATTTAGAGGAAAAATCTAGTGGTAAAGGCTCATCAGTAAAACAAAATTTTATAAGGGTTCAAAAAACTGATCGACATATTTCCGTCTCCGTGTTCTTTTTTTTTTTTTGGTTTTAGGCCATCGCATTCTTTCTAAATGATTCCAAATAAGTTGATCTTAGGTTTATCACTCCATAAGACATTACGCCACTTTTTCTCCGCTTCACGTCTTAACCAGATTCCGTGATCCCTAGCAAAATTTGTTTCAGCTAAGCGGAAACACTGCATATTCTGAAAAAAAATGTCAAACTGCTACCTCCGAAATAAACTAGATTTTTTTTAGAAAATTTCAACTTTTAAAAAGTTAATGACTTTTTTGCTCTGCAATATTAACAGGAACGTGAACCGGGTGAAAAATATGGTCAGTTCGGTTCATCGGTTCGAACCGTTTTTGCACTTTTGGATTGGTTCGTCGAAATGGCTTTTGTTTTCTTTTAACCGGGGTTTCGGTTCGGGAATGAAAAACAAATCTATGCAAATTCGTGTTATTTTTATTCAGTAACAATCCAAAAGAATATGGAAATATATATGAACATATATTTTATGTCATACGCTATAAGTACGTAGTAAAAAATAAGTATTTGAGAAAAAATTTTATTTACAATAATCAGTTGAGATTGATGAGAAAAATATATTCTAACAAGTCCCCGCCAATATTTCCCCGCAGGTCTCCGAGAATAAGTTTTAGGGTGGAAAATGTCCTCTACCGAAACCTGGGTTGCTGAAACATCATAAATAACTTGAGCTAGTTCAGATAACTCTTTGGCAGGGTAGTTACTCCAAAAGTTCAAAACATTAACATTATTTAAAAGCCGCTTTATATTATCAAACGATTTGATTTTATCTATTAATGATTTATTTTGAACTCTGTCTCATTCTTCCCTATTTCTTTCAAAATTTCATCAATTTCCATATTTAACAAAACTAAAACAAGTAGGGAAAATTTGTCATTGAAAATTGGTCAGAATAGACCCTCGAACCGTTATAAAAAGTGGTTCGGCTTTATGTTCGGATCCATCATTTGTCGAAAATTTCGGTTCGGTTAATGCCCTAGTAACCATCAGGGGAAGTTATGAAGGCAAAAATCTAGCTTACAAAACTGATGTCTTTTCAGCCCAATTTCCATGTGATCTTATCTTATCCCATATCAGGGATATCAAATCAAATTTTTTTTAGAAAGAAAAAGCATGCGAACAGAACCTAATGCGCTTGAAGAATGCTAGAGTGAATAGCATACATTTGCTATCTTAATAGCATGTGATGTCCTCCCTGATATTTGATAAGATCACATGGAAATTGGGCTTTAAATAGATGTGTATCAAAATTAATAAGATACTTCGCCTTTGTAGTGAAATTTGCTTTTATAATATCTTGCTAGCACAAGATATAAAATCATGATAAAGAGACCGCATGTCTCTTATGTATTAATGCTGTAGCCATATATGTAAGTCACTTGAAAAGCATGACGTTTGATGTTTTAGAGACACACACGAGGTAGGGCACATTATTGCCCTTTTTTTTTTGTCGCTTTACCAAAACAATTGAGAGAAAGATATGATTCGCCTTTGACATGTAATATAATATATGACAGGTAGCCTAGTAGGTAGCGCGCAGGACTATGAATCGCTGGGACATGGGTTCGAGACTGACTTTGCAAATTTATAAATCGTAAGTAAAATTAAATTTGATGATAAAATCAAATTAAGTATGTATAATAAATAATATGATAAAAAATAAAATTATATATAACAAAGTTTTACGAGACTAAAAAACTTGATTTTGCAGTTAAAAACTGCTAATATGGTAAGACTGGTTGTGACGCAAAAAACACTCCAAAGTCAGCGTTTACACCACCAAACTTTTTCCCCAAAGTTTCTTTGCTCGTGAGGAAAAACGAAAGGGACGAAAAAAAAAAATTCTCACTTAACATTGGGTCTGTTCCATTTCAAACAATAAAGTATGTTCTAATTTTAACAGCGGATACCCATTAATGAATTTCCCGTCGTCCGACTTTATGTCCACATACTTAGAGTCACAAAAAATCCACCTAGGACAGGGAATAAGGTAGCCCTACATACATACATTTAAGGATGTGCCACTTTTGAGCAATAACATTTTTCAGAGCAGTCAATTTTTCTACGTTGCTGTCATTGATAAAATAATTTATTCTGAAGAATTTTATGTAGAATCGATATCTCTTAAAATAAGCATGTTAAGTCACTCCTATCAATTTAATTGTTAAGCAATTACAGACTTTCAAAGTCTGTTTTATGGAAAATATATTAATCCACACAACAGCGTGTGCAAAAATAGCTAAGAGATAAATTTATCAATAGTAGAAACAAAGAAATATTGTTTGATCTAAGAAATGAGCACTTTCCTATGAGATTTAAACTGGAAAGGCGATCTCCTTAATATAAATTTGAAACTGTAATCTTGTACACTTTTTGGGTCTGACAGGAGAGGCACAACTGGATCTTTTGTTGCATCAAAAATGCGATACCATTTCACCAGAACATCTTATTTTGTCAAATAGCACGTTTGACTCGTTCATAGCAGTCTTAATCGGATTTGTTCCGATAATTCGATAATAAAGTCCATCTCAAAAGTTTTCATTTGCTTGACTCTGATGCTAGATTTGCGAAGTCTCCTCTAGATATCGAAGAATTTCAGCTCCTCTGGGGAATTTTTAAAGCCCAATTTCCATGTGATCTTATCTTATCTTATTTTATCAAATATCAGGGAGGACATCACATGTTATTAAGATAGCAAATGTATGCTATTCACTCTCGCATTCTCCAAGCGCATTAGGTTCTGTTCGCATGCTTTTTCTTTCTTACAAAAATTTGATTTGATATCCCTGATATGGGATAAAATAAGATCACATGGAAATTGGGCTTAATGCATTTTTTATTTAAAAACACCGAAATAATTTCGGCAAAAATACCGTTCTATCCAGGACATTCAATATTGAAGTACTTTAAAAATCTGGCAGCTTTATTGCTTGATACCAGCTGTTATCTGTCAGTTTTTTTCAGTGGGAGGGTTCAATAAAAATTTTTATGAATGTTTAAACTTAATGCTGCAAACACATGTGCAGATTGTCTGCATGCAGCACATAAATATATCTGCAGCAGTGCTGCAGGCAAAATAGATGTGCAGATCTCTTTTGATAGTAGGCTTCATAGTGATTGACATAACAAATTTATTTGACATTTTTGAAATGAATAAAATTCTATGGAAAAGTGGAAGCCCTGACTCCCCTGCGCAGCAAATTTTAATTTGAAGACTACTTGCAGCGCTGCGATGCAGTGCAGAGTTTCCATGTGTTTATGGCTATTTGAATCAATGTATTTGAATTTTGCTGCAGCAGAAAATCTGCACATGTGTTTTCAGCATAAAACAAACTATATCTTGTGATCTTCAATGGAATCATCATTAGCCGAAACTAAAACAGTAAAATTTGTTTATCAATATAAAAACTACAATGAAACCGACGAAGAAGTGGTGGCCAATATAATTATTCCTTACGAGGAAGATGAATCTCTGCAAGAGTTGGTTACAACGCTTATGCGGCAAATGGATCCAATGATGCGGTATTTGGATGCAAATGTTGGTAAGCTCATACATCGTTTCACACTTTTTCAAGTAAAATTGGAATTCGTTAAATTTACGAAGCTCTGAAAGATACACTAGAGCGCTTTATTGGCGAGGAAAATCAGAAATTTCGTGATGAGTACGCGGAAATATTGCTGGAAAAGGCGCGAAATAACGAACTGGATCTAGAGGTGATTATTAAAGAAGCAGAGCGCAGTTATAAGGATGAATTGATTCAATTTGCAGACCGTGTTGGTCCAACAGATGAAGATATATTTGCTCAAAGCTTTCATAGGTTCGTTTTTCATAGTACTGATTTTATGTCATTTTGTTTTATGGTATCATATAACTTTATAGGCTAGTACATTCTTCATCGCTAGAAGAAATTCTATTAAAAGAACGCAGTTATGCACGTGTAATTTCAGATATGATACAGCATGTGGACAAGGAAGTAGAAACACTAAATTCTTCACAGCAAGATGAGATGGAATCAAAAATTAATCAACTAGATATAACAACAACATCCGAGGTAGAATTTATTTGGTGTTCATTAAGGGCGTCCGGGAGTTTTTCGAAAAATTAAGACATTTTTTTAAAATTTTTTTTTGAAGCTGCATTTTATCTTAGACCAAAATTTTTTTTTACATTATTAAAGTACATATAACTATTCAAGATTTATCTCTGAAATTTTGGTTCAAAAATATTCGTAAGTTAGAAAAGTGCAATGCCGTGAACGACCTTAAAATTTGAGGTGAGCAAGATATCTGGAGACTGGTTCATTCGAACAAAGAAAATTAAAATTTTTCGGTTAAGCAAATAGTTAGGGGGCGTTTGATTGTTCGATTTTTTTTTGTGGATACATATTTTTTGATTTATGGCCTAAAACGGCCTCAAGTTTGTGCACAAAAAATTAAAATTTTCTTTGTACGCCCGCCATTTTGTCAAAAATTAGTATTTTTCAAAAATTAACGATCAAACGACCCTTAACTGTTTGCTTAGCCGAAAAAAATTAATTTTTTTTTTTTCGGATGAACCAGTCTCCAGATATCTTGCTCCCCGCAAATTTTGAGGTCGTTCACGATATTGCAATTTTCTAACTTATTCACGAATATTTTTGGACCAAAATTTCAGAGATAAATTTTGAATAGTTATTAGGGCGGATTAAATTTTTAAGTGGTCCGGAAACTCTATTTTTTTGAAAGTTGGTGAAATTTAAGCAAAAAAGTATACTACACCATATGGCCACAATGAATTTCGATCCCGCGAGTTTTTATTTGAAGTAGTTAAAACTATTCAATATGTAGTAGCATATTGTTAAGCTTACAATTTAGAGACGAAATAAGACGAATCGTGATACATAAAGAGGCCCTTAGTTTGAAAGCCTTGTTCGCGTTAAAATCCACATGAAATGTTTTTTTTTAATTCGCAATCTTATATGCCTATATTATAAACCTCCGGCGATCTTTTTTCTTTTGATGTATGTACATACATATGTATATCGACTCCCAAACGATTACCAATTCAAGTTTTTGTTATAGTTCACACTTGCATTTAAACTTCCAAACATGGCCCTGATGGTTACAACCATTATTTTCACGACTTAAGAAAAGAATAAGTCTTTTTGGTAGACATGGCAGCAGAGAAAGTGGCGTAATAGCATGGGAGCTATTTCATATTATGCAACAATTGGTTTGGTGTTTGTAAATTCAAAAATGGCAGCAAACTCCGACAAATTCATTCTGGAAAGAGCATTCCCACAAATTTCAAAGAGTATTTGAACAAATTCCATTGACTTATTAGCAAAATAATGCTCGGATACATACAGCAAAAATCGTTAAAGCCTGGATTCAACACCAAAATATTCAAGTTTTGGCATGGCCGCCGTAGTTGCGCGATATGAACATCATGGAAAACGTCTGGGGATGGTTGGTTAGAAGAGTTTATGAAAACGGAAGGCAGTTCAATAGTTCAAGCCATGGGCAACAATTTCTTGGAATTATTTAGGGTCACTCTACGATGCAATGCATAACCGTATTTTTGAACTGATTTTTAAAAAAAGAGGCTCCACACACTACTGATAGTTTGAATTTCTTAAATATGAACAAATTTAAAAATAAAACATCAGATAACATTTTTTTTCTATATTTTCTTAAGTGGCCTTATTCAAGTGGCGCAAAAAAAACGCATTTTTTGTACCTCATAACAACAAAGTAAAAAAAAACAGCTAATGGTACTCTACGAGGTACACTTTTTTTCTATCAATTCGTAAACGATATACATACATACATATTTACGAAATGAGAATAAAAAAATATGTTCCAAACATCTACAAGAAGAAAAATCAGAAGAAATCCAATAAAAAATATGTGGCCTTATTCAAGTGACGCGCAGTGTATGAAAAAAAAAAAAATTAAGTTTGATAGTGTCGAAGCTACAACCATGGTTACTAACTTTTACACGAAAAAAAAATATATAAGATGTGTCAACCCGTCACATATCCCCGAACCGAAACTTTCACAGACAGTCTCATTTCCCGAAACCCTCCCCCCTAAGGCCACATGAGTCTCCAACATGATATCACCGGGCTCCCATCAGAGACTGAAAATAATTTATTTTTTTAAAATATTATTAAAAAGCTATAAAAATAGTTTAAGGTACTTAATTGTTATGAAAATGAAAAACTTATATATTGGTGAAATCGTTTGAATAGTTTTCAAGTAACAACTTTAATTTTTTTATCGTTTTTGTTCCTTAAAAAAATGTTAATTGATGTGTAGTGTTATTTGCATGTTTCGATAATGTTATTTATAGATAAACATGATTTTCTCCCAGGGAGAATCTTGCCCGTAGGGGCGTCACTTGTGAAAAGAAATGATGGGACTAGCAACGCCAGCAATAAATCCAGGAAAAGTCTAACAAAGAGTGGACGGTTTCATGGTTAGCATCTGACCCACGATGGGCAGCTTGGTAATAAGGTCTATAACAAAAATCACCTTGCTTTTTATCTTATTTCCAAACAGAAGATCCAAGTGTGTTTATGTATGTAGATCCAAATACCATGAGGGAGATTCCATCGTTATTGGTATATGCAAGTAATTAATGTCCACGTTTGTAGCAGCGGTAGCTTAGCCTGTCCATTGGTAAAAAGTTCTTATTGTTTCACTATTTTCCGACATATTTGAAAACAGTTATAAATATCTTGATTTCGCAAAAAAGATCTGACAGTCGACAACTCAAAAATAACAATGAGATGAATTCAGAAAAGAACTGTTTTTGCAAATTGATTTTTTGTACACTGTTAAGTAGCCCTTACATTATTCTCATGGCACAAAAGTTTTCAGAAAGATCAAAAAAAGGTGAAAAAAGTTCGGATTACCCTCCACTGGTGTTCTTTTTTTTTCTGTATTTTTTTTGCTAAGGTTAAGTATTTTAATTTATTTACTTCGGTCTACAGAATAAATCTTACAGACTATAACCTTAAATTAAATAAAGCAAATAAATTAAGCTTAAATAAGTTTAAACTTAAACTAAAATTTAACAAATGTGAATAATTATTACAAATACGAATACACTTAGCAATCGGTTCATTTAGAGCATAATTTGTCCTATGGACTTGATCTTCAAACATACGATTATTTCTTAAATTTCTATTTGGTACATATGTATATCACAAATGAATCTGAAATCTCTATACAATTATTTTTACTAGACAGAACATTATGAACGAAAATCAAAGAAAAGGATGTAAAACGGTCTTTTAAAGACTGTAGCCCTAATAGTTTACGTCTTGAGTCATAACAAGGGACTCCATCTGGCCATCGCAATTTATAACATGCAAACCTAGAAAAGTTCCTTTGAACTTTTTCAATTCGATTTGAACTATCGGTATAGAAGGGATTCCATATAATTGAACAATACTCCATGGGGTCTTTAAAACTTACAGAATTTCTTTTAATAAAACCTAACATAGCTTGAGATTTTGAAACCACGTAATCATAGTGAGATTTAAATGTGAAGCTTGAATCAAAAATTACTCAAAGATCCTTAATTTCTTGCTTCCGCAGTAATAAGTTATTGTTGATACAATAATCGAAAGTTATGGGTTGAACACACTTCGCAAAAGAAACAATACAACATTTATTTATATTCAATGCTAGATTATTGCATAAGCACCACTGATTAAAAGAGGATAAATCACTCTGAAGCAACATGGAATCTGAAATACATGATATCCTACGAAATAATTTGACATCATCTGCAAAAAGTAAACAGGTGGAGTGTTTAATGAGCTTTGGTAAGTCGTTAATAAATAATATAAATAAAAGTGGACCACAATGTGTACCTTGCGGAATACCAGACGACGCATCAATTGCAATATCAGAAACAGTATTCCCAATTTTAACAAATAATTTACGCTTAGTCAAAAAACTATCAAAAAATTTTAAAAGCAAATCTGAAAGATTGCAAACTCTTGATTTTAGAGGGACTAAATGGGTAACAGCAGACTGAAATACATCAAAAATAAATTTATAGGCTATATTTGGATCATCAATGAAATCAAGTGATGACCAGTCACATGAGTTTAAAAACATATTGATCTCTAAAAAATTTATATAAATACATTTATCCTCAGCAAAATTTATTTTAACACAAATTTGTTCAATGAGCCCACTATTGTTAGGTAAACTTACAGATTTACTATCTAAAATAGACCTAACAGCAATAAGAACTCCACCACCTTTTACACGACCAGTTGCAACACTGCAGCGATCAACACGATAAACATTATAAAAGTCGGCAAACATTTCCTTAAGCTATTTGACTTTTAGTGATGTTTTTAAATCCCTATTTGAAAATTTCTCAAAATTCTTAATTTAAAGAAAAATCAACATAAGCCAGGCCCGTGCGCAGGAATCATCCATGGGGGGGTGGTTTTAACTCGGACATTTTATGTCAGATTATGTTCATAAAAAACGTCATAAAAGATTTACTTTTAATATAGACATTAGACTGGGTCGATTTGTATGAAGCAAAATAAAGTCAGCCAGACACCGACTCAAAAGTTAGAAGAACCTTTAAAAATGATATCTGCGCCATTTTGTTTTCGTTCCGAGAAAAGCCAATGGATCACTTTTGATTCTCGTGAAGGTCCTTCTTGGTTAAAAAACGTAAGTATTTTTTGCTTGAAAAATAAAAATTGCGTTATTGCAAAAAATTTGACGTTAAAAACATTAAAATTTTTTTTCTGTTGTAGATAATATTTAGTCCCAAAATTCGATTTTTCCATAAAAAAAATGTGAAAAAACTCAAAACTCGATTTTTCTACATAAAAAATGTGAAAAAATTGAATTTTGGGACTGAATATTATCTATAATAGAAAAATAATTTAAAATTTTTTATCGTCAAAGTTTTTGCAAGAACGCAAAGTTAAAGCAAAAGTTACGAGCAAAAAACACCTTAGCTTATAGTTACGATATTTTTTATTTGTTATCTGTGTAGTTGGTTCCGAAAATTCTCCTGAATTGCCATAAATTTTTTTTCGGAAAACTGCCCAGTAGGCAAGGGCAGGAGCTAACAGTGCTTCTAGAAGGCCTTCCTTGGTAAGTATAAGGCCTTCCACCCTCCCTTCAAACGTACTTTTTTTTTATATGAAATGGCCGAAGAAAACAGGCCTTCCTAAGCAGGCCTTCTAAGACCGCTTACCGTAGTAGGACTCTCAGAAGTACTTGGCAAAAATTAAATTTTAACATCGTAAAGACTAAATATTAATTGATTTTTTTTTATGCGCGCCATCTCACTTGCGTTGATATTTTTTTAATGATTTTTTTTGTGATGTTTCTTAATTTACAATTTGACAAAGAATACACAAAACTCTACCTCCTATAACATAACATGAAAAAACAGAAGACTAGCCTGGCAATATGCACACCTCTCTTAATTTCTAACCATGTGTCTACTTTTCATGTCGTATATGTACAATGCATATGACAAAAAAGTTATCATAAAACATTACAATACATGAAATTAAAAAAGAAACAGAAAAGCTTTAAAGTAAATGGGGTCCTTCTTCTTTGCCTTCTAATATCAGGCCTGATAGCACGTCTGTTGTGGGAAGGCATATGATGCCTTATTATATTTTTATTTGCATGAAAATCTAGTTTTGAGAAGTCCTTATATAATCGCAGCAGTGCTAGCAGGCCTTCTCCGAGTCAGGCCTTGCTCATTTGCCTGCTGGGTGCTGTCTAAATAATCCCATACACAAGTAAAAACTCTTTTCAGGATATTAATCATTTATTGGCACAACAGTATACAACTCAAAATTACATACGCCAGCGGTACGAGTCTGAATTAGAGGCAAAAAAAGGACATCAAAAAAATGAATATCGAGAGTGGATAACGAGTCAGGTTGGCAAAGTTTTTCAAACATCACCTGTTGCTACACCTTTGGGCAATCGATCATCAATGTTTATATCACAACAATCATCAATGGAAGAAAGTTTTACAATACATCTTGGTTCGCAGCTGAAGCATATGCATAATATACGCATACTTAGTGCAAACGTTACAGATCTGTGTAGTCCTCTACACACCGAAGAAAGGTGCTAAAGTTTTCTTTTTCAAAAATATGCAAATAAACTTATAAATTTTTATATCTTTTAGTTTAAATGGTCTTAATATGGCATTAGGACTATATTCCAGCTCATTATGTGGCGTTGTAGTGTTAACACCTTCTGTACAAGCGCAGGCAAACAAAAGCATTGTGAAAAATGCAAATATGTCTACAGAATTTCATTTTGAACAGGTAACAAAAATAAAATATATTACTTGCTTTTTCGTGTCTTATGAAAGTTGTTTTTATAATACTCAGATCGATGCCCAATTGGAAAAAGTTCAAAAAGAAATACGTGCTATTAACATTGCCCATTCCACCACACCAAGCAGCGGTAGTGGTAACGGCAGCACTACTGGTAGTGCCAACTGCTCACCTACAAAATCAGCACCAAAATTGAAAACTGGCGATTTCTTTATTACAAGACATTCAAATCTTTCGCAATCACATGTGATTTTTCATTTGATCTCAGATGAACCGATGAACACTCCAAGTGAAATTAATTCACGTCATCCTGTAATACTTGGTCTACGTAATATATTGAAAACTGCCAGCCGTCATGATGTTACAACATTGACAATACCTGCACTGTTGCGGCATGAAATGTCTGAAGATATGACTGTGCAGTGGTGCATGCGGCGTGCAGAGTTAGTTTTCAAGTGTGCTAAAGGTTTTATGATTGAATCTGCATCGTGGGGTGGCGCTGAATTAAGGTATATATTTGAATAAAGGCCCGTGCAATAATGCGATTGAACAGTTATTTACTATTGGCCTTAATTGTCTTACTTTTAAGTTGATGATAATCGTATATATACTTAGTTGGTCGCCGATTAAATTGTTTAGATGTAAGGGGTTTCATACTTGTGCTTAAATATTTGAGCAACTGTTAAATACTGACCTTGCTGTAAACTTATGCAAGTTGGTTGAGTAGTGAAGAAAATCATTCTGTTTTTCATAATGAAAATCAGTATGATATCTAAACTAGTTAAGTTTGCGTGTCAATGCCTTTTCGGAAGTTGGCCAACTGTTTAATAGCCTACATGCACGGCAGTTAAAGACTTTAGGCCAATCAGTTTGTCGTCTTTTGTCTTAAAGACACTAAAAAGAATACTAGATGCCTTTATTAGAGAAACACTGGACAGTATCTCCATTTTTACCTCGCACCATGCACGCCTAAAGGAAAGATCTACCGAAACTGCTCTTCATGAGGTAATTTGCACGATTGAGCAGTCTTTATACTTCCGTCAATTCACGCTAGCAGCCTCTCTAGATATTGAAGATGCCTTTAACAACGTTCGTATCGAAGCTATTGAGAAAGCACTTGTCGGATTCGGGGAAGACGAGTGTCTTATTACCTGGATAGTATCCATGCTTGAGTGCAGAATCATTCAAGCTAGTATGGGCGGCAATCAGGTGCTAAAATCTGTTAGCAGGGGAACACCTCAGGGTAGTGTACTATATCCTCTGCTGTAGCTGGCTGTTATAAACATCATCCTAACTCAGCTCAATAAAAATGCCGTAAAAGTCGTTGCGTATGCGAATAATATGGTTTTACTTGTATCAGGTCTATTTCCTGAAGTGATTAGCAACATCATGAAGGGGCGCTGGCTAAGCTGTGCTCTTGGTCCACTGGGTGTGGCCTAGGAATAAACTCAGCCAAAACTGATCTGATGCTTTCCACCACAAAGACCAAAATACCCGATTTTAACATTTCCCGACTTAAAGGGCAGACTCTTTCATTTGCTAGGTCGACCAAGTATCTGGGAGTCTAATAGATCCAAAGTTCAATTGTGAAGTCAATATTGAACAGAGATGCAAAAAAGGCTGCATATCAATGCATGCGTGTAAGAAAACTTTTAGTAAAAAATGGGGTCTTCAACCAAAAATGTCATTTACGCCTGCTACCTCCCAATTATTTTATCAATGCAGCTGCTGCGTGCAGTGCGATCAGGCTCAGGGAAGCCGGTAATTGGTTTCCAAAGCAATATGGACATTGCTCTATACTCGACACTTTACTAACGAACTTTCAAATTCCCCAATGTACTACATCTATCCTACACTCAGCTTTGAAAAAAACTTTCAGGTGAAGTGTCCGGAGTGAGTTCAGTGGGAAGAGGGCACCTTCAACTTAAATTTTGAAACCACTATATTCACCGATAGGTCTAAGATGGGCTGTGGAGTAGGCACAGGAGTCTATTCAAAAGACCCAGAGATCTCTCAATATTTCCATTTACCTGATTCAGCTAGTGTTTTTCAGGCTGTGAAGTTTTTGCCATGCTTGTAGCATGCAGATTATTTGACTGTATTAATTCAGAGAAAAAAATATTTGACATTACTCTCATATAGGTTCCAGGCCACAGGAACATTGATGAAAATGAAAGGGCTGATGAACTAGCAAGGTGTGGTTCCTCTCTTAATGAGGCCGCACCTAAACGTGTTTTCACTCCTCTCGGTTTAGTTAATGAGATAATTTTCTCGTATTTTCTATATGTAGTAGAAGTCCTTACAAACCTGTAATACAGCCAGATCAATTTGGCCCTCTTATAATAATCTGAGAACCACCTCCTTACTGTCTAGGAACCGGTTTGACATCGCAAGAATGACAGCATGCTTATAGATTAGGTATCCCATTCAATTCTTCCTGCCGCAGTTGCTTGAATGCAAGCGAGAATGAATCACTAGATCACTTTCTTTACAGCTGTCCAGACTCAGCAAGAACCAGGCTAAAATGTCTTGGTAAACCTTTCTTTAACGACCTCAGCGAATTTGCTGAAGTTGTAATCGGATCTTTGCTCTACTATCTCAATAAAGCTAACTGGATATAGCTTTCTTAACATCCATCAATTCGTCGGCGTCACGTAAATGTGATATTAAAACGGCACAATCAGTGCTACTTATGGCTTTAAGCCTGTTCGCTTAGCCACCACTCTAACCCAACCTAACATGCTCGGGTCCTAATTGCTTAGTTCTACCAGAAGTATATTTATGTAACTATACATTTTATATTTTAGCACATTGCAGTTATTGTTGCCGCATGATATTTCTGAAGAACTTTTTACAACATTAGCTGGTATGGTGCCACATGTTTTCCGTGTTGCAAATCCAAAAATACTTGTCGATAATAATAAGTGACTTGATGAAAAATATAATTTGTAACCTAATCAATAAAACTCATTTAAAGTTATTTTTAAATTGTAATATTTATGCATTTCGTATATTTCTTTGTTAAATTTTCAGAAATTTATACATTTTTAACTTGTAACTGAGTTCTCAACATACATACAATCAGAATTGTAAATTTCCTGTATAATTTTTTTCATTAGATTTTTTTGTTTTGTTTTAATAATTTATGTTTCTAACCCGTCCATTCTTGCTGTACTCTTAATAACTTTTAATTGTAAATTCCTATTTCAATATTGGTTATTTTGAATATTTTTAATTTTAAAAATAATTACGTGTGTGTGTCTTTTTATAAATTACTTGCGTTTCATTTTATATTTTGTAGTAATAATTCTTATTTAAAATTATACCTAGAGATAAAAAAACTCATTTTAAATATAACGTACGCTTTGTAATAAATGGTTTAAGTGTAAGGGTAAATAGTATTTTTAATGCATGTATGTATGTGTAATGCTCTTCGTAAAATTCGCTTTGCAAAAATATACTGGTATGTGATGTTCATAACATTCCTTAAATTGGAAAAATTATGATTTTTTTGCTAGTTTTGTAAGTGTTGCAAGAAGAAACGCAAAAATTAAGCTACATTTTATTTTCAGCAAACTCTCAGAGACATTAGAATCTGGTAACTCCTCAATTTAAATTTACTAAAAAATGAATTGTTAATCTTTTAAGCAATATTTAAAAAAAGGGATTAATAGAGTCTAGTTTTTCCACAGAAAGAACTAGATCAGCACTTTAAATCATAGATGGGTAAAATTTTGGAAGCAAGCGCCACTTACAACAAAAGCAACAATTACATCAAAAAGCCAATTCAAAGAATTAAATAAGGATAACATAAGTGCAGAAATAAAAGTAAACTGATCAAACGAAACGAGAGAAGCTGTCCTCAATGTGCGCATCATTGTTGTTTGCTTGTTCGCTCGCTTCTTTTTATCTCTGAATGATGCAACAGCAATGTAAATTTAATGTGAATATAGCGCGTATAAGAAAAATGTGATTGTTGCTTTGGTTATTTTTCTTAAGAAAAGAGCCATAATTGGATCATTTTTCGTATTTTGCCCATCGTTGCTTTAAATGATTACATAAAAAAAACATTTAACTCAAGATGTGTTGCATTTGTGCTAAATAAATTAAGTTATTCTATTTTTACCCATTGATTAGTTTACTAATTCGACAGACTGGACAATCTTTGCAGTTTTCCATAAAATTTCTGGGTAGAGTATTGTATAAAACGATTTATACATGTATGTTTATTAGGGTGTTTATTTTGAAATATTTGTAGATGAATTTAATTTTTTTGCCTTTATTTTAGCTTGAAACTTAAAAACTATTGTCCCAATATTTGAGCTTCCTAGCTCAAACCTGTAAACGGCGCGGACAAAGCTTATGTCGAAAAAACTGACTTGCTAAAACGTAGAGAAGTCTGCATTAAGTGCCAAGACATAGCGTTTTAGGTATTTTAGTTGTATGGGAGATGTCACCCACTGTTTTTAAACAACGCCCACAATTTTCATGTGGCTGATAATGCACACAAAATACACCGGAAATGAGGCTCTTTTTTTTTTTAAATTTGCGGTCCTATAATCCTCTAGTATAGAATCGGGTTTGAAAAAAACTCTCCCAAAATTTCAGCTTCCTAAATCGAAGCTGCGAATGTCGCAGTCAGTTTGTTTCCTATTACAATTCACATGGAAAAAAACAAAAAAGCAGAAAAACGACAGATTTTTTTTTTGGCGTAAAAAAAATTAGTAAAAAATCGTTGCTGATGAAAGCCAGTCTTCTAAGGCTAACGAACTTAGCTTTTTAGTAGTCTGTAAGTCTGCCCTTTCCTATAACAAATTATTTTGATTGTTTTGTCATTTCGGTGGACTTGGACCCAAAATAAGAAAATACGTTGCGGAACAACTTCTGTAAGCTTAAGTTCGTAAATGAAAAATTTCAAAACAATTTTTTCTAAGCTTATGAGGCTTTCACATTGTCAACAAAAACATTTCAATTATCTCACTTTTAAGTCAAACACCAGCCAAAAACGGTTCACTATAAAATCAAATCAAACTTTAAACTGAAATTTCTCGGAAATATTTACCAAAAAAGCTAGTTTTTTTCCACAAATGTCGGTAAAATGGAATTTCAAAGCGATGTTAGTATATTTGTGTACTAGTGTACTAAACTAGTGTTAGTGCTTAAATGTGTTCAGAAGATGGCAGAGAAATTGATAAGGATTGGATTCGTCTGCAAGGGCGTACGAGCAAAAGTTGCACAATCTATGAATTTTTTTATGTGTAGCAGAAACTAAAAACTTTCCCATTATATTCATTTTGCACTTTAGAAAACAGCTGATGTCAAACAAAACTGATTCAGCAAAAAGTGATAATGCCAGTTTGAAGTCCTTATTACATTCGTTGATGAAACGTTTAGAAAAGGTTTGCGAAAATATTGGAAAACGTTTGTTAATTGATTTTGTTAATTTTAACAAATAGTAATATAGTAAAGTTTAATATATAATAATAAAAACATTAAGGAACCAATTTAATCTAACCTTTATCATTGTTGCACGAAATTATAAAATATTTTCAAAGTTTTGATGTTTTACTCAAAAATTATAAAATGAGTTTTGTCAGACCGATAATATTTTCCAAACGCACTTGGTAAACGTTTAGATTGTTATCAAAATGTTTATGTTTCCCAAATATAATTTGGTTGAGTTAAGTTCTAAACACAACTTGAACGAGATGCAACAGCGAAAAAAAAACAAAACGAGACAACATGATTTTTTCTATACATTAGAGCAAGATACGCAATAGAACTTTTTTTGAGCTTTCATAACTCATCTTGCTCTAGCATATAAAAAAATTATGTTATTTCGTTTCGTGTTTTTCTCGCAATTGCTTAGAATTTTTGCCCAAACGTTTTGATAAGAGTGCAAATTGGAGCACATTTTTTCAAAACGTATTTGTTTGCTGGGAAGTTGCCAAAACTTCATAAGTGTACATACAAATTTAGTTAAAGCATGCACCTAATTTAAATGAAACAAAGTGTGTGTTTGTTTAATTGAATTAATGTTTAGTAATGTATTTCGTTTGCCGCTAATGTGTATTCATAAATACTTGTATCAATGTTTCTTTGTTTACATTATGAATTCAATATAATAGTAATTAAATATAAATATAAATATTTTAATTCAACATAGTAATATTAATTGTATAGATATAATATTAAATTACAAACTAATTGAAGTTTTAGCGTAGTTTTTTGTGTCATGTTCGAAGTTTATTTATGCATTTCATGTGTGTGGTTTTATTTTATATACGTACATATGTATGCATGCAGCTCACTACGACCAAACATTTACAATTGCAATTTGCTATCATGTTGGAAAGTTAAAGCTCTCAGTTTTATGTTTACCTTTATCCAAAGGAAGCTTAAACATCGACTGAGAACTTTTGTTGTGTACATAGGCCTATACTTATTTTGTGTGAAAGTACAAATCTAATTTGCACGTTTGATGTGACAGGGCCATTACTAATATAAGAAGTTGCATGAAAAAAAAACTTTAAAAATTACTTATTACATATTTTGTTTAAGTAAAACAAATTAATAATTTAAATTAGTTTACCACTACAAATTGGTTTAAATGCTAAGATACTGTTTGTTTCTAAACATACATTAATTATTTGAATAGAATTTTTAAACTAATTTAATTAATTGTATGAAAAATAAATAATTGAGTATGAAGTTGTTTATTTATTTTAATTTTGTTTTGTTATAATATTGCTTTAAATTAATTATGACTTACTGTTTACGTTTGCTTGAATTATCATAAACAAATTTTCTGATTGAATTCATTTTTATTGAATTTCAAGTTATCAGTTTTGTAAATTATATCTTGAGACGCATATTAACTGAGATTTTAAAGAGATGGTGGCAAAAGATAGGACACACAATAAGAAAAGACGCTAGGAAAACTGTCGATCAGTGTTTTGACGATCCCGCAGGTGTATAGATGCAGAAAAAGACCCGGAGCATCGAAGCGTCGAATTATAGAAAATAATATATGAAAATATATGATATATTTTAAAATCAATTTTAAATAGGGCTACCCTATGACATACTTTAATATGTAGTACATTGACTACTTTTGTACTGTAGAAATACTTTTCTTCTTTTGGGTGAAATGGACTACAATTGAATTGTCCTTCGTAAAATGTTTTTTGGGAAGTGAAAGTGAGGACCTTTTTTTTTGTGTGTTGAATTTGCAAGTGTATGTCAAATATATTTCATATTCGTCACGTTTTCGGAGAAGCAAAAGTGAGGACCTTTTTTTTTTGGTTGACAAAAATATTTTGGTTGAAATGAGAATGAGGATTTTTTTGGTTTTTATTATAAAAATTTTTAAATTTTTCAGGTGGACTGCTTTCGTAGGCAGGTCAGCTGGTAACCCTTATTTTAAAGGTAAAACGTGTGTATACATAATTGGATTGCAATCAAATGAAAGAAACAGAAACATATTCTTTTTTTAAAAGAAATGGGTTTTCCGATAAAACTACTTATTCCATCGAAACAAAATGTAGCGTAAGTCTGTTTCTATGTAAAAAACTATATGTGTGCCAAATAGCACAACGATGGTTGAGGCATTGGGGTGTCAAAGCAGGAAAAACGAACTCTTCAATTATAGTAAGGAGCATAGATGAGAAAAATCACAAGTTAATATATTTTTTTATACATATAATATTTAAATATACATATAATCATCTTTAAACATTATCTAATTGTCTTATGAATTGATTTATAAATAATGGGAACTTGAATGCAATTTGATTATAAATAAAGTTACAACTAAACAATATATCCATTCCTGTATGAATCAGACTAACAGGATTAACAGCCCTATTCTGCTTGTTAACTTGACAAGGAATTGTAAAGGAGATATTGTAAATGTTGGTATTCTTCGTCCAATGTTTGACTAAATCCTGTAAATTGAACTAATGCATTTTAAAGAGATCAAGATATTCTGCAATTTAATTTTCAAGGTTTGTTAGTCTTATTTGGGACAGTTTTCATCGCATGTTGGTCTTTTCTAACTTTAAATTGGAAAAATCGCGCTCGTCACTTGCAATAGCCACTGGTATTATTAACTGAATACGTAGCGTAATCCATATGATAGGGAACAATTTTTAAAAATTGTGGTTTTTGAAAATAGATGCTTGGTTTTTAACGACCTTTGGCTATAATTATTAGTTATGAGGTTGAGGTCAACAAATTTTCATCCAAATATAAAGCTTAAAAAATTTGTTATTGAATTTTGTGTCCAATATTTCGACTCCTTTTAGTCGGCATCTTCAGGGACTCTGATTGTTGTGAGTGGTATATTTTAAATTTCTTTGTAACTTCATTTATTTTTAAAGGATACTCATGCTGTTGGAATTGGAGTCTGTTATTTTTTCAGAATTTTAAACCAATTATAGCATCAAATAAAGATTGTGTTGTATATTATTTCTGCACTAATAGCTACACTACTGGAGACAAGTAGGGTCATACATATGATTATAAATTTTGAAGAATGGGATGTGCGAATGGAATACGAGACCGGAATTAATTCTTGCAGTTATCTTTTCTTCTAAGTTCTTTTTATACTTTCGTTATGCAATGCAGGTGGGTTACCGATTATGAGTGTTAATAATACGATCAACAAGGAATTTTTCTATGTAGAGATTTTGGTGTCATTAGTGCCAAAAAGACAAAAAGTCACCTTTGTTCGTCAATTGATGCTTTCTATAAGGACTAATATTTTAATTTTAAATAAATGGGAACTAATTTACATACACACGTAAATACTAGTATATGTATGTATGTATGTATCATAACTACACATGCAAAGTAAAATTTGTTTCATAAAAAAGTACGCATGTATTTTAGTTTTAAATTGTTTGCTTGGAGTTAAATAGGGATTTAAAACTTAAATTAAATTATACAAACTTAAAGTAAATTATAAAATAAAGTTAAAGTTTTATATATCACAAATTAAATACAAAAATGAACTAAACTTGGCGCTGCCAAACTTTTAAGAACTTCAATAGATGTACACTAAGCTTACATATTGTGAGCCATATCTACATTAGGGTGATTAAAATTTTTATATTTGTTTCAAACAGGTTTAAATGTTGCAGGTACATCAAATAAAATTTATGGCGCAAGGAGAGCTCATAATATTAATTTTTACTGGTGGCTCATCAAGCTTTTTAGTTTTCCATTCTATTTGTATGAGAAAGAATTCTTTGTTATACAGTTTCGTCTAAGTCTCGTGAAAGAAAAATCCAACACAAACGGGACCAAACCCATTGGAAAGTGTATAGAGTTTTTCCATCACCCATTTTCGTCAGTTTATAAGCTTTTAGAGTTTAGGGTTATTTGAAAGATTGAGAAAAAAAATATTTTTTTTTTAAAAACTGTAAGCTTTTTCCAATGGGCTTGGTCTCTCGATCGAGAAAAATTTTTCTTTTACGAAATATAGACGAAACTGTCTAATAAAGCATTCTTTCCCATATAAATCGTATCGATAGGCTCGATGAGCCACTAGTAAATATTTATATAATGAGCTCTCCTTGCAGCAGAATTTTTCTTTGATGTAGGTACCTGCAACTATTAAACCTGTATGAAACAAAAAAAAAAAAAAAAAATTGAATCATCCCAGTGTACATATATATTTAGGGTGTTTTTTAGAGTGTCTTTCTTGTATGTACTTTCCATTAGGAAACGTTGGCTTAGTAAAGTTTGCCATTTCGTTATGCAAAACTTGAAATTACAACAGCACTTGCTAATTGTGAAAATTTATTGAATTCACATTTCAAAAATAAATTTAGATGATTTCTTGCAATTACAATATTAATTGGTCGCCAAGATCACGTGATTTGACGCCACTGGATTATTTCTTATGGCAATGTGTTTAATATCTGGCTTGTGCTGAAAAATCAGCAATAATTGACGCTCTGAAAATCTACATAAGTCATTTCGGAAACAGGTATGTAATTATTCAATGTGAACGAAAACTGGACCTCCAGACTGCGCTAAATTGTTGGCCAGTTGTGGCGCTACATGCACAAAATAGTTTTCAAATGCTAAATGGCTTAAGTTAAAGTTTTTCTAGCGAATAAAGCCAAAATTAAGATTATTTGGACAAGATGAAATGTTTTATCTTAATTCAAGACTACGACAATCTAAAAACATCCTGTTTTCGCAATATGTATCTTGAAACTGGATTAGATATGGTAAATAAATAACATTCCTACTGATCTGCTTTTTTCTTTTTCTTAGATTTAATTTTAATCCTTTTGAACCATCTTAAATTTTCCTCTTTACATTTGACTCTCCTTTCGCCATTGAAATGTGCCAGATTTTACACCGATACTGGATGATCCCTGATTACTGTTGGATGAAAGCATGTTATTTGTGCGTCTTATGAGCTGCGCCGCGGAATCAAACCGACTGCGTATGAGACGCATTGCAGGATTGGTGGTAATACCGCTGCGTTTACTTTTGCTAGGGGAAGGAAGAGATAAAAATCATGCAATTATTTACATATTTCAACACTCACCTTGATGCTGGCGTCTGATTGGATTCTTTGAGATTTCCTAATATGATGCGCATATGTGTGTCACGTGCAAAGTGATTATCAGCAAGGGCTGATTTTCCATTAGAGCCAGTAGCACCGCCGTTCGTATGATGTTGAGCGCTACCTCCGCCAACATTTCCGCTAACACCACCAATTTCTTCAAATGCATTAATTGATGGTAACTGCCCAGGTGAACTTAGTTCACTGCTAGGTGAATGTGGTGGTGTTGCATAGAGTGGAGACATACATTCCATGTCGTAGAGATCTGCATCGTTCACGATATTGGATGCTGTGAGGGCAAAAAGAAAAATAGATCTGTTACCTAATTCTGACATTTGGAACTTTTTTTTTTGACTTGCCCAATTGATGTTCATTTAAGTCTGGCAACACCTGTGAGTGCCTTTGTGAATGATGTCCTATATTGCCATGTGCTCCTTTTGATGAGGATCCATATTTTGCAGTAACCACAGGTGCATTTTGAATGAAAGGATTGTTGCGTGAATTCAGCTTGGTCTGACGTTGCAATTGTTGTGTGAATGTTAGTGGAGCCTATAGTATGCATAGGTGGCACATAATTTTTAAGGAAAAAGTTATTTTCATTGAGTTTTAGGGTAGAAATAAAGAAATGCGACTTAAAAATCTTTTAGTTAAACACAAAGTATGCACATAAAAAGCATTGGGTACTCAGTAAAATATATGCATAAATACATACATATGTATGTACTAAGGTACCAAGATGTTTTCTAGTACAATAATGCATTAGTCCAATTTCAATTTTGGGATCAAGTCCCAAAAGCATTCTTGTACTTGAAAATTAAAAAAAAAGAATATTTTTCGGCTAAGTCTGATAAGTCCAGAAAACTGAACTAATACTTTATTATACCGAGACCAAGATTTTATTCACAACCTAATCTGTCAATCCGTTTATAACTTAACACAATTGTGTGAATGTCCATCTATTTTTTTTAGCATTCATATATACATAGGTATAGTTACTTAATTTACCTAAAGAAATTCTGTGGTTAAAATTTGATAATTTTATTTTGAGTTGAAATTATCAGTTTCACTCACTTGCCAAAGTTTAGGCGCACTTAAAGTTGCCGTACTTAGGGAGCGTCCCATTTAATCATATGAGATGAATTCAAACAGTCAAAATTTATGATAGCCTCAGGGCTAGTGAAAAATTTGACAAGTGCAGTAAAATCTTGTTTATTCGAGATAATGTGAAGTACATCGAATAATCGAAAACTCAGATAACACGGAAGAAATAAAAAATTTGCAAATTTCCGTAATTTTTTATGAATTTGAAGTAGTAGCATGAAATTTAATCACAAAAGTGCATAAAAACGAACGTAAATTAATCTTTAGGGTACAAAGCATTGTTATTACATGCATAACGTGTAACTTGACACTAACGCTTAAGAAAGTCTGAAATAGAGCACTGCTTCAATCTGCTCATTCGTTTTTTAACTGCAATATCGCGCAATAGTTTAATCAATAAGAAATCACTTGTATTACTTTCCAACTGTACCTCAATCTATTTAAGAGCTAATTCAAGTGCATTTAATTCTTATTCGTGGCGATTCCTTATCGATTATTGCAGATTACTCGGTTGCCTCGAGTAACGCAGAGACTCGGTTGATCGAAAGCTAGATAAAAGAGGTTTTACTGTAATAGAAATTTAAACAGCAAGCAAAAAACAGCTGGCAGAGAAGTACAAAACGTGATCATATAAATCTCTAACCTTTTCACGCGGTTAAAAAGCTAACTCTGTAACTTTTATCAAAAATTAAAAGTTATTTTAATTGTAAAATTATTAATTAAAGTGCTACCAACAAATTTCATTTACCCACTTTTAAGGTGAAATATTGGGATAGCAAAAGTAGAAACTTTAGCCACAATTTGTTTTAAGACAAAAAATGTTTTTCATCCCAATTTGCTTAGGTGAAATAATATCAAGGTTCTATACTAAAGCACTGCACAAGACATTCTATTCTATGCAGAACAATACTTCACAGCATTGTTTATCTCGATTCAGTACTTACTTTTTGTGTATTGATTATTGTCATAGCATAGCTTGTAGTGAATAAATATTGTCGTGTCGAAACCCGATTGCCTGCTTCGTCACTACACGACGATCTTTTGATCCCTAACGACAGCGTCAACCACAGCATATGACAATAAACAGCAATATAAAAGCAAACAGCAACAGCAAGAGCACCAAGTACACTAGTGAATTCGTTGTTATTGGTTTCTAGCTGAACAGCAAAATATGCACACATTGTTTGTAGCATAAGCTTAAGATGCGAGGCAATTTAAGGAGAAAGTGCGATATAAAAATGTACAGTGATACGAGCGGGTGCCTTAGGGATTCAAACCTTAATAAATATTTTTTTTACTTTGTATGAATTTTATTTCAAGAATTTTTAAAATTAGAATACGAAAAAATTACATAAGTAATCATATCAAAGTTGCATTATCTCCTTGAAAATGTGTTGTTACTTTGGTAATTAATTAATTTTAATTTGTATATTAATTTGCGTATTTAAATAAATTCAGAAGATCTAGTCAAATTGTTCCTTATTTTCTTAAGCGACCACTCAGCTACAATATTTTACCAGGTGATGTGCTGTGGGATGTAGAACAAATTTGCATCAAAAAGTCAACTTCGATAAAATGACACGATGATTTCGTTCAAAGGGGTCGATATGTCTTATGACGTTTTATACTGCACACGTTTTTAAAAACTTCCACAGTTCAAAATCTTGAAGTTTTGGGAAAATCGAAAAAAAAACTCTTAAAATTTTACAGAATTATATGCATTAAAAACCATTAATAAAAGCCATTACATTGATGAAGAATCGCAGTACAATTTTCCAAATATTAAGCTTTGCATGACATTTCATAGTTTTTCTATTGGGCCTCTACACCAAATTGATCTTTCCCTCATGTTTTTAGTAACACCCGCATATAATCATTTCATAAGAAGTCCCCTGCAGCCGTCGCCTAATCGTTTTTTAACTGTGACACTGTTCATTAATACATACACAAATGTAAAATTTTAACAAATCATTACTCTTCTTTATACATTCTTGTTGCTCAATATTGCCACAACAGAATTTTAGAATCACAATATTGACAATGCTGTTTACTGTTGTGTTGTACTTCAATTCATTGTCATAAGGTGTTGGTGTTCGTTTGTTGTCGTGCATGCGAAGAGCATAAAGACATTATTCGTTTAATACAGCAAAAGCAATGGCAACACTCCATCAGTCAATTAAATTAGAGTCATAACAATGATTGCGCTTTCAGATGTCTTGTGCAGCCCTTTATTCTATACCTTGATAGATTTATTTCTTGAATTTTTGTGGTAAGAAATTAAAATTGATGAGTCACGAGATTTGAGAGAGTGAAAACTGAAATTTTCTCGGAGCAAGTCGAATCATCACAAAAACTTAAGATACGCCAAAATGGGAATAAAATGAAAAGTTTCGAAAAAGTTAAATATTTATGCCGTTTTGATCGGCCTTTTGAACTAATATTTTAATTTTTTTGGGCTTTGGCCATAGTAATATAAAAAAAGATTAAAAAGTAATACAGCTGTTTGGGGCGTATTTCAATAATTTCAGTTTCACCGGTTGCATATCCGTCTAGCTAATACCTTCTGAATTCAAGCCAAATAAAACATTTTCGATAATGTTTCACATCTTGTACAACTCAAAAATTTTCCGTTAAAAAGTGTGACAAATTATCTACAGTTTTAAGGACACATGAAATATTATCTTTTAAGCCAGGGATGCGCACAAAAATTTTTTCGCGAGCTAGCGGCTACAACATTATCAATTTAGATAAAAAAAAATCAAAAACATTTTGGGAAAAAGTTCCTAGTATTGATGAACAGTTTGAAATAGCTGCGGCTAGCTAATTGCATGTAAACAAAAACAAAAATCTCAAGGTGAAGGCGCGAATGACTTGAAAACAAAATCACACAAACAATAAAGTGCGTTGAAGAAAAATTATTTAACTTGAGTAACGGCAAGAGTTGAACGAGTCGATGTGTTGAAGACAAAATTGCAGGAACAAAATACATGCGGTGATTCCGAACCAAAATGATTTTGCTGGAATAACGGAAAGAGCTCGAGATGAGCTCAATATTTTTTGTTGTTGTTGTAAGAGCTAAAAGAGCTAATTGAGCTATGGGTTGCGCATCCATGTTTTAAGCGACATTTCGAAATAACACTTAGTATAATCAAAAGTTCAAACTTACATCGTTGCTGCTTCCTGTTGATTGACTAGAAATGACGCTTTTACGCTTATGTAAGCTACTGCTGTCCGATTGCATTGTGTTCTCGTAAAAATTATTCGAGCTATGCGTCGAACTGGACGCATTTAAAATGCTTGGTGGTGGTTGCATGCAGTTATTGTTGTTGTTATTGTTGCTTACTGTGGCCGTTGTTGCAGCCGAGCATATCGAAGATGCGGAAGCATGTGGTAAGAATCCACCACCACTTGTACAAGCAGCAACACCCTGGTGAGCTGGAAGCGCAGGGGGTTGGTCAGGGGAACGTAACATTGGATGATATTTCGATTCCAGTTGATTTGTATTTGATTCATCTGAATCAAATATACACATTATATGTAATAATATCTTATTATACGATTTTGAATATATACATACTTTTCGTGTAGTTCTCAAAAATTTTCAATATATTCGTACGATTTGATTTCGCTGCCAATTTAATTGGTGTACGGCCACAATGATCAGATTTGTAGGGATTGGCGCCATATTTAAGCAGAGCGATGACACATTTCTCATGACCTTCTTGCGCTGATATGCCCAAGGCAGTAGCACCCTGTTTACAAGCATGATCAGCCAAAGCACCAAAATACAATAGAATATTCATGACATCGTGATTACCCTGCCAAGCGCAGGAGTGTAAGGGGGTGCGACATTCCAGATCCATTGCATTAACATCGGCGTTACCTGTTAAAAAATAATGGAACTATACTTAGATAATACAATTTATAGCAATATAAATGTTGTTATATGGTTTTTTCCGCAATGGGCTTAATAATATGGCATACCACTGTAGATAATGCAAATGCCTCAGATTAATATATAGGAAATTACGAAACTTGGCAAGATATAATTAGTATTGAATATATAGCATAGACATGTGGCTTAGTTTGTAGGTATACCAGTGATCGAGTTGCGATCGCCGTTTATTGTACTTCAAAAGCTAACGACGATTGACATTTAATATTGAAAATATTATTAGTATGCTGAGGATTTGAAATTTTTCACAGGCCGCTTTGAGTTAGTTGAAACTTTACCTAAGCCTTCTTGCCTGAACTTGTACGCAAAAAAATGTCGTGCCGTAATAAGCCCCATTTTCAGTACTACCCATTTATTGTTTTAAATAGAAAAATGTGATTTGTGTGGAAAAAGATCAACCTTCGAAAGGTCATAATTTACAAGGTATACTTTACAAAATCGTCAAACTATGCCAAGTGTACATCATTTGATATGGATGCTGAAAAGTACGCCTTAAAGTTTTCTTTGCATTATATGACATTAGAGCCAGACGACTTCCTATAAGTTTTTCATTCAAACATTTTTCTTAAAAGATTTTAGTTTAAGGAAAATTGAAAACGCACGATGTATTTAATTATTGTATTGAACGGAGCAACACCATATCATAATTGGGGCTAAAAGTATTTACATACCCATTGTTATAAGCATTTTCACCATTTCCGCATGTCCTTGCCAGGCGGCTACATGCAAAGCTGATCTACCTTCACTATCCGGTAAGTTAACATCAACATCGGTTACCTCTAACAGGTACTTGACAATTTCCAGTTTATTTTCCAATGCCAAAATATAAAGTGTTGTTCGTGAATCCGCATCTTTTGCATTGACATCGCAACAGAACTTCAGCAAATACTGCACTGTATCGAGATGACCTTCAAGGCAGGCCAAACGAAATGCTGTCTTGCCATCATGTGCCTTCTGATCCATAAAAGTTGCATGTATTTCTAGCAACACCTGCACACATTTAGTGCGTCCTTCCTGTGCTGCTAAGTGTAAAGCTGTCTTGCCTTCATTATCACATTCGTCAATTTTGGCACCCGACTCAAGTATTTGCAAGCAAACGTCATTGAAACCCTCAAAGGCTGCATAATGCAGTGGTGTCCAGCCAGCATTGTCACGATGAGTTTCGTCGAGACCACGATCAAGCAGCTGCCGCACAGTTTCAACATTCCCCTGGGCTGCAGCAATACTCAAAACGGTGCGCCCCTCCGAGTCCATACAATCAATGCCGCAGCCCCAGAAAAGCAATAGCTTTACAACATTGGCATGACCAGCGGTGCAGGCAGCCCACAGTGGTGTTCGTCCCATAAAATCAGCTAGATCAGGATCGGCGCCATTTTCCAATAGCAATTCACACACTTCTGAATTACCTTCAAAGGAGCTAACTAGCAGCGGTGACATACCATCATTATCCAGCTGATCTGTATTTGCGCCATGTTCGAGTAGCGTTGAGATCACTTTACTATAGCCAGACGAACCACAAAGGGCTGCTACGCACAAAGCGCTACGCCCATCTAAGTCTAAGTGATTAACATCGGCGCCGTTTTCTAGCAATATCTCAACAATATCATAATGACCCATATATGAAGCAGCAATCAGCGATGTACGCCCTTGTCTATCGACCGAATTTACATCAGCACCTGACTCAATGAGTATTTTAAGTATATCTTCATGTCCACTCCAAGCAGCAGCACGCAGTGCGGTGCGTCCCTCCTTGTCAGCTAAATCAATTTTGCAAGCCGGATGTGCAATTAACAGTTTTACCACCTCAGTGTGGCCACCCCAAGAAGCCGAGCGTAAAGGTGTCCAACCATCACGATCAGCATGATTAACATCAACACGCTTCATGCGCCCAGTGCCATCATTAGAAGGCTGCGAGAAACCAAGCAGTAATTTAACGACATCTAAATGACCATTGCGTGATGCTATATTGAGCGCTGTTTGGCCATTGTAATCTTCGATCTCTAAGTCAATTGGGCCCTTGCATGCGTTGAGAGCACGCTCAAGCAGTTGATGATTGCCGTCGTTGGCCAGTATATGTACCAATGCTTTGCCTTTATGTAGCTCTATACGATTGGAGTCTGAAAGTTGATGTAGTGTACCAGACGCATTTTCATCCTGGCTCTCTTGATGTGGTTCACTTTTTTCTGAGGGGCTTGTGGGTCGCTGAGTCTCCAATTGGCAAGACTTTTCGCTAGATATGAGCAAATCGGCTAATTCAAAATCGATATTTTGTGACTTTTCGGAAAGTTCTGGCGACATTAAAGACGATTCGCAAGATGTTTGAGCATCTGCATTGTTAATGCCAGTTTCTATCAGTAATTTCAAAATTTTTGCATCCGTTGGTAAGCTCGGCTTAAAGAAGTCACATAAAAATTGCGAAAACTCATCGGTTAGCTCGCTTGTGAGAAATTTTTCTATCATATTTCGTGTCTTGGGTAAAAAGTTTGGGTCGTGTTTGAAGTCTTGCTCACATATCGAGCAACAATTAAGGTGGTTTGTGTAAAAGCAATCGTTTAAATTGATACGTGACTCCAATAACATCAAAATAAGGTCTAAGTCAATATTGCGACTAGTCAGATATTCGCCAGATTTAAGCATGTGGTAGACACATTTGCGCACACTGTTTGCGCATAAGGTATCGGCAACCAATAGATAATACATAGAGATCATAACGTGACCCTCGTTCACGTCGCAAATGAATTTTTTTGTGGCAAATTTAACATCACACAACCAGTCCGAGAAAGAGTTGTGGAAAATTTTCAGACGCTGCTGACCGACATCATAAGCCAGTATATTCTTCATCAGTTGCAAACGTTTTTCAAACTCATCAGTATCGATGGTGTAGTTGTGTGTGCGTAGACAGTTGAAAAGAAATAGTTTGTCCACGTAGCCAGTCGAAGCCAAAAGCACATTTAGTAGTGGTCGTATTTTCATGTATTGCTTTTTGTTAAATGACTTCTGACAAATGTACAAATAGAGGCCATTTAACGTACATGGTATTAATTTAATTTCCCGGAAACTGAAAAAATTCTCCTTTATACCATTGAGAACCTTCTCTAAATAAAGAATGCAACCGTTCGATTTGATATATAATTGATGTAATGATTCAATTATCTCTTTGGTCAACATAATGCTGTCCTTAAAGTCAGAGTTAAGTCGATTAATGATGTATTCCTGCACATCTTTGACAACGTGCGATTTTCTGAGGTCGTCGAGTGTGATCTTCTTAAAGCCCGTGAACATTCGCGTGATTTGTTTGGTCTGCTTCTTCGTTGTGCATACGAGAAAAAGCCATTTGGGAAAGAGATGTATGTGATTCGACAGAAGTTCCGCTACATTTCGGCTCTTGTGATTTGAAGAGGTTCCACGGCCATTCTTAAGAGTAGATATAAGATATCCTTCGCTTATGTAGTTTTCATCGATGGAGTCTATGAGTAGAAGCAAAGCAGATTTTGGTGGTGTAAGTTCAAGCAGTGGGAAGAGTAGCGCTTTCTTGAAGCATTCATCAGGGTTTTTCTCAATATTATCTACATTTAGGCATTCAAAAATTTCAGGATTCGATAGCAGCATTTCGTAATAGCCGTCTGCAATGATAGTGCGACAGCTCTTTGGTTTGGGTAGAGGTGGTGGCAAAGTACTGGTATCTCCTGCATTACTAAAAGGATGCTTATGTTTGTCAGATTCATCGCCAATCGGAAGCGTTACTTCAGCGCATTCTGTGTCTCCGACACTGACGTTAAAATCAATAAGATTATTGCCGTCACCACTATCCTTAGATTCAGTTTTCGTTACCTCCTTTGAACTAGTTGTTTTTTCAGTCTCTAACTTCTTATCAGCTTCTGGTTTGCCTTCGTTGTCAAGTTTTTCGATTGGTGACTCCGAACAAGGTTCGAGCTCATCATCTTCATCGTTGATTGCGGCTTCAATTTCTTGCTTCATATCTTCACTCGCCAAATCAGCAATATCCTCACCACCTCCTTGTTGTATCAAATTTGCATTGCCTCCACTAATATTTGTGGTTACATTTACCTTCACTGGTGATGATACAGCACCTGTGCGTCCTAATTTTAGCGGTATTTTGGATTTTTTACCCGGACTGCATTTAGAAGTAGGTGAAGTTGATTCCTTCTTCTCTTTTTCACTGTCTTCATAATGCTCACTGCCCCCTCTCTCAAGTCGTTCTTTATTGTGTTCCTTGCTACCCTTAGGTGGATGTGTACCATAATTATTTTTCTTGGCTTCATCAACGTCAGCATTATTATCATGCCTTTGCTCAGGCGATGGTGCAGATTTTTGTCGTACAATACCAATTGCTGTAGTCTTTTTACTGCATGTCGATGTGCGTCGTTTCTGGAAATTATCCAATTCTTTTGGATCACACTCGCTAGCACCACGCTTGAGCTCGGCAATTAGCAACTCTTCCGCGTTATCATCTAACGATATATTGATCATAGCCTCATCCAACTTAAGCTCCTGCTGCTGCACTTCCTCTTGCAGAAATGCGAGTCCGTGCTCGTGTACTTTTTGTCCCTCCTCTTTACCGATCATTGAAGAGTGACTAAGAATTTGGAGCACAAATTTACGTATAAAAAGCGATAAACTGTGACACTCTGGATTTTGAGATTCAATCAGATAGCAGGCAAGGAGTTTGCGATTTAGAATACCCTTGGTACCCGAATTACCATTCATTATTGCCTGGCACACTGATGTCTTACCGGAGCCATTTGAGCCTAATACGAGGCAACCATTATAGGAAGAATTAGAAACGGCAGCTGCCTTTGATCGTGCAGCTAAATATCCACTGGAAATTTCACTTTTACCACCGGTGGCGGCACCAAGTAGCCCTGGCATATTCTTTTTTCCTGCAGTGCGTTGTTCTAAACACAAAGCGATCTTTTTTAACACCCATTCACGATGTATATAAACAGTAGAATTAGAACGACCCACATTTATCGGTGTGCCAGCACCATTTGTTGAAACACCGGAGGGGGTAAGCCCATTTACTTCTTTATCTGGCGATCGCTTCTTGTGCATATAACCTTCCAGATTCTGATTGGCCTCATAAGCTGAAATGATTTCTCCAGCACCTTGCTGGCCAGAGCTTAACTTAGCCTCAGTTCTTTCCATGTGCCTATCACCAGCTTGGTTTATCGTTTCAATTGGAAAATTTTGCTGTACCAAATTGGCAAAATGCTCCTCACGTGCAAGATTAGAAAAGCTTGTATTAGGACAATCTCTGCCAGATATCTCGAGTTTCTTTTGCAATTGTGTTGTGTCTTTGAGAAAATTCAATATGCGCTTATCTTCTAATTGATGATTGGATATGCCATCAGCAGGTAATAGTGATATCGAGGTTGGTTGATTTGTGTACATTGAACTGCCGACTAAAGCACTAGAGGAGCAGCCATCCACTGCATTATCCACCTCATCTAAGTCGGTGATTGGTATTGAATTACCATTGCGACGATTTGAATCTCGTGAATTGAGCTGCTTATAGTCCATAAGATTCGTTAATTTGGTATCATGAGTGGTGACAGCACCTCCAGTGGCGCTAGAAAATCGGTTTCTATCGCCACTCTTGTAGCGATCTGATTTGCGCAAGGGAGTGGCATAAAGCATCTCTTTCGGTAGGTTACTCACTGCATAGTGTTTGTTGTTGCCACTCTGTCGAATATTAACTGTTGGATTCGAGTTGGAATTCGTATTTTCCATATGTGTCGCTGTTGTTGCCGATGTATTTTGATTACTTATGTTGTTCAGCAACAGTTGCTGTGACTTAACATTATTTGAAATGTTGCTACCACCTACGTGGGCGGCTTGAGCTGCCTTGTGCTGTTGAATTTTACGTACGGACTCATTATACATTGCTTGACATGGTAGATTCTCGTATATATCATTGCGTAAATTATCATTATCCGGATGCTTTGACATGTTTGGCAAGGGGTAATATGTGTTGCTGCTGTTGTGGTTGCTAATTGGTCAAATGCTTAAAGTAAAGTTTCGAAGTTGAAGTTGTTGTTAGACGTTAAATTGATGTGTGCACTGCGCTTGCAGAGATTTTCTTAGATTTTATTTTTGCTTTATTTATAAGCTTGCGTGCTCATTATTCTTAAGTTAAGTTTGCTTAATTTTCATCGTGGTCTAGATAAGCTAACAAGTATCCTCCATACGTGTATGCAGCATCTGTAAAAAATAGATGAGAAAACGTTTGATCTAGATTAGCTGTTTGTAAAAAAAAAAATAAAGTAAAAATGAAAGTGAAAAGGGACAGCAAGTCACTTCAAATCACTAAGAAAGGTAAAAATATTTTGAAAGTTATATTAATTGAACAAATATGTGCCATTTCATAAGTTGTTCGAATAATATTTATTTAGAAACTAGTACAATCTTAACGAAGTTGACAATTAGGACATTACGCGGATCTTCTCAATGTGTCTAAAGTACAGCTTACATAACTGACATCAGAATTTTACTTAGAAATTTTGTAGGCGAGTCTCTGGAGAGTAACGAACCTTATCGTTTTTATTAACAAAAAACCTTGAAAAGATGAAAAATTATTCAAATCAAATCCATAATGGTCTTATGGTATACATACAAATACCTCATTTAAAAGTCATATAATTGTTAATCTGTAAAAGATTAAGTATCACAAAAGGAAAAAATTTCCCAACGAATTTTCTTGCATAATTCCTCGCAGAAATTTATAACATGATCGCTTTTGTTTAATCTACTAAATTTTGCTTTGATTCGAACCAACTGACTAACTACAGTTGAGAAAGATAATGTCGAAGTCGTTATGAGGCGATGATGAGAAGCAGACAAGTTGAAATATGCCATCGGGGTACAAAGAAATAAATCTAAGTCGAAGGGTAGCCGGAGGCGGGTTTCCCGTCGTCTACCATATTCTTGTTTTATTGTATATTTCATATGATTATTGTGTGTTAATTTTATTTCGATCGCAGGTACCGGTCACAGATTTTTCCTTCATTCCGTAGTCATGTTTAAGGTAATAGTCACAAAGGCGTACTTTATTCAGTTCTAGTACTACTCATATGAGTTACTACTCCCGTTCATCTTACTCATATCCAATTGATACTATACTAGCCTTAGCCAGGTTGATTTGCTTTACTTGTTTATTATATTCAATAACGCTCTTTACTTGTAAGTACTTTAACTATGCAGTGACCTTACGTTCCAATAAATAAAAGTAAGGAAATAAATTTGTATGATTGGTATTGCTAATTAAATGAAAAAGAAAATAAGAACATGGACACGTATTCGTTAAGAACTATTCCAAACTTTTACGCACACTTTTGCTATCATTACAGTGTAGGGTACTTGGCGAGGCCAAATACAACACTCTTACTATATTCTTTTGCTTAAACCTGTGTTATTTATGTCGATGAATGAAGAAAAAAATTTATATACATACTTATATTATAAGTCTTATAATGCATAAATGCAGCGGGGTCAGAATACGTGAAACCGACATGTCTGAAATGTTTTTCAAAGTTTTTTATATAAATCAGTAGCTGCAAGTGGTAAAATTAGTGTACGGAAAAATTTTTTAATCATATAGTTATTATCGGCCTTCTTCAATTCAGTTATAAGTATTGGGCTTTTGGCCGTTGATAAAAAATTTTTTCCAAAAAAACACAATTTTTGTATTTATTTTTTGAATTTTATTTTCCGATATTTCGGCTAAAATTGCTAGCCATCATCAGGGAATCTGTAACAATGGAAAAGGGGGAAAACAACATCACAAATGAACACTAGAATTTACATAAATATTGCACTTAAATGACAATTTGAAATTACCGAATTCAAACAAATTTTTTCTTCTAATTCATAATAATAAAAAATTTTGCCTCAAAGAAAATAATTACTTCAATTATGAAAACGTCATTTATCACCAACTTAAAGGAATGCCGATGGGATCTCCTCTTTCCCCAATCGTCGCAGATATTGTGATGGAGGAATTACTCGATAAGTCTTTGGAAAACATAGAACCAATACCAAGGTTGTTAACAAAATACGTAGATGACATCTTCGCAATAGTAAAAACGGATTCTATTGAAAACACTTTGAAAACGCTAAACACATACAACAGACACATAAAGTTTACCAAAGAGGATGCTAATGAGGGAAAGTTACCATACTTAGACACATTGGTTAGCCAGGCCAATAACATCTTAAAAGTAGATTGGTATCAAAAACCAACCGCTTCAGGCAGAATTATTAATTTCTTTTCGAAACACCCAAAGAAAACAATTTTAAACACTGCAAAAAACTTCATTCAGAAAGTGCTCAACATTAGTGACACTGTTTTTCACAAAAATAACAAAGTCCGTATAAAAAATATACTATCCAGTAACGATTTTCCTGATGGCCTAATAAGACGCTTGATACGAGAAATTGAACAACAATCCCCCAGCAACAACAACAGCAGAAGTACATCCGAGCCAAAAAGTTTCAAAAGTGTGACATATATACATGGTTTCACGGAAAAATTAAAAAAATCCAACATTTACGACAGCCAAAAGTTCCAGCTAGCTCCAAAAACGAACTATACGCTCAGAAGCCTTTACAGCAATAATAAAAGCAAAATAGACAACATGGATAAGTCTAACCTGATTTACCAAATAACATGCAAAGGTAATCAATCAGAGTCCTGCGGAAAAATATATGTTGGTACAACGAAATGCAAATTGAAAACTCGTATATCGGGACATAAATCGGACATAAAATCGAACAACGGAAACAAAACTGCACTTGCGGCTCATTGTACATACAATAAACATGTCCCAGACTTCGACGGCACCAAAATACTGCAATATGAAAATATGTACCACCGACGCTTCACGAAGGAAATGTTGCATATAGTAAACACACCAACACAAAAAAGACTGAACTTTAAATCCGACACTGACAACTGTGCACATATTTACAAACATCTCATTAGACATAATTTTTAGTTGTTAATGACTCACCGTGACGCGAACAACGTAGTTTTGTTTAAAGTTTAAAAAAATAAAAAATAAAAAAAAATTTTTTATTATTATGAATTAGAAGAAAAAATTTGTTTGAATTCGGTAATTTCAAATTGTCATTTAAGTGCAATATTTATGTAAATTCTAGTGTTCATTTGTGATGTTGTTTTCCCCCTTTTCCATTGTTACAGATTCCCTGATGATGGCTAGCAATTTTAGCCGAAATATCGGAAAATAAAATTCAAAAAATAAATACAAAAATTGTGTTTTTTTGGAAAAAATTTTTTATCAACGGCCAAAAGCCCAATACTTATAACAAAATTTTTTAAAAAAAATTATTTTTGTAATAATTATTGCTAATCAAAGTTTTCATTAACTTTTTTTTCAAAATGCTATAAGTTTTGAACTGCTTGACTTCGTGACGAAATTGAGTTTTAATAATTTGCGCCGCCTCGAAAAAATCTAAAAAAAAATTACAGAGATGCATTGAACCCTTCCAAATTATAATTCGTCAAAAAGTCGAGGAGCCTCAACTAGTTTTGACGGTATAAATATTATAGTGGTACCGTGGTATATATAAATTTTTTTTTATTTTTAAAAAAAAATCAATAACACTAGCTTACAAGAAAAAGGATCGGGTTTCTCATAGACTTTTATCCATGTATTTTGGGGCGTAGTAATGGCAACCATTTTTTTTTCTTAAGAATCGTTTTCGAGATATCCCCAAAAACCTCTTTTTCGGAACTTTTTTCATTTATTTGGCTATATCTCGATTAATTTATTTTTTCGACTCAAAAACGCTTTCCAGCACTCCAAAGATATTTTTATTCCCTTTCTAACGGTAGTTACAAGCGCTCAAATTCCAAAAAAAACTGACTTTTTTAAAAAACACTAAATTTCAATTGCTCCATTTGAATGAAAAATGTTTTCTTTTTCATATTTTTAGAATTAAGGATGAAAGACTATTCTTTCAAATATTTTAAGTATAATTTTGCGGATATTCGACGAAAAAGTATAAGCTATTCGAGAAAACAGTAATAAACTTGCAATAAAATTGAACGAAAATACATATGTTTTTTATCTAATTTTATTGCAAGCTTATTACTGTTTTCTCGAATAACTTCTACATTTTACATATTGATTTTTCAAATATAGTAAATTTTATTCTACTAAAATTTTCATATATAAATTTCTATTATGATTTATGTGCGATATTATGCGACTATGTAAAACAGTATTTGTGTCGCAGTTGTTGCTGAGGTTGCAGAAGCATAATCAGCAGCACTATACTGCCGTACTAAGCGAAAAAGACGTATCTCAAAAAAATTCATTTCGAGATAATTGATGTTTTGTTTATGTCAATTTGTTGAAATACCTGTAAAATTGAGATAGAGGAAATTTTCTTAGCAGATTTTTTATATGATTAAACTAGATGCCGACATTTGGAGTATTTCATTAGACGCGTAATTTCTTAAGCTATCCGATGCCATAAGAATCTCGGATATTTTTTTTTGAGATACGTCTTTTTCGCTTAGTACGGCAGTATAGTAAAATCTAATAGATTACCATAATGTGGCAGTCAGACGTAGAATCTCTTGATTATGTTAAAGGCAAGGAAATCAAGTAGCACCCAAATGATTAAATGGTTGGTTCAACAATAGTCAAATGTTCTTGGTGATGTTGATTATAATGATGATTATAACGACAATATAGTTGATGTAAAATCACCAAGTGAAAAGGTGTCAAAAGGCGATTTTAGGTTAAAATGCATTAAAGTCTATTTATATATTTGGAAATGATATAGAGAGGATATTCGTTCTAATTGACTTCTGCAATGGTAGCAAAAAGCTGACGGCGGTATTTTTAAGTTATCAATATGTAAGCGAAAAAAAACACGCAGCATATTCATTCATAGTTTTGTGGTTTTCAGCTGGTTATGATATTACAAGGAGGTATCACACACAATGGTAACTATATGAAAATTTTTTACCAGAAGATAGAGAGGTAAAATAATCGTTAGAGTTATGAAGAAATATAGATATGTATGTATGTGGGTTACTCATACTATTGAGCTTTAATATGTGGGGGGAGTGAGATGTAGTCCCCATGAAAATGCGACTACATTGCTGTGGTTGCATACTTGATTACATAATCAGAATGCTTCCATTTCAGGAAGTTTTTATGGATATTTCTTTTTGGCAGCCGCTACATGCACCATGAGTTACATAGAAAGTCTGATAAAAAGAGGAAAATAATAGTGAAAGAGATGAGGCGAGTGAAGGAGAGAGTGTAAAAAGCAGCACAACGGGAAATCCATATGGCGAACGTTGGTTTACATGTTTCCTGTTGAAAAAAAAAAAAAAAAACAAAAAAAGTTTTACTTCCTTTTGTGAGATAATTCGTTATTTTGTGTTTTTTTTTTGCTTTTCTAATTCCTGCGAAATTTATTGTTTGATGAATGTGCTTGTAAGCGCACAGGTAAAATACTGGACTCCATCACTAAGCAAGTGCAGTAGTTTAAAACCCTTAAGTTAAATAATAAGGAACATAAAAGGCATTATTTCTATGGAGTTAAGATATTCTATTTTTGTGGCAAATGTTTTGTAATTGAATTTGTTTTGTATTTGTTAAAAGCTTATTACAAATTAAACATGATAAGTGTTGTATCTTTGGCCAGGTTTAAAATGAAGTACCTGCACTCCCATAGAGCGAAAACGGTCACACAAAATTTATGAAACAAAAACAAAATTTCAATATATATTTTCGTTCAAGAATATTGCTTTATTAAAACCGTTGAGAAAGTCTTATTAACATTTTTCAAAAAATCATATGGGAATAAGAATACATAAAAGCATCTTGTTTCAATTCATTCATTTCCTTGTTTTTAAAAAAGAAATGTTTCGAAATCTTTCAAGTATGTGAAATGCATTTATGTATATTTGATTTTGACGGGATAAATAAATCGCTTTTATGTCAATTGTTAGAACTTTGTACGCTGAGTAATGTAATAAGATATTCACATGAAATTTATTCGAAAACCACTAAGTTTTCAGTAAGATTTTCTCTATAAAAAAACCTTATTATTTTAATGATTGAAAAAGAACTTCTGAACCCCTATCATGAATATTCGGAGGAAAACTATTCTTTCGAACTTTTTTTTGAAAACAAAACTTTGCAATCGTTAATAATCAGAGCTGGGCACCACTACACGTGTGTTTTTCTTAAATGTTCTTCAATGCATGTGTATTTGTGCTTTGTTCGCTTTTCAAAGCAAACTGAATTAAATTTTATTCTCTCTGCTTTATATACGTATATGAAAAGTTATTCTCATTCTGCCGCAGTACCGCGCGCGGTACGTTTTGCCCAGCCACGTTAATAATTGAGGAATAGAAATCTTTATTTCCAGTCAGTGCTACCAAAATACTTCAGCCAATCAGCAAATAATGCAACTGTAATTTTGCATATTTGACATATCTGGGAGGCAGCATTGCAAGTGACATAATCATGTCTTTCTTATTTCTATTTTGAATGTAGTATCTAAGCGTCAGCTGCTTTAGTAGTGTTGAGTTTGGTAGTGAGAGCTCGATGAAAAGAATTTAACTCAATATCTCGAAAAGTAAGCCACAAGTACTTACTTACTTACTTAGATGGCCATAACAACCAGAGCTTGAAATAAACTTTTATAAAAGTTTTTTTTTAGGTAAAAGTAAACTTTAAACTTTTATTTTTGTGAAATAAAAGTAAAAGTTTCCTTAAAACTTTTATATCCGAAAATAAAAGTAAAAGTTTTTTTTAACTTTTATTTCAAAAAGTCAAAAAAAAACTTTTTAAAAAAACTTTTATTAATAAAAATTGTGCTTAACGCATCAATGGGAAAAGGCCGAAAATGGATTTTGGAAGTGACAAGTGAGGACCCCGACCCTCCTAAATGGGATTTTTGGACCAATTTTTCGGAAAAAATTTTATTGCACGAATCGATGGGAAAAGGCCGAAAATGGATTTTGGAAGTGACAAGTGAGGTCCCCGACCTTCCTAAATGGGATTTTTGGACCCATATTTCGAAAAAAATTGTATTGCACGAATCGATGGGAAAAGGCCGAAAATAGATTTTAGAAGTGACAAGTGAGGTCCCCGACCCTCCTAAATGGGATTTTTGGACCCATTTATCGAAAAAAAATTTATTGCACGAATCGATGGAAAAAGGCCGAAAATGGATTTTGGAAGTGACAAGTGAGGACCCCGACCCTCCTAAATGGGATTTTTGGACCCATTTTTCGAAAAAAATTTTATTGCACGAATCGATGGGAAAAGGCCGAAAATGGATTTTGGAAGTGACAAGTGAGGTCCCCGACCTTCCTAAATGGGATTTTTGGACCCATTTTTCGAAAAAAATTTTATTGCACGAATCGATGGGAAAAGGCCGAAAATGGATTTTGGAAGTGACAAGTGAGGACCCCGACCCTCCTAAATGGGATTTTTGGACCAATTTTTCGAAAAAAATTTTATTGCACGAATCGATGGGAAAAGGCCGAAAATGGATTTTGGAAGTGACAAGTGAGGTCCCCGACCTTCCTAAATGGGATTTTTGGACCCATTTTTCGAAAAAAAATTTATTGCACGAATCGATGGGAAAAAGCCGAAAATGGATTTTGGAAGTGACAAGTGAGGACCCCGACCCTCCTAAATGGGATTTTTGGACCAATTTTTCGAAAAAAATTTTATTGCACGAATCGATGGGAAAAGGCCGAAAATGGATTTTGGAAGTGACAAGTGAGGTCCCCGACCTTCCTAAATGGGTTTTTTGGACCAATTTTCGAAAAAAAATTTTATAACACGAGTAATATTTTTTTCGAAAAATGGGTCCAAAAACCCTTTTAGGATGGTCGGGGACCTCACTTGTCACTTCCAAAATCCATTTTCGGCCTTTTCCCATCGATTCGTGCAATAAAATTTTTTTTGAAAAATGGGTCCAAAAATCACAATTAGGAAGGTCGGCGACCTCACTTGTCACTTCCAAAATCCATTTTCGGCCTTTTCCCATCGATTCGTGGAATAAAATTTTTTTCGAAAAATGGGTCCAAAAATCCCATTTAGGAGGGTCGGGGTCCTCACTTGTCACTTCCAAAATCCATTTTCGGCCTTTTCCCATCGATTCGTGCAATAAATTTTTTTTCGATAAATGGGTCCAAAAATCCCATTTAGGAGGGTCGGGGTCCTCACTTGTCACTTCCAAAATCCATTTTCGGCCTTTTCCCATCGATTCGTGCAATAAAATTTTTTTCGAAAAATGGGTCCAAAAATCCCATTTAGGAAGGTCGGGGACCTCACTTGTCACTTCCAAAATCCATTTTCGGCCTTTTCCCATCGATTCGTGCAATAAAATTTTTTTCGAAAAATGGGTCCAAAAATCCCATTTAGGAGGGTCGGGGTCCTCACTTGTCACTTCCAAAATCCATTTTCGGCCTTTTCCCATCGATTCGTGCAATAAATTTTTTTTCGATAAATGGGTCCAAAAATCCCATTTAGGAGGGTCGGGGACCTCACTTGTCACTTCTAAAATCTATTTTCGGCCTTTTCCCATCGATTCGTGCAATACAATTTTTTTCGAAATATGGGTCCAAAACACCTCTTTGGAGGGTCAGGAACCTCCCCTGTACTCCCAAAATCCATTTTCGGCCTTTTCCCATTGATGCGTTAAGCACAATTTTTCTAAAAATTATAAGTGCATAATTATCATAAATTTCTTTCTTTTCAGAAGCATCTTAAGTATTTTCCTTTGGACTTTATTATCAATAATCCTAAGTTTTCTCCTTTGAAATTTTTTGCTTAGTGATCCATGATATTTTTTTTGGATTTTCCTCGTTCTTTCATACAAAAAAAACTTTTATTTTCGCCTTTTGAAAAATAAAAGTCAAAAAAAACTCTTTGCATGTGACTGTTAAAAAAATAAGTTAAAAAAAACTTTAAAAAAAAACTTTTATTAATAAAAGTTAAAAAAAACTTTTAAAAAAAACTTTTATTAATAAAAGTTTTTTTTAAAAGTTTTTGAGAAAAACTCTTATGAAAAAGTTTCTTATAAAAGTTTTTTGAAAAAACTTTTATGTAAAAACTTTTTGAAAAAGTTTTTAGGAAAAACTTTTATTCAATAAAAGTTTTTGAAGAAAGTTTATAAAAACTTTTATAACAAAAAAGTTTTAAGAAACTTTTATTTTGAAAACTTTTTGAATAAAAGTATAAAAGTTTCAAGGTCTGATAACAACCCGTTGTTAGGTTACGGCCGACCTCATTAGCTCTCGCCAGGCGCCTCTGTTTTGCGCGCGCCTTCTCCAATCGTTAATGCCAAGCGCGGTTAGGGCTTCCTCAGCTTGGTCTATCCACCGGAGGCATGGTCTCCCTCTTAGTCGTTGACCGGGCACCTTCCCTTCGAATACCTTTTTCGCTGGAGCTTCTTTATCCATACGATGGACATGACCCAGCCAGCGTAGTCGCTGTATTGTTATATTGTTAGACGCTTAACTATGTCAATGTCGGCGTAGAGCTCATACAGCTCGTGGTTCATTCGAATGCGATAGTCGTCGCCAACTCGAACAGGACCAAAGATTTTGCGGAGAACTTTCCTCTCGAACACCCCAAGAGCGGCTGCGTCTGTTGTCGAAACCACCCATGCCTCAGCGCCATAAAGAAGCACAGGTAGAATGAGCGTCTTGTAGAGTGTTAGCTTTGTAGATCGAAAGAGAGCTCTGCAACGTAATTGCTTACTGAGACCGTAGTAGCACCTATTAGCAATTGTTATTCTCCGCTTAATCTCCAGACTGACATCATTGTTGCTGGTTACGGCAGTGCCAAGGTAAATGAATTCCTTGACAACTTCTAATTTACAGTTGTCCGCTGTAACATGAGAGTCTAGATCCCGTGCTTTCTTGTTGTTGTTAGTAAACATCATGTATTTCGTCTTGCCCTCGTTTACCGTCAAACCCACTTTGGCTGATTCTTTTTCAATAGCAGTGATAGCAGCAGTAACATCTCTCTTACTCCGACCGATAATATCAATATCATCAGCGTACGCAAGGAGCTGAACACCTTTGAAGAAAATGGTGCCATTATGATGCACACCGGCTTTTCGTACGATCCCCTCCATAATGAAATTGAAGAGATCGGACGAGAGCAGGTCGCCTTGTCTGAAACCTCGCTTGGTATTAAAAGTTCCGGAGAGGTCATTCCCTACCTTGACGGAGCTACATGTATTGCTCAACGTCATCCTGCAGAGCCTTATCAACTTTGCAGGTATACCGAACTCAGACATTGTTGCGTATAGGCAATCCCGTACTGGGCTATCGAACGCAGCTTTATAATCGACGAAGAGATGGTGAGTGTCGATTTGATATTCATGGGTTTTCTCCAGGATATGGCGTAGTGTAAAAATCTGGTCTATGGTGGACTTACCAGGTCTAAAGCCACACTGATAGGATCCGATCAGCGTTTCTGTATACGGCTTCAATCTTTCACACAATACGCTCGAGAGGATCTTATACGCGATGGAAATTAGACTGATACCCCTGTAGTTGGCGCAGATTGTCGGGTCTCCTTTCTTTATTACATGACAAAGCACGCTGAGATTCCAATCGTCGGGCATGCTTTCCGCTAGCCATATTTTGCTGATGAGTTGATGCATACACCTTATCAATTCATCGCCACCAACTTTAAACAACTCAGCTGGCAGGGCGTCAGCACCCGCTGCTTTGTTGTTTTTGAGTCGCTGGATAGCAACTCGAACCTCTTCATGGCTAGGTGATGGTACTTCCACTGCGTTATCATCGATTGGTGGTATCGTACTGCATTCTCTCTGGGCGGAATTGGTGGAATCATCGCCCGTAACCAGATTTCCATTTTCGTCTCTACAAGTTGATGCTCCGGGCTTGAAACCTTGAGTTAGACGCTTAACTTGTTGATAGAATTTTCGTGCATCCTTCTTGCCCTGGTACATCTCAAGTTCCTCACGTTCACGCTTTTCCTGCTCCCTTTTTTTACGTCCTCTCTTCCTTCCTCTTTTCGCGGTAGTTTTTTCGCACGGCTCGCGTTGCGGCTGACTGCAGCGTCTTCTTGTATGCGGCGTTTTTTTCAGCAGTCGCATCGCGACACTCCTGGTCATACCATTGGTTTCGAGGTTGTGTGCGTCGAAAACCAATGACTTCCTCGGCAGCAGCGCGCATGGAGTGGGAGATGTGTGTCCAAAGTCCACCGGCGTCGTCGGTTCCAGAGGTTGATTGGTTGAGCTTAACCGAGGGCTGAGGGCTTCCGCCAGATGGATAATTGCACCTTCCCTATGGAGGGTCCGGACATTCCAGGTGCATATCCGTAAATCATTGTCCGTTTTTCGTTTGCAGTGGTCGTCATCGTAGTGGGGGCTATTATCCGAGGCTGATTTGGTTTTCATTCGAAATGATGATAATGTGTGGTGGAACCCAAACCCTACGCACACATTCCAAGTTTTAAGTCTAGGAGAGACTCGCCTTCTCACAACTAGCTCATCCCCAGACGGGTGTCCAAGGGATCTCCAGAGGATACTTGGCCCAAAAGGACGGAGGCCACAAGTAAAAAAATATATTAAAGCCAATGTTATAGAGGAGATAAAAACTCATCGATTTCATGACCGGAAAATCTCCATACGACAAGATTTGATAAACCGTTTCAAAGTTTCCAATAGATACTGTAATTTTGGTCAAAACTAGTTATTTTGGGTGCAAAAATTCGGTTCTCAGATTAGAACGAGTAATTTTAATTTAAAAATTTCAAAAAACAACCGTTTTTTTTCGAAAATGGTGATGGTTATTAGTACTTAATTTTAAGACTATGAAGCATCAAATCTTGTCATACTGAGATTTTTGGGGCATGAAATCGATCTGCTTTTATCTCCTCTACAACAGGAATGGCCAGAAGAGTTGAGTGTGGGAGAAGTAAATCGCTAATCACCTGATTAAGTAGGCAAATGCGTAATTTGCAATATCTATATATCTATCTATTTGAAAAAACGAAATGCGAGGGGATCGATCGCAACAAAAATTACGTGCATTTCATTTCGACACACACGCATGAAGTCAAATGTGTTCAGAAATTGTTCGTTGCGAGCGTCTAGCCGCGGCGCTAGTTTGTATTTTTCCGTATTGTTATTGCTTTTTATTTTGAAAAATAGAAAATTACAAAAACAAAAACATTTAGAAAAAGAACTGATAATGAACAACTGAATAGTGACAAGAAATGTTGACAAAAAAAGCACGGTAAATGTAACAATATTTAATTTTATTGTTGTTTCCCTGTATTTAATGTTTTTTAAGGTTGGAATCTACAAATGACATTTTTCATCAAATTTATAATAAAATTTTGTTCGACCTCGTGATCCCTGCATTAAATGATCAAATGCAACTATTTCCCAGCACAAGTTAACATTTCGTAAACTGGTGTCCGTTTTTGTGCAAAAGTTTAGTTCCAGTTCAAGATTTATATTTCATCATTATAGGAACGGCCCTGGAGAATACAAATTTTTAAAATTTGTTCATATATAAGTGGCGCTGTTGCCAAAATATTATTTTTAAGTGACCTTAAGGGGCCGTCCATTAATTATGTGACCCTCCCTCTCCCTTGGTGAGATTTTTCCGCATCCCCTCCCCCCCTCTTTTGACTCACGTATGAAATAAATATTTTTAAAAAGCGACTTTGATTTTTCTTATTAAGAGTTCTCGTAAATAACTTGAAAAAGCGATGCATATTTAACAAGATCAACAAAAGTTAAAGCATTAAAATAAAATGCATAAAAATTTGCAAAAAAAAAATAAAATAAAAACAAATCAAGACAGAGATTCTCCTCTATTATCTGTTGTACCGCAATGTATACAGTTCACGCCACAGCGAAGCGATACTGGATGATTTTAAATGTGTAGGCAATGAGCAGATTTCGACGTGGGAATTTTTAATTTAATTAAAAAGTTGTTAACATACATATGTGTGTACTGTATATAAAATTCATGACAAAAAAAACAAAAAAACAGATTTTTACATAAAAAGTAAACAAAGCAGGCAATCAAAAGAGGCGGATAAAAGGTGGTGAAACCTTTAACTTTTATTGTGGAAAATTCTTTACTTACGAGTATTGCTCTAAGTAAGGCTTTCATACTGGCATTAAAAATAGAACGTTTTTCATTAATATCGTTATAGTTATAAGTTGCTTTCACACTGACATTATCAGGTTAACTCGTTTTTGTTTGATGTCAGCTACTAATCTGTCTCCATTTTGGGACGAGGGAAAAAATTTTGCGAGAAAAAGGATCTTCCATGATAAAGTATCAACTGTAAAATTTTACCATTTATTAAACATTTTGTCATAACTCAAGATTTTTTAAGGTTTTCAGACTATCAGCAAAAATAGCTCATTTCTCATTACTATAGTTTTAATTTGGCGTTTTCAAAATGCTATCGTGTTTTCGCTGACATAAGCTTTTTTTGACATAAGCTGATTTATTTTTGCATGGTGTCAGCTGACTTTTTTTGGCTTGACGCCAGCGGGTTTGTAAGGAAATGCAATTAAATAAAATGAAATACGGAGCTAAATTTCATAATTGAATTTTTGTAAATATTTTTGAACATGCTAACTTTGAGGAAACACTCTTCAGTTACTCATTCAAAATTTTTTTTCCTTGATGTCAATTTCACACAGCACTTTTCAACTTTCGACTTACTTGTGTAGATAAATGAGCACAACACTGTCATCGGCACAACAAGCAGAAGCTATAACTTAATAATTGAATTTGTTGTGCACCAATTTTTATGCCACTAGCGGACAATTTTTCTTATTTTATATTTTTTTTTTGAATTATCCTTGCCTTTGTTGTTCGTTCGTTCACTGCATTTGGCTCTTTGGTTTGTATTACTTGCGAAAAAATTCATGAATGAGAAATGACAGATGAGCGGCGGAAATTTCGGCTTGACATACGTACGTAATACGCTTACGTAATTTCGGTATGTTAAATATTTAATGTTCATTGCCTTACAGCAGCTCACAAACAGTCAACCAACTCAGGGGGAGAGAGAGATGAGGCAAATAACATGTAGAGCTTAGGCAAAAATAAGAAATTATACATAGGCATATCATACGAGAAATAATTTCGTTTTAATTCAGCATTGATTTATGGGAATTTTTTCGTAAGTACCGATGTTATGGTGGCTGACTGACTGTGGGATGATAACGAATTCTTTGGTGTCACAGTTTTGTTCTCGAGTTTTTAAAATAAGAATATTACAGAAATGATTTCTCAGATAAACTTTTTTATGGTTTTAAGAAAGGCGTTACATCGGATCCGCCTAGTTTTAAGTTTACAAATCCAAATAAAAAGAACATGATACTTGAAACTACGCGAAAATGCAAACAATTGAAACTTTTATTGAGAGCGGTGCACACGGATAATTGCATTTGACTGAATTGTAAGTTGCATACCAAATAAAAGCAAAATTAATGAAGTCGAAGGTAAGCAAAATTTTGCACGTGCGCAACCAATTTGATTGAATCAAAAAGCGAAGTTCATGTGATCAAACAAAAAAAAAAATTCTACGTGTATACTATGTATGGATATAAAAATCGTGTTCACGGCTGTGTTAGTATGTAGGCGGAAGCGGAAGTTGAAGTTGAAGTTGAAATGTTGCAGATAAACTTTTTAATTGAAACAAATGCTGACAATGTGTGAATGGAACATTTATTTTTGGATGGCATGATTTTCTTCTGAATCATTGCACTGTCAGGATTTTTAATTTCATGTTATTTATTCACATAAGTGTGGTCCTTAGGTAGGGTACCAAGAGAGGGGAGACCGACGGGGCTGCCACCCCGAGCTCAACTACTTGGGGGCGGCAAAATGGTCCTCGAAATGAAAATTTTGCTTTTATCATAACCAAAAAACTTTTTTTCGTTTTTAGTAAATGTAAATAATTTGAGAGAATGTATAGGTGATTTTGTAATTCAATGTAAAATATATCTCATTTAGCTAGGTATTTCGACGACTACAAATTTTTAATGAATTTAACCTCTACAAAAATTAAACAAAAAAAAACCGTGTACACCTAATTTGACCATCACCCTTTTTTTTTATTTCTTAAGCTATTTTTTTAAGCTATCCGATGCCATAAGAATCTCGGATACTTTTTTTTTTGAGATACGTCTTTTTCGCTTAGTACGGCAGTATAGTGCTTACTTACTTACTTGGGTGGCCATAACAACCCGTTACCGGGTTACGGCCAACCTCAAAAGCTCTCTCCAGGCGCCTCTGCTTCGCGCGCGCCTTCTCCAATCATTCACACCAAGCGTGGATAGGGTTTCCTCGGCTTCGTCTCTCCATAGGAGGCATGGTCTTCCTCTTCGTCGTCGCCCAGGGGCTTCCGCATCAAACACCTTTTTCGCCGGAGCTTCTTCGTCCATATGCACAACTGTCCCAACCAGCGCAGACGTTGGATAGTGATGCGCTTGACTATGTCAATGTCAGCGTAGAGCTCGTACAGTTCGTGGTTCATTCGAATACGGTAGTCGTCGCTGACGTGAACAGGACTGAAAATTTTGCGAAGAATTTTTCTCTCAAACACCCCAAGCGTGGCTGCATCAGTCTGCGACACAACCTATACTTCTGCGCCGTAAAGTAGCACGGGTAAGATGAGCGTCTTGTAGAGTGTCAGTTTTGTCGGGCGAGAGAGGTCTCTACTACTCAATTGCTTACTGAGACCATAGTAACACCTATTAGCAAGAGTTAGTCTTCGCTTTATCTCCAGGCTGACATCGTTTTGAGTGTTCACGGCTGTGCCAAGATAGGTGAATTCCTTGACAACTTCGAAAGTATAGTTTTTCGCAGTAACAAAGGATCCAATACGCCGCGTCTCCCTGTTTGTGGACAGCATATACTTTGTTTTGCCCTCGTTTACCGTCAAACCCACTTTCGCTGAATCTTTTTCGATAGCAGAGAACGCAGCAGTAACATCTCGCTTACAACGTCCAATGATATCAATATCATCGGCATATGCAAGGAGCTGGACACTTTTGTAGAAAATAGTGCCATTACGATGTACACTGGCCCTTCGCAACACCCCTTCCATCACAAAGTTGAAGAGGTTGCAGGATAGTGGATCGCCCTGTCTGAAACCTCGTTCGGTATCAAATGGTTCGGAGAGGTCCCTTCCTGCTCTGACGGAGCTGGCTTTGTTGCTCAACGTCATTCTGCAAAGCCGCACCAGCTTCGCAGGTATACCGAACTCAGACATGGTGGCATACAGGCAATCCCGTATCGGGCTATCGAAAACAGCTTTAAAATCGATAAAGAGATGATGGGTATCGATCTGTTTTTCGTGGGTTTTTTCCAGGATTTGACGTAGTGTGAAGATCTGGTCTATGGTGGACTTACCAGGTCTAAAGCCGCACTGATAAGGCCCAATCAGTGTGTTGGCAAACGGCTTAAGTGTTTCACACAGTACAGTCGACAGGACCTTATAAGAGATGGCAAGAAGACTGATTCCCCGGTAGTTAGCGCAGATTGTCGGGTCACCTTTCTTCAGTACAGGACAAAGGACACTGAAATTTCAATCGTCGGGGATGCTTTCTACTAGCCATATTTGGCAGATGAGTTGATGCATACACCCTATCAGCTCATCGCCGCCGGTCTTGAACAATTCAGCAGGCAGGCAGTATAGTGGGATGGTGCAGATAAAACTTTTTGCAAAAAGTTTGTCTTCTTTATTATTTCCCTTTTTCAAACCTTTTACTACCTCGTTAACTGTCCCCATAAAATAAATGAATTGGCCTCACGTACAAAGAACCACGAAAAATATACAAATTATTCAAAAGTAGCTTAAATTTTTTTCTTGTTAAAAAAAGCAATCTAAGTATTTGATAATTTCCACATCACAGGATACCTTTACATTTTCATTTTAACCTCATGCGAAGATGTGCGCCACTAAAAATTCAATGAATGTAAAATGATATCCTCAACATGGCGAAGGACACTTTGTACTCGTATATATATGACAAAACCAAAAACTGAAAAAAAAACCCAAAAAATAATAAAATGAAAAAGTAAACAAAACGTAAAACATCACGTATCGTTAATGTGCTGAAATGTCCTTGAAGATAAAAAGACTACTCGCACTTAATATTAAAAAGTTGCAACTTAGCGTAAAGCCTGTATGGGTCTACTGAACTTACTATGCACTAAAAACTGCTTTATTATACCCTACGCTCTGGGTATATCCATTTTGTCATTTCGTTCGCAACGCGTATTAGGAGGTGTGGCAGGAATTGATAAGTGCATATATTCTTTTTTAGTGTTGTTCTTGAATTGATTCTGCTATATCAGTCCACTGATTCAGTTATTTATGATGATGCAACCAAATTTCACACATATACTAAAATTGGTTCAGATAAGCTCTAGACGAAAATTGTATGGATTTTGATGAAAAGGCTGATTGATTTATTTATTGTAGTTAATGCAACCAAATTTCAAGGTCTGGTTTGGAAAAGCATTAGATAGAAAGGGGGAAGATTATGAAAAGAGGACGCTTCACTTCTCATATGAGCAAAAACTTAAATTCGCAATTTTAGCAAATGTTACCATATTCAACACCTCGACATTCACAAGGCCACCTGGCTATCCCCGGATCAAAAAACGAAAAACCAAATTGATCATGTTGTGATCGACGGAAGGCACGCTTCAAGCATTCTGGATGTGCGTACATTTCGGGGGGTCAACATTGACTCCGACCACTATCTTGTTGCAGCTAAGATCCGCATGCGGCTATGCAATGCGAAGAATGTACGCACGGGCATGCAACGAAAGCTGGACGTCGCCAAGCTGCAATCACAACGGACTGCCGAGGCGTACTCCGCTCAACTCTCGGTTAAGCTCAACCAACCAACCTCTGGAACCGACGACGCCGGTGGACTTTGGGCACACATCTCCCACTCCATGCGTGCTGCTGCCGAGGAAGTCATTGGTTTTCGACGCCCACAACCTCGAAACCAATGGTATGACCAGGAGTGTCGCGATGCGACTGCTGAAAAAAACGCCGCATACAAGAAGACGCTGCAGTCAGCCGCAACGCGAGCCGTGCGAGAAAACTACCGCGAAAATAGGAAGGAAGAGAGGCGCATTTTTAGACGTAAAAAAAGGGAGCAGGAAAAGCGTGAGCGTGAGGAACTTGAGGTGTACCAGGGCAAGAAGGATGCACGAAAATTCTATCAACAAGTTAAGCGTCTAACTCAAGGTTTCAAGCCCGGAGCATCCACTTGTAGAGACGAAAATGGAAATCTGGTTACAGATACACAGAGTGTACTGAGGTTATGGAGGCAGCATTTCTCCAACTTGCTTACGGGCGATGATCCCACCAATTCCGCCCAGAGAGAATGCAGTACGATACCACCAATCGATGATAACGCAGTGGAAGTACCATCACCTAGCCATGAAGAGGTTCGAGTTGCTATCCAGCGACTCAAAAACAACAAAGCAGCGGGTGCTGACGGCCTGCCAGCTGAGTTGTTTAAAGCTGGTGGCGATGAATTGATAAGGTGCATGCATCAACTCATCAGCAAAATATGGCTAGCGGAAAGCATGCCCGACGATTGGAATCTCAGCGTGCTTTGTCCTGTAATAAAGAAAGGAGACCCGACAATCTGCGCCAACTACAGGGGTATCAGTCTTATTTCCATCGCATATAAGATCCTCTCGAGCGTATTGTGTGAAAGATTGAAGCCGTATACAGAAACGCTGATCGGATCCTATCAGTGTGGCTTTAGACCTGGTAAGTCCACCATAGACCAGATTTTTACACTACGCCAAATCCTGGAGAAAACCCATGAATATCAAATCGACACTCACCATCTCTTCGTCGATTATAAAGCTGCGTTCGATAGCCCAGTGCGGGATTGCCTATACGCAACAATGTCTGAGTTCGGTATACCTGCAAAGTTGATAAGGCTCTGCAGGATGACGTTGAGCAATACGTTTAGCTCCGTCAAGGTAGGGAATGACCTCTCCGGAACTTTTAATACCGAGCGAGGTTTCAGACAAGGCGACCCGCTCTCGTGCGATCTCTTCAATTTCATTATGGAGGGGATCGTACGAAAAGCCGGTGTGCATCATAATGGCACCATTTTCTTCAAAGGTGTTCAGCTCCTTGCGTACGCTGATGATATTGATATTATCGGTCGGAGTAAGAGAGATGTTACTGCTGCTTTCACTGCTATTGAAAAGGAATCAGCCAAAGTGGGTTTGACGGTAAACGAGGGCAAGACGAAATACATGATGTCTACTAACAACAACAAGAGAGCACGGGATCTAGACTCTCATGTTACAGCGGGCAACTGTAAATTAGAAGTTGTCAAGGAATTCATCTACCTTGGCACTGCCGTAACCAGCAACAATGATGTCAGTCTGGAGATTAAGCGGAGAATAACAATTGCTAATAGGTGCTACTACGGTCTCAGTAAGCAATTACGTTGCAGAGCTCTCTCTCGATCGACAAAGCTAACACTCTACAAGACGCTCATTCTACCTGTGCTTCTTTATGGCGCTGAGGCATGGGTAGTTTCGACAACAGACGCAGCCGCTCTTGGGGTGTTCGAGAGGAAAGTTCTCCGCAAAATCTTTGGTCCTGTTCGAGTTGGCGACGACTATCGCATTCGAATGAACCACGAGCTGTATGAGCTCTACGCCGACATCGACATAGTTAAGCGTATAACAATACAGCGACTACGCTGGCTGGGTCATGTCCATCGTATGGATAAAGAAGCTCCAGCGAAAAAGGTATTCGAAGGGAAAGTCCCCGGTCAACGACGAAGAGGGAGACCATGCCTCCGGCGGATAGACCAAGCTGAGGAAGCCCTAACCGCGCTTGGCATTAACGATTGGAGAAGGCGCGCGCAAAGCAGAGGCGCCTGGCGAGAGCTAATGAGGTCGGCCGTAACCTGACAACGGGTTGTTATGGCCATCTAAGTAAGTAAGTAAGTACCATATTCAATAAGGGCCAATCAGACCAGTCAGCATGTGGCGTGGTAAAAAATTACCCTTTTAATAAAAATTTAGGAGCTACACCCACTCTTAATGTTAATGTGGTGTAGGGTACTTAATTTTTAGCGAGGTCAAAGATAACATTCTTACTAGCTTTTTGCTTGTTATAGTGCTGACGTCACACACTAGGGTGATGCAAATATACTGTTTTTAGAATTCAATTGATGTATCTCATAGTTTGTGAGAGCCTGTTGAGTTCTCAAAATTGATTAAAATCGAATAATAGCTTATTTCTGTTTACGACATCAAAAATATGTAGTTCTTTCCTTGAAGTTTAACCTTTTGACCTTTCATTAAGAATTTTTCGTTTCCACTTTATTTTCCATTCAAATGGAAAACTCTTCACTCCATACAAAATTCTTTACTTTGAGTACGTTCGCACAGTTCGAAAACATCAGAGCTCTGAAAGGAGTCATCGCATTGAAATGGCCAATATATAAAAAGAACGATATTATTGCCCTCTTATGACATAAGCAAAAAATAAACTATAAAATTGAACTCAAAATAGCGTAAGTCACAATCTAAACGACTTGAGAAAAGGAATTTTCTTGAATGCTCAAACGAATGCTGTGAAAAAAACATTTTTTTTTGCATCACCCCTAACATATGTACACTACTGTTAAATGTGGCTGACTACAAGCTGTTGGGTGTTTCAATCATCCTGTTGATGATAACAAATGTGTCACAAACAGCAAAAATTACAAGTGGAATAAAAAAATTAAAGCTATTGAATACACTGCAAGAAATTATGTATTTTGGATTTTCATATTTGTTATTTGTAAATGTGTCTTTAATAAGTCATACTTAATATCAGTCCGGTTATCAAAGACTCTCTACAAAATTAAAAGCTCTTTATGTGTATAGTTAAACTTCTACTTATTAGTTTTTCTCTTATATTTCTTACATAGCAACTGCATATATAAATTCGATGGACGTATGTACGAGTATGAACATTACTGCGAAAATATCCTTAAGCAGCGCTAAGTACGTGTTTTATTTCTACATTATATTCCCATTTTCTATTTCGTATCCTGTAACCCTTGCTGTGAGCACGTTCTTACTGACGTTGACGTGTTCTATCTTCACTTAACCAGGCAAACGAGCGTTCGCGCTAACGTTGTCTTGCAATGTCGCTTTTGCATCATTGAACATTTTTACGTAAGCTTGATATTTTGCATCCCGAGGCTGCATTAAATTGAACTGCAATGCATATATTTACCTTTAGGTGACAGGATATAACGACAGGATAAAAAGGATTATTATTATTTTTTATCGGTTTTTATATGCATGTGTACAGTGACGGATTCAGAAATAAGTAGATATTGGAGGAGGTGTGATGCGCAAAAAAGAGGCTCAATTTTTTCATTCTTGTATAATGAAATATTTTTTCGATTGAATATACCTCGTATTATTTCCCAAGCAATACAAGGTGAGGGCATTTGAATTCATAAAAACAGATCAACAAGTCCTGAAATACACAAAAAAGAGGTTATATGAGGGGCAAGGGGCTTACAAAAATAAGCAAGCATGTACGGGGATGTTTGTCAAGCAGAAACCAAAGTCAAAATATTTCTATTACGTAAAGATCATTAGATATTCAACCCCTAAGTACCGAAATCGACCATCTAAATGAAGTTTATTGCTTCTTACAAATTTTTCAATGTCTGTCCAAAATCTGTCCGTAATATTTTTCTGTAATGATTTTGGTGTTTCATATTAAAGTTAAAATTAAAAACCAAAAATGCAAAAGTTTTAGATTTAGTTTAGTTTTTTTTGTATGGAGATATTATGTAGTCGTCTAAGCCCCACGGCAGATTCTTTCTGCACAGATTATAAATTATACAAGATGGCGTGGAAGGCGGAGAGAAATGCTTATAGTCTTGATAAGCGTCCGTACCTAAGTCGATTAAGCCATATCCGTCTGTATATCTGTAGAAATCACGTTTACGTGAAAATTATTCGACAACTTTTGGTTCGCAGGCTACATCTTTGAACTTATAACGTGATATTAAAAATGATTAAAAGCGTTTCACAGGCACACTTTCTGCTCGTACAAATAAAACATTTAAAACGCAAAACTGAATTTCACTGGAATATGTACTACAAGTGTTCGAATTAACTCTACACGAAAATTGGCCGAACTTCAATAAGAGGGCTTTGCACTTCCGAAACAAGCAAACACTTTAAGACGCTATATTTAGAGAATTCCAAACTTTATCTTCGCCAATGAACAAATATTGGATCGTGTGTGGTTAGATAAGGGATCGTGCAAGACCTTTGACGTTTGTTTGGTCAACAGGTTCGGCTGCTGAAATCAAAGACTTTTTTAAGTGACTTACTCTACTAATTATGTGTATTATAAACACTTTTTCGTTTGAATTAAATAATATTAAGAAAATTAAATTCTCTGGGGTCTTTTTCAGTAGAATCAAATCAATTTCTTCTCTTTTTCTCAACGACTTGTATATGAGGACTCTGGGTCTAAATTAAAAAAAATTTTAAAAAATAGTTTTCTGCTGCTCCTTTGACTACTTGGGTTTAAAAATTAAAAATTTTTTATTTTTATAAGCGTTCCTTTCATTTTCTTACTATTTAGTACAGGGTTTTTTAATGTTTGAATTATGTCGCCCCCTGCCGTGCATATCGCTTGGATATGGAAATGCATATGCAATGGCAACGAATTGATAAGCGCTAGTGTAAGAAGGAAAGTAGTAGTCGTACGAATATGTGTGGTGACATTAATGTGTTTTTATTTAAGGAACATCAATTTTAATTGTATATGTATGTATTTTACACATAATAAGATCAAGTAGAGCTCACTTCCATCCCATAAATTGTTTATGCCGAATAAATTTATATACCGTCACAAACATTCTGCTGTTGCCGAATTTGGCAATACAGCACAAAGCAAAAAATGTTTTTTTTAAGGACACATAATTTCGTAAGCGCCATTTGCAGTATGGTTTTCAACTCCTTCTGCGAATTCTGTTTTATGACTTCAATGAACTGGAAACAATTTCGACGAAGTGATAATTTGAATTTTCGGGACAAAAAAAAGTCACAAAGACAATTGGTTGATAAGTTTCGTTGAGTTATTGGCCAAAAATTTGCGAAGAACGATTGATGTGTCTGTGAGATAGTTCTTAAACAGCTTAGATCTTTTCCAACGAGTATTGCGTCTAATAACGCATGCGAATTCCCCACAGAAACTGTTGTTGCAAAAAAAAAATTTTAGGGTTGTGACATATGGTATTGAAATTGAGCTTGAGTGCTATAACATTTTTGGGCGTTATGATACGCCTAAATTCAGAAGTGTAACGAAGCTGAATTATAGTCATTTTGCTCAAAACTTAAAAAAAAATGTCTTAACACCCAAATAAAAAGATATATTGCTCAAATAAGAAAAAAAGAAGTGTGTAGTGCAATAACTTCACGCGCATATTATGATCCATAATGGTCTTATGGCTTTATTGCACTCAATACGAACTTTGTGTAATATATCCCTTGTTCAAAATGTTTTCGGACATACTTTGAACAAGGGAAATATATTGCGTAATGGAAAATGCTCGGAGACAAATCAGTCAAAATACCATACGCCCAAATTTGAAGTCATAGCGCTCAAACTTGGAAACAACAATTTTTTTCAGACTGAGTATGGGCGTTATGTCATATCTCGAGTTAAGTTTATTTTTTTTTTGAATTTGTGTTTTGTGTCATAAATTCAATTTAGTTTTGAGCAATGTGACTTTGATTTGAGTCTAATGATGAATAAAACTCGAATGATGCTTTTTAGGTACAAAATAAATTGTTACATTATGAAATGAAAATTTAATTTTTCAGAAAATTTCTTACGTCATAAGCAATCATTTTTAGGGAGAAATGCGCTAAAAATATGGCAACTTTGATTAAACACAAATTCTTAAAATTTTTTAGCTAAATGCAATTTTTAAAATGGCAAAAAATTTTCTTAGCAAATTTCGACGCTGAATTAAAGTTTGTCTTTTACAACAAATTTAGAAGATGTATCACCAGGGTAATTTTGAGTATAGCTTTAAGCCATAGGTGGCTTAAGTGCTGTAACTTTGCTTAGTTTCAAGGTCTCCCCACTTTTTATATTTTGTTTGAGAAAGCAAACATTTTACTTGGAGTGAAGCACAATTTGAAATAAAATATCTTTTGATGAACCTTTTGATAAGCACTTGAATCTCAAATACGATTCTAAAATTGCTTTTTACATTTCTAAAAAAAAGTTTTACTTTTTTTCACTTCAACAAATGCCTTCTCATTTCTATTTGTTTAGCACTTATCCTACTTTTGTCCAACTAGGCTAACATAAAATGTTTAGCTCATCCTTTTTATACATAAAAAAAGCAAAAATCATATAGTTAGTAGGTATGTATATAGACATAAAGGTATGAAAAACAAAAAACATCCTACGCAACCCTTCGCACACTTCATAACTGACTGTGGCACTTCTTTGACACATCCTGCTACAAAGGACACTGCACGTTCATTCACATTGCCATATTTTCACTTTATGAAATTGGCATGGGTGGTGGATTTTATACATATAAAATGTATATGTATAGTATGTACGTACATATATTCAGGTTTGTGACAAAGTTTTTGATTTTTTCTTTCATTTTTGTTTTTCGTATTCATTACAAATATGGGTTATGTTTGTATTTGTTTAGCAGGATTAATTTTAAATACTCGACATTTGTGCAAAATATGGTGATTGTATTTGGTATCAATAGAATTGTTGTGTTCATAAAATGACAAAAATATTCTAAAGAGGGATTTTCCGAGTGACGCAACATATTAGTAGCAGCAGTAACATTTTCTTTATTTGTGCTCTGAGCTTTGGATGATTTATGATGAAACGTATTTATCCTGAGAAAACAAAATAAAGTGACATATGTGAAAGTTTCGAGAAACTGTTTTTCTTTGATTGGGAAAAAACTCTTAACAAGTTATACTTAATTTCTAAATTATAATTAAGGAAATATTACTTTTAACCACTTTTTCAACATCAAGGTAAAGTTTATTTATAACCAAGTATTAAGTATTTTACCAAATAAAAAACGTTCGAATACTCAACGTCATTGGAAAGCTGAAGCAAAGGATAAACAAATTAAATGACTTAACATTAAGGTGCTAGGAATGTAGATCGAACGGTTCAGAGCGTAAGTTCTGCTTTTGTGAAACTGTGAAATGGAAAGTCATATCACCACTTGATAGGAAGTTCACAAAAGCTTAAATTCGTATGTAAATATCTTTATTAATACACCATATTTGAAAATGATTGGCGCATTTTTAGACGTAAAAAAAGGGAGCAGGAAAAGCGTGAGCGTGAGGAACTTGAGGTGTACCATGGCAAGAAGGATGCACGAAAATTCTATCAACAAGTTAAGCGTCTAACTCAAGGTTTCAAGCCCGGAGCATCCACTTGTAGAGACGAAAATGGAAATCTGGTTACAGATACACAGAGTGTACTGAGGTTATGGAGGCAGCATTTCTCCAACTTGCTTACGTGCGATGATCCCACCAATTCCGCCCAGAGAGAATGCAGTACGATACCGCCAATCGATGATAACGCAGTGGAAGTACCATCACCTAGCCATGAAGAGGTTCGAGTTGCTATCCAGCGACTCAAAAACAACAAAGCAGCGGATGCTGACGCCCTGCCAGCTGAGTTGTTTAAAGCTGGTGGCGATGAATTGATAAGGTGTATGCATCAACTCATCAGCAAAATATGGCTAGCGGAAAGCATGCCCGACGATTGGAATCTCAGCGTGCTTTGTCATGTAATAAAGAAAGGAGACCCGACAATCTGCGCCAACTACAGGGGTATCAGTCTAATTTCCATCGCGTATAAGATCCTCTCGAGCGTATTGTGTGAAAGATTGAAGCCGTATACAGAAACGCTGATCGGATCCTATCAGTGTGGCTTTAGACCTGGTAAGTCCACCATAGACCAGATTTTTACACTACGCCAAATCCTGGAGAAAACCCATGAATATCAAATCGACACTCACCATCTCTTCGTCGATTATAAAGCTGCGTTCGATAGCCCAGTATGGGATTGCCTATACGCAACAATGTCTGAGTTCGGTATACCTGCAAAGTTGATAAGGCTCTGCAGGATGACGTTGAGCAATACATGTAGCTCCGTCAAGGTAGGGAATGACCTCTCCGGAACTTTTAATACCAAGCGAGGTTTCAGACAAGGCGACCTGCTCTCGTCCGATCTCTTCAATTTCATTATGGAGGGGATCGTACGAAAAGCCGGTGTGCATCATAATGGCACCATTTTCTTCAAAGGTGTTCAGCTCCTTGCGTACGCTGATGATATTGATATTATCGGTCGGAGTAAGAGAGATGTTACTGCTGCTATCACTGCTATTGAAAAAGAATCAGCCAAAGTGGGTTTGACGGTAAACGAGGGCAAGACGAAATACATGATGTTTACTAACAACAACAAGAAAGCACGGGATCTAGACTCTCATGTTACAGCGGACAACTGTAAATTAGAAGTTGTCAAGGAATTCATTTACCTTGGCACTGCCGTAACCAGCAACAATGATGTCAGTCTGGAGATTAAGCGGAGAATAACAATTGCTAATAGGTGCTACTACGGTCTCAGTAAGCAATTACGTTGCAGAGCTCTCTTTCGATCTACAAAGCTAACACTCTACAAGACGCTCATTCTACCTGTGCTTCTTTATGGCGCTGAGGCATGGGTGGTTTCAACAACAGACGCAGCCGCTCTTGGGGTGTTCGAAAGGAAAGTTCTCCGCAAAATCTTTGGTCCTGTTCGAGTTGGCGACGACTATCGCATTCGAATGAACCACGAGCTGTATGAGCTCTACGCCGACATTGACATAGTTAAGCGTCTAACAATATAACAATACAGCGACTACGCTGGCTGGGTCATGTCCATCGTATGGATAAAGAAGCTCCAGCGAAAAAGGTATTCGAAGGGAAGGTGCCCGGTCAACGACGAAGAGGGAGACCATGCCTCCGGTGGATAGACCAAGCTGAGGAAGCCCTAACCGCGCTTGGCATTAACGATTGGAGAAGGCGCACGCAAAGCAGAGGCGCCTGGCGAGAGCTAATGAGGTCGGCCGTAACCTGACAACGGGTTGTTATGGCCATCTAAGTAAGTTAGTAAGTATTTGAAAATGATTTGTTGGTAAAAGTTTGGCAAAAAAATATTGTTACTTACAGCCCTATTCTGGCAGCTTAACAAAGCTCACCACATTAACAAAATATTTAATATTAACACGTTGTTAATGTTCCGTATTCTGGCAAAAATTTAAACGCTCTTTTCTATACTATTTTGTTAATGTCAGAAAGTGTCTTAACAACAAGTGATATTTCAGTATTGAGCTATGTAAAATTATTTTTTTTTTTTAAATTTAAGAGAAAGGACAACGTGGCTTTAAATATTTACAACCATGTTTTAAAAAACATTTATTTTCATTGATATCAATAAAAAAAAAATTTTGGATTTACGAGTATCGAACCCACGCATGCGAGCTATGAGTTCAAAGTCCTAACGTCTTCGCCACGTTGCCTTGTTTATTCAAGTTTTTTATTACTCTATTTGTTATTTTATTAATTTATATTTAAAAAGTCAAAATTTGACAAGTTAACCACGAAAGCTTTTGTGTGGGGAATTCAAAAGCTTTTATGTTGTTAATGATTTTTTAGAATACCAATATTTACACTTCATAACAATTAGATTAACACGAGCAACTTTATTATTTCTTGTTAAGTCAACAAGCAGAATAGGGCTGTTAATTTACAATTACACCTTGAAATATTTAAAAGTTTTTTTTTCTTAAAGGTTAACCCGTCATTAGTGCTTCAGTGAGAACCGATCGATACCAGAACGATATCGTTCTTGGTAACGGTCCTGATAACGATACTGAGGACAAGAAGGTCTGGCTGGTATCTCGTTTTCGGCGATAGTGCAGTGTTTATCATACAATAAATACTAAGGACATTGAGCGCGCATATTTACCGTAATAGAAAAAATAAAAATCTTAAAACATCAACTACGCTGCAAGCGCACAAGTTGAATGAAAGTATACAAGGTCATAGAAAAAAGAATCCAAACTCCATCAAACACACACCGTAACGAGTAAAAAGTAAGTAAGCAACCCCTAAAATAACGTCCATTTACTCACATTACTCAAACAGCAACAGCAACAACAACTAAGTAAATATTACCAAATTAAAAAACAACTAGTAAGGGTGTTATCTTTGGCCACGCCAAATATTAAATACCCTACACTTCATTAACAGTAAAAGTGTATAAGAAAGTTTTGTCATAACAAGTTTTAAAAAATTTCTCTATGTACGAGTAGCATTTAAAGTTTTCTTTTTGTATCCAGCGTGCCCAGCAACTGTCCAAATTTTCCCCGCTCTTTTTCCAGCGTTTGCTGGGTTCACCATACATTCCCATGTTGAATTTGACTATATTTCCTTAAATATCTCTCATTATAGCATATAAAAGTTACTGTTTGTATAGGAGCTGCCCCGCCTTCTTATCAAAATCTGGCTCACTTTCTTTCTAGTGCTTGTTCCCACCATTTCCGGTACTATTGTGTATTTTAGTTGAAGTACATTAACCGAGTAATGCTTAACTTTGACGTTATTTCTTGTCCTCCCACTCTTCGTTTAGTTGCAGTCCGAACCTTTTTAGTATTTATATGAAATTTAATTGTTATAGCTTAAATATCTATCAAGATAATTAGCTAAATTATTTTTAAGTTTTTATTTGTATGAGAGAAGCCATGCCCACTTTTTCATTTCGCCAACATTTTCTCCGATGCTTGCCTTAAGCAACTGAAGTAATTGCGCGAAGTTTGGTTGCATTTACTGAAATATAGCTCGCGGTTATAATTTATTTTGGTTTGTTTATAAGAGAGATACCACGCCCCTTATAATTATCAAGAAATAGTTTATTACACAGTACATCATTTCTTACCTTTGAAATTCGTTCTAAAATTATTTTTTATCCCGATAGACAGATAGACTGTATGTCTAGCAAGGATATCAAGCAGATACAGCTATATCGATTCAGGAGCTGATACTTACAAGAAATGTATACCTATCCCTAGTAGCATAAAAAGGTCTTATAGCTCCATTTACAGGCCTTTTAAAGACAAGTAGAAAGACAACATATTATATGTATAAATTCTTTATAGGGGCTTATAAGAGCCATTTGGCGTATGAAGTATAAAGATACTTTCCCCTCGATGTTATCTTTCAAGAAACTCGGTAAAGTATCTTTCTGAGCTGTTTAAAAGACACATTAAAAACATTAAAAAAAAATATCCGTGTCTTGTAAAACTTTGTTATATATAATTTTTTTTTATTATCAAATTATTTAATTAATATGCAAATTGTAGAAACTTTATTATACTTAATTTGGTTTTATCCTCAAATTTAAGTTTTACTTACGATTTAGAAATTTGCAAAGTCAGTCTTGAACCCATGTCTCAGCGTTTCATAGTCCTGCACACTACCTACTATAATATATTACTTATATTACATGTCAAAGGCGAACCATATCTTTCTTTCATTTGTTTTGGTAAAGCGACAAAAAAATGGGCAATAATGTACCCTATCTTGTGTGTCTCTAAAAACATCAAACGTCATGTGTTTCAAGTGACTTACATGGCTACAGTATTAAGACATAAGAGACATGCGGTCTCTTTATCATGATTTTATATCTTGTTCTAGCAAGATATTGTAAAAGCAAATTTCACTACAAAGGCGAAGTATCTTATTAATTTTGAAACACATCTATTTAAAAGACATAACTGTTTTGTAAGCTAGATTTTTGTCTTCATAACTTCCCCTGATGCCACTAGGGATGTATACACATTTCTAGATTTGCCACGCCTTTTTTATGCGTTACAAACTGACGGATAAATGAAATATACCCTGTGTGTAGGGTATACAAATGTGAGGCGATTCCGCCTATTGTACACACAATTATTTTTGTAGCTGAAGGACACGGCAGCAAACAAAATAAAAAAATAAAAAATATAATCGCTATGTTTCATTTCTTTTTAGTTATTTTTCTTTTTTCGCTCGTTTTGATGCAATCAAATTAACAAATTAGAAATGAAATAAAAATGTGTTTAATGTTCGTGATGTTCATTAAGACTGGCAACAGGAAGTTAGAGGGTTGACGGAAGTCACTTTTTAACACTGTAGTAGCATTGAATAACTGACAGTAAAGGAAAACTGAAAAAAGCGCAATGCCACATTTCGAGAAGAAAACTCTTGCAAACATCTCTATCAAAAAAGCTTTAATGTTGGCAGCATAAAGAAATCAAAATAAATAGTTGGTTTTTTCCTATTTAATCGGAGAATAATGGTACAATTCAATTAAGCTGTCATGTGCAGCAGAGCTTACACTTAAAAAGCCAAGCTATGAACGTTGAAAAAAGCTTCAAAGAAAGATTGCAAGTTTTCCGTATACTTAATAGTTCAGAAAATGTACAGAGAGAGAGAGAGAGAGTTCCTCATGATCCCATAACTGGTAGAGTTTAATTTGGCGAAAAATTGTTTATGCCGATTAACTGGAAATGTAACCCCTTAAGCGAAAATATATTAAGTACAAAGTTATGGAAGATATAAAAATACAATGAGTTTTCAACTTTACGAGCTTCCTTTATGAGTACGTTAAAAATTGACCAAAATTACCACAAAAATAATAAAAAGGTAAAAACAGGTTGTTTTTAGATTTGACCTAGTAACGCCATTTCAAATTGTCAAACAAAAATTGAATTTTTTGGCAAAATAAATATTTATGTTCGAAAATTACGAGTTTTATTGGAAACAATGATACAGTATTTTCATGCCAGATGTCTAATACTCCTAGACTAAGACTTAAAAATATATATTTTTTTTCCAGTGCATACAAATTGTAAAGTGGTGTGGATCTTTATAGAAGAAAGATGTGCAAAAAGCGTTGCAAAAATATGATAAAAAAGAAAAAATCTCTAAAATTGTTGAAATGTGTGGTGACTGACGTTGATTTTGACTGCGGCTTAGCGAATTAATTAGAAAGCAATGGCCATGAACGTTGGCGGAAAAGCAAAAGCTGCAAAATAAAAATTATTTTCTTATTACGGAAAAATAGTACAAAAAGCTATAACCAGTGTTATGCCTAAAAGTATGCATTGCAATAAACATTTACTTTTATGTAGTAACCGTATTACTTGTGCAATGATGCCCTCAGAAGCGCAAAAGCCGTATCTCAGTTGAAGTGAGTTTCGAGAAAATTGATGTTTTGTTAATGTCGTATTCTTTAAATAACTCTAAAATTAAGAAAGTGGAAATTATACCTTAGGCGATTTTTTATATTTTTAAACTAAGATATCGGCATTTGGCGTACTTCAATAGAGTCGTAATTTCTTAAACTATCCGATACTATAAGAATCACGAATGTGCATTTTTTTGAGATACGGGTTTTGCGCTTCTGAGGGCAGAATAATAATTTCGGTTTTTATTTTAATCCGAAATTATTTCAAAATTCGGAGGTGAAAATTCAATTAACACATAATTTTTAATTAAAAAAATAAATTCTAAGTTTTGACTATTTTTTAGTCAATGATTTATCGGGACTGACACCTTCAAATTTTCAAGTTTCTAGTTTAAAAAATATTGAAAAATACGTTTTTAATAAAATAAACCTCAAACTCGGCTTATAAAATATGCATATAGCGAGCATTTTAGTAACATCGTATCAAAGTTATAGTACATGAAAAGCTATAACTAGTTAATAAACTTTAAACGCGCTTTTCTCCAAACGACATTTTTCGAGTTGGTGGGCATGATAAAAAAAAACTACTGGACTGATCTTTCTGAAATTTCAATATGCTGCTGTGCACATTTAAATGCAGGGAATGAACTACGGACAGAAAGATCGGTAATATGGTTTTTGATTTTTGGCACGATTTTGGACCGAAAAATTGAAAATTTTCGAAAAAACGACGCCATTTTGTTATTTTTGGACTGATTAAAACCTTTTATTTTTTTTTCTTTCAGTTGTTCCAGTGAGCTGCAATCATGCCCACCGTGATTTTTTGGCGTTTTTTTTTAAAAATTGTAGTGGTCATAAAAATAAATAAAACTTTTTTTTTAAATATTGTTTTGTTTCAAAATATGTGTGTAAAGTTTCAAAATGATATCTTGTTTTTTATAAAAGTTATACGCATTTTAAAACACATAAGACAACATTTTTTGAAGGTGTCAGTCCCCTAAAGTCACATAGCTACGACATACAGTGGTGGATTTTGGCGAATTCGACGAAAAAAACAGTTATACATATCATCAATTTACAATGATAGTTAATTGCTAAATCTAAGCTTGTTAAATTCGATTCAGCTGCATAAATTATGAAATTGAGAATTATGAAAGGAGACCACTTCAAGTAAAAATAAATTTTTTTGCAAATAATTTTATATACAGGCAATTATAAAAAAAATTAAAAAAAAGCTTTTATTTTTTACTTAAGCGATAATTCTGAACTCATTTTATTGCTCTAGCTCTATTATTTAGAAAGTTATGAGAAAATCTTTACTTGTAAATACTACCCAAAAGGAACTTTGTTAAACACCCTTTAAATCATAGGCTCTTCAAAATAGACACAGAGTTTTACTCAGAATGAGCCAGGTAATCTATTTTTCTTGGATGGTGCTTTGGATCCGGAGCACCCTCTATATTGCTTTATACTCCCAAAAGATTCTGCTCTACACGCTTATCAGATAATATCAGTGTGGCTTCTACTCCAACAGAACGACTACTGACTAGCTGAGGAATTGTTTTGGGTATTTTTGTTAGAAAAACTTTAATCAAAGATGTGATCTGTGTCTGATAGCTAAGATTGTGTTTTTCTTAGAAAATTTTTTGTTTTGTAAAATTTGTAAAATAAAAATCCTACAAATAAAAATCATTTTATAAAAATGAATTTAAATTTTGAGTGATTTTCGCTAGTAATATGTATAATATATATATATGTATCTGTATAATGAAATTATACCAAATATTTTTGCTTCATTTATTTTGATTTTTGTGTAAATTTTTTTTTTGTTCAATGTTTCATTTTATTGCTTGTAGGATTTGGTGTCTTTTGCTTGTGAAAGAATAAACCAACCCTCAAGTTTCAATTCGCTGCAAGTCAATTCAGATGACCATAGATGTAATTGCATCATTTTGGATATAAGCGTTAAATGAACCCTTCTCCAAGATGATGTGAACATCACTCATGTACATAGAAGAGCATACTGATATAAGTGTGTATAAGCTAGGGTGGTATATAAAGAGTAATAAATTGCGCAAAGTCTTTATTGCTAATAAATGCGCCATACTGACACATAAGATAGGTCAAGATATCTTTAGACACATAATCCTTTCATTTGGATAAATTTTTGATTTAGATAAAAGCAAATTTTATTAATATATACTCCATAACAGAAAGTAGACAATTTGAAATAATAAAACCATTTGGGAACACAAGCATTTATGATATAAGCGGCAGACGTTCTTGTTGACCCTATCATTATTAAAATATTAATAAAAATATAAGACGAGCTATAGAAAAAATTGGTGCATACATATATATATATATAGGCATATGCAAAATTAGATAAAATCATCCATAAAATGGGTAAAATCGAACAAATAAAAGAAAAATCACTTTAAAATTAAATGGCCGAAGCCCCTGACACCAGTTTATGGAATTTAGAATCTGTAAACGATATTAATTTAACCCAGAAAGTTCAGAAAGTAATTGAAGTAGGCGTGGTAGAAAAAACTTGAAAATTTTAACAAATTTTACCGAAGTGGGCAGGAATAAAAGTCTGCAGAATTCTTAAGCAATTACTCCGAAAAGTTACATAATGCCCTACACCAAGTTATTAGCAATTCTAAAAGCATTATATACAATATGTACTAAATTTGCAAGATAAATCCTAAAAAAAAAATGTTGTTGGTTGATTTATAAACATATAAATATTAAAATTTGCAACCCACCCTAACCCACGCACACTCTTCTCGCATAACTCAGTTAGGTTAGTAAATGTCAAATATGCAACAGCACCAGCAGTAAAAACAGCAGCGCATTGACTTGACTTGAGTTGACATTTTCAGGATCATTACATGCGGAAATTGTGCAAATGTGTGCGTACATACGTGTGCACAACATAAACGTGCTAGCATGGCGTAAAATATTTCCTTCCGTACGTGTGCCATTAGCAACTCTATGGGAGATAATTCATACATAAACGGTAAATTTGGTTATTGCTTCATTTAAAATGTTAATACCCATTAACCAGTTACAAATTTACTTTAACCAAGCAACAAAATGGTATGTCAATTTCCCATAGCCTATAAAAAAAATGAATTCGACTCATCTTTTGAAGTTACGTCGGGTATATTACGTGTGTCCATTAGCTAATTAACCGAATGAATTTGACAAAGTGAACGAAATTTATATGGTTTTGAACAAAAATATCATGTGGTCGTAACAAAAGCTAAGCGCTAACAGGATGTGTTGGCGCTAATTGATATTGGGTCGCTGCGAAAATGGAAACGTTTATTATGTGTGGAATGATAAATTATGTCAATATATTGATAGCCACATGTAAAAATGTATATGGTAAGCATAATATGCTAAAATGTTTATTTTGTAATTCAGGTAATTTATATTTCGGTAGTATTTTTTTTGAGAAAATTATTTGAAATTATTTACAATTGAATTCACAGTAGTTAGCAACAATCGATATTCTTTATTATTCAAAACAAATATGACAACACAACAGAAGTATCAATATAATCTGGTATTTTACGATACATATATGTTCCGGCCATTATCTCAAATATACATATTTTCACATATTTCTTAGATCATAAGTTTTTTTAATCGAGCAGTTTAGTATATTTTTATTTTAGCGTGTTTCTCAACGTTTAAGTTTTATTTATTTTTTACTCGAAAGCTTGTGAGCTTCAGGAAAACATACAATTAACTGAAAAAGTTATTCCATCTACAATTTTGTACATTTTCGTAAGCTATAAAAATGTGGAAGAATAAACTTAAAGGCAATCATTTCGAGGGCATCTACACTGAGTTAAAAGTAAAACGATTATTCCAATAAGGCGGCCTGTTATTTTGTTCTCTGTTGATTTTCGTGTGTTCAAACAATTTGACAGGCGCGATTGGCATTATGCATATATTAAGGTTATAGCTTTTCCAAAAATTGGAAACCCTTAACAGAACTTGCCAGAATTGGTCTCATAAGATAATTTAATAAGCTAGATATAGTAGGATATGACAATATCGAATCAGGAGGTAACGCTGAGCCTTGGTATATGAACTTTTATATGATTATTGCACCTTTTTGTATGTATTACAAACGGAGTGACAAAATTAGATTATCCTGTTTCTGTAAAATATTTGAACGTTTCTCTATTTGAGATAAATAACATCTTAACGATTTATAGAATAAAAAAACGTATACTCTTACTAACTTAATATGTTTTATTTGCCAACGATATATATGTAGTATAGCAGTACAATACAGCTTTAAAAATATTAATTATATGTATAAAATAATTACTAAGATTACTACGATATAATATAAAATATTATTACTAAACATACATTTCGTTTTCCAATTAATGGCAGAAGAGATTTTAATAAATATTTACGTTCTCTTTCGAAAGATCTTACTAATTTCGGTTTACAAAATATTTTATATTTCCTTAAAAATATAATCCTGCTTTCTGTTGAAATTGTTAATTAAAGCGTATATTCAAATCGATTTAAAACAATATTAGCATTAAATTAAAAGTAGTTGTTGACAAAATAAACAAATGTTAGCTATGCCTCAAGCAAATATCTAGAACACAGTTGTTCATACACATTTGCAGACGTTATTTCACTTAAACATACATAATTGATGAATTTTGTACCGAACTAACCCAGTAGGCAATTGAGCGAAGCGTCTACCGGAGCAGGCCTACTAGCACACATCACTTGCCAACATTGCTGCAAGCGTAGGCACGTAGATGAGGGGTTATTAATACCAGCTTTCGATACAAATATGACTTTCAATAGCAAACACTTGACTTATTTAATATTTTTTACACTTGCCAATGTACATTCCAATAGAAGGATTGCTTGTAGCGCCTAAGCTACAAGAACTGCTCCGAACTTTTGTTTTAAGGGGACATGACACCTTCAAAAAAATTTTGTTTTAATGTCTTAAAATGCGAATAATTTGAATAAAAAACAAGATACCATTTTGAAACTTTACACATATATTTTGACACAAAACAATATTATTTAATTTTAAATTTTTTTATGAGATTTATGACCACTAGAATTTTTTGAAAAAAAAAACACCAAAAAATTACGGCGGGCGTGATTGCGGCTCATTGCAACATCTTAAAAAAAAATAAGAGGTTTTAATCAGCATCAAAGCCGCAAGGGAATGAACTACAAGAAAAAATGTTGATTCAAAAATAAAAAAATGGCGTAATTTTTTCGAAAATTGCCGATTTGCCGAAAAAGTCATATAAAATTTTTTGATTTCTTGAAAATTTGAAGGTGTCATGTCCCCTTAATGGTTCGTTTCCTATTAGTTTATTGAAATTTAATGATATTTTCACATATTGATTTAACATAAAAATGCATGAAAATATTTTTTTACTCGAATATCAACAATCGAGTAATTTTACATAAAAAGAAGGTTAGTTTGAAGGGAAAGGCGTGCTACTTTCTAAGGAAAGCTTTCTAATAGCGCATCATAGTGCTTAATTAGTCTACTGGGAAGCGTTAGCGTTATACACACATACGAACGTACATATACAAAGCAACGAAATTACAAGTGTATTTGTTGACATTTATTGAATACACTTAAACTCCATCAATATTTAAACAACTACACTGCTTTAATGTGTCCACAATCAAATGAAATGAATTTAATTTCAAATTGGCTCTACTTCTGTCAGAATAAAATTGAAATTAACCGAAATATGGCAATGCAACATTTTACAGAGGAAATTATAGCATGTGGTACAAGAAAATGTTGAAACATGTACGAATGTATTTCCATAAGAACTTTTGAAAAAATAATAAATGGATTGCCACACTTAGCTACTTAGCTAATTTTTATAGAGTACTTTACATCAGCGATGTGCAAAATACGAAATGTTAGTTCTTTACAACAAACACGTAATTTTTTCTGAAGAAAAATAAGCAAAACAACAAACACAAGTAAATTGTAAATGTTTTTTTATACACGCAATATGCGCAAATCCGCCAGAATTAGCCTTTTAGCTGGCCTCGTTTTTTTTTTTTTGGAGTACATCTTCAGCCATAGTTTTTCTTGAAGCTAAGGCTGTCTTGAATTTTGTTCAATTAAAATTCTGATAGCTATTTTTTATGAGGCATTACCACAGCTAAATTGAGAAAAAAAAAAAAAAAAAACGCAAGAAGGCGTTCAATCAAATTTGGGTTATAGTTCACATTTTTATAAGGAGAACAGCCCAATGGAATAGCTAAAAAGCGCTTCTTCCTTAATTCACATCTTGTTCCTATGGTAACCCTAACAATGGACCCAAAACCATTTTAAATAAAAAATTTTAACAAACTTAAACTGTGAAGTTTTATTAAGCCTTTGAGATAACCATTAAGTTTAAAGTACCTCTTATGAAGCTTTTGAGATAATCCTTAAATTTTATGTGCCATTTATCGAGGAATTTTTAAAAAATGGCGTCGTCGCCCATCTTTTTCAAAATACATGCCAACAAAATATCAACAACAATAAAAAATTAAATCAGATTTCCTTTTTTTTCGCCAAAGTAATGATTTTTTCTGCACTTAATCTTTTTATTTCGAATGCTTTTGCTAAAAAATCATTTAAACATATTTTGAGACATAAATAATAAAGATAATTCTAAAAAAAAAAAATGTTCGCCCAAATATTTTATTTTTCTAAAAAGTAATATTTCGGAAGTGCGCTAAATTTTTCGAAGCAAAACTCCAAAATTCACGATAAATCTTTGCTCGCACGTAAATTTTGATCAATAATTGTGCCGAAATTCATAACTATTCGTTGCATCATTTTCATCTTGGCATTTTATATTTTCATTTGTTATTCTCTTTTTATCTAACTTTTTAATACTGCAAAAAGTATGTATGTATAGCAAGAATCAAATCCTTATTAAAACTTTGTCAAAATAAAATAAGCCTCATTAAAATTCCGTTCGAAAAAAAATCGTGTGCAAATATTTGCAAATATTTACCTCTAAACAGCACTAAACACATCATTTATTGACCTCTTGAATAGGTTTTGAAAACGTCGTTCTAACTTTTACATAAACCTCTAGAAGGTGCCCTGTTGGTCTTAAGAAGGATTTATTCTGTCTTTTAAGACCTCTCTACCGAATATTTTCAAGAGTTTTGCTCTTAAAGTATGGTTATTCAAAACTCTTGCAGAGCCTAATAAATGCAAAAATGCCTAGTAGGATTGCTCTTCCGAGTAGTACAACATGTGATAGTGAATACAAATCGTGATAATGAAAACAAGTGTAACATTAAAATATTGCTCATGTCAATTCTACTAAATACTACCTTCCTATAACTCTGTTAGTAGTGTATCTTAATAAATACTAAAAATTTACTTATTTTTTTATTATTTTATTTGAAATATGTGAAGGGGCACTATGGTCGCTAATAAGCACTGTTTTTTAACTGACCGAAGATAGCACCTTAAGCATTTGTTATCACAATTTAAATTTTTTTTGTTACTCAATTAACATCTTTTCGCTATTTCTATTGTATCTTTCTGTGCAATTACAATGTGACATATTTAAACAACATCCGCCTTTCTTTAACGCCCCCAATTTCAAGTTTAAGGCAGTATTTTACTAGCTTAAAAATGTTTTCTTCAATTAGATTAAATTATAGCGCAATACATGCTATATGCTCGCTTCCATTTGCCACTAATTTTTATTTTTGAAATGCTAATTGAAAAACATTTTCCTTCAAGTTTGGCTGCATAAGCTACAACAACTATTTGTTAGCCGCATCGTTAAATATTTCCAAGAAGAGTAGTGACGAGAAATTCGTCAGCACTGTAAAAATGTGCACTTACACTAGCTTACAAATTTGGGGTTGATCTCGAGATCTCGTTTCTCATAGACTTTTTTCCATGTATTTTGGAGCGTAGATTCCAAAAATGGCAACCATTTTTTTTTCTTAAGAATCGTTTTCGAGATATTCTCAAAAAACCCCTTTTTCGGCACTTTTTTCATTTATTTGACTATATCTCAATACTTTTTTTTTGACTCAAAAACGATTTTCAGCGTTCGAAAGAAATTTGTATTCCCTTTCTAACGATATGCTCTTTGCTTGAATCGGATAAGGTTTGATGGAGTTACAAGCGCTCAAATTAAAAAAAAACTGACTTTTTTGGTCTTTTTTGAAAATCACTCAATTTCAATTGCTCCATTTGAATGAAAAATTTTTTCTTTTTCTTATTTTTAAAACTTTTAATGAAAGACTATTCTTTTGCAAATATTTTTAGTATAATTTTGCGAAAATCGGACAAAAACTGTAGAAGTTATTCGAAAAAACAGTAAAAAACTTGCAATAAAATTGAACCAAAATACATACGATTGTGTTTGTGTGTGGTTCTTTACTTTTATTCTCCGTTTCTTTTTAAATAAAAAACGTACATATGTATTTTCGTTTAATTTTATTGCAAGTTTTTTACTGTTTTTTCGAATATCTTCTACAGTTTTTGTCCGATTTTCGCAAAATTATACTTCAAATATTTGCAAAAGAATAGTCTTTCATTAAAAATTTTAAAAATATGAAAAAGAAAAAATTTTTCATTCAAATGGAGCAATTGAAATTGAGTGATTTTCAAAAAAGACCAAAAAAGTCAGTTTTTTTGGACTTTGAGCGCTTGTAACTCCATCAAACCTTATCCGATTCAAGCAAAGAGCATATCGTTAGAAAGGGAATACAAATATCTTTCGAATGCTGAAAATCGTTTTTGAGTCAAAAAAAAAAAAGTATTTAGATATACATAGTCAAATAAATGAAAAAAGTGCCGAAAAAGGGGTTTTTTGAGGATATCTCGAAAACGATTCTTAAGAAAAAAAATGGTTGCCATTTTTGGAATCTACGCTCCAAAATACATGGAAAAAAGTCTATGAGAAACCAGATCCGAAAAAGGGGTTTTTTGAGGATATCTCGAAAACGATTCTTAAGAAAAAAAAATGGTTGCCATTTTTGGAATCTACGCCCCAAAATACATCGAAAAAAGTCTATGAGAAACCAGATCTTTTTTCTTGTAAACTAGTGTTATTGTTGGTAAACATTATTTGGTATTACAAATGCGTTGAATAATCGCATCATTCAAAAAATTGCCGTGAATAATTATAAAGTTTTTTAGCACAGAGTGATTTAAATAAATGAATGCAATGTAAAATTGATTACATGAAATTTGAGATGTTTTGCCTGTGGTATCAATTGGTGTGGTTTCATGAAGGGACTGACAACTCATAAATTTTAAAAATCGAAAGTAATCTTTTTCTTTATGCAAATTTTTAAAAGTCGAAAGGGTCACTTTAAGTTCTTAGCTTGTTGCGCTGTCCCTACCCCTTCCATCTCCATCCTAAAAGATTACACAGAGCTTTTAATACTGTTTCTTAAAGTTCAATCTACCTCCATAGCAAATTTTATAAAAATCGGTTCTTAAGTTTAGCCCTTTAAACGTATTTTTCTGATTACTATTGAAAAAAAAATTTACATACTGCACTGTCCCTCTTCACAACCTTTCAAAAAAAAAAAAATATATAATTAATAAAATGGATAGCCTATTTGTATATAGATTTAATATGTAGTTTTATTGAAACAAATTGTTAATAAATTTTCTTTTTAGTTAAAATAATAATTGATTTAATTCTCTTATTTACTAAAATGATGAAATATACCTATGTATTTAAACTGCACACAAAAAATTGTTTCGCTTCAACGCAACGCTTCGTCGACCTTGGCCGGGATATGTCAGTATCCAGCACTCTGAGCTCTTCTATGGAGTGAACTGTCTTATCAAATAATATGATTGTTCAAAGTTAATGAGAATATAATATGCATGAGTATTGCGTTAGTTGTTTTTTGATTTGAAATTGAATACATGTGTCACATTTTATTTTACAAAATTCTTCTTTGTAGACTTTCATCTTTCGCATTATTTATTCTCAAATCGAATTTTCTTTTTCCTTTCCAATATCACAAAAAGTATTAAATGGATTTTTCCTGCTGCTGTTGCTAAATTGAGAGCAAATGTCAGATGATGCTTCCATTCCCATAGAAACTTGCCATCAAATAACGCAACTTAATCCAATATTTTAAAAAGGAAAAAAATTGAAATTGTACGATAGTGAAACTTTTTCATCATTTCTTTTTGATTCAACCACCTTCCTAACTCCTAGTAAATTATGAGCCACTTGTCGTTGGCGTTATTGACATTGATAGCGCTTTCGTTCTGTCAAGTGGATATTCAGAATTGACTGTGGTGTATGCACATAGCGATGTTTAAGGGAAATAGCATTGATGGCTTTAGTGATTGGTTCGTTTATCCGTTGCTTTATACATAGTTGAGTGCTGTCTTTCAAATACTTTGATGATTTTTATTTCACTATTACAATTTGAATGGGTATTATGTACGGTAAAAAAGCATTCAGATATCTTTTAAAGTTAATTCAATGAATAATATGCTTCAGCATATATTTTTAATAAACTTTGAGAAAAAAAAAGGATGTAAGGGTAATCCCGAATAGTTTGATACTTCATATACTCAAAAAGGGTAAATCATGAACATATATAAAATGATTGGCCCAGATAATAATTTTCAAGCTAATTTTTGGATAAATTTCTACCAAATTTTCTAGGATGATAGTTATATTTCGCGCAACGAATTATGATAGCAAAAGCTTTTGCAAAATAAACAGTCCATACATTGTCTTATTTAGCTACACAACTGGCAGCTGTTTGAGAGCACAGCAGTTTTGCAAACTGGGGCGAAAACTAGGCCTTGCCATGTTGCAGAATACAACAAAACAAAAAAAAAAAAAACATTTTTGAATATGAATACTAGGCCTAAAATAAAAATCGCTGGCACATTTTGATTGTTTTTAAAAGTGTATGACTGTATGTACATATCTTAAAAATTTTGTTTTTTCAAATTCAAGAAAGTGTGCCAAACTGTTGCCTTTTAGATGCCTAAGCTTGCTCATAACGCTTTGATTATGATATATTTATTATGTACAAAATCTTTTAACAAATTTTAAGAAGCGCGCAAAACTGAATATTGTGAAACCGGGCTTAAGCATGGGGTATAAAAAATTCGTAAAAACGACCTTAATGTGATGTTAGCCCTACCATTAAGAATTGACTTGTAGGCTACCAAAGTTGTCGTGCTAATGACTTTGGGCATCAGTAAAACTTCAATTTCATTGTTAGCCACGTTTTATTCGTTCTGGTTAAAGTCAAAAGTGAATAAAACGTATAGTTCAATCTTTTATAATAATTCTACTGATCACTTGGAGGCATTCCAGCGATTGACAAAATTTCTGTTTTTAAATCAGAGCCGCTTTTAGGGCAAACAAAAAATCGTGCGGGTTTACGCGGTAAGGTGTTTCGCGCCCACTCTGTAATTTTTTTTTGCTGCAAAAATTGGTATAACACTCTTTTGAACTGTTTTTTTTTTTTTAAATAACTGGTTTATGAGTAGTGATTTTTCTTTACAAATATGCCTGTAATTTCGATACTACTTTTTGGATCACCATAATATATATATTGGTTATTCTCATGAATATGTAACATGCTTTACGAAAATGAAAAAAAAGGAAAAATGGTGTTTTTTTCTTAAATTATAACTGGGCATAACTCTTAAAATAGTACCACGAATACCTTAAGACTTTGGTGAATACTTTCGACAATTTTAATTTTATAATAAGGGTGTATCTAGAAATTTTATAATCATACAACTGCCGTCATCATTATAAGTAACAGTGCCAATTTTTCTCATTCTTAATACTTAATGTATAAGTTTTGTATAGTTAGGCTGATAAGTGATTTTTCTACATGTAATAAAATAAAAGCATCAATAAAGAAAAAAACAATAAACACAAAAGTTCATTAAACTTGAAAGTACAACAGTAAATATATTGCCCATTAACTTACAACAACTGTTGGTTGCATATCATCTATGGACTTTAAACGGTGATAAGCCGGTGACATGCTGTAATGCAACAAAATCTTTGACAACAGCTTAGTTCGTAAAGACAGTTCGTAGAAATAGGAACTAAGTATATGTTAATAATATAAATTCAATATTGTAAATAAAATAAAAAGCAAAAATGTTGCGACGAGTCATTTGGATGCTGTCAACAATAGTGCTAATGGAAAGAGTTGTTGCAGCTGAGAATGAGTATACATTAAACGATATATATTTGCAAAATATTGTGCGAAATATGAACTTTTTAGTGGATCCTTGCGAAGATTTTTATAGTTTTGCATGTGGAAACTGGGCACAGTATTACAATTCAACGGAAGAATATCTCGACGTACCTGGTTATATGGATAACAAGGTAAACAAACAACTGCTGGAATTGCTGCAGCAAAATCGTGAAAAAAATGATGTGCATAAAAAGCTATGGAGCTATTATGAAAGCTGTGTGCAGTTAAAAGATCCCGCCTTAAATTACTATCTGCGCTTGGTGGAAGCTGAAATGAATTTTACGTGGCCAATATTTCGTGAAAATTGGAATACAACATGGGATGGTGAAAAGCACTTCAACTGGCTGCCTACCATCGCCCGATTACGTTGGTATGGTCTGAATGGCATTTTCATAACACAAAATATTAATGTACGTCCTAATAATGGTAGCCATTATATGTTGGAAATAAATCAACCACAGGAGGGCAAGCTTTTTCAGGAAAAAGAGATAGCAGAGATTTTCGTAAACTTTGGCATGACAGCTGAGGAGAGTCAGAATATCACAATAAAAATCATGGAGTTGGAGCGTAGCATATTGAATTTGACTTTGTTGGAAGTAAAATTGGAAGAAGGAAAAAGTGAAAATTATTTAGTAACATTCTCCGAAATGACTATAAAGCAACTCAGTGAGGAAATTAATTTTATTGATTGGCAGCAATATTTTGAAATTATATTGGATAGAAAAGTCAACACAACGCAGGAATTGGTGCAACTTTACCATATAAATTTTGATTATTTCCAGCAACTGCGATCGATATTGGTACAGACTTCAAATGAGACTATAGCCTATTATATAATGTTAAAATTCATGTATACTATTAAGGACGAGTTGCCAATTGGTGGAGCGGTCAACAACTTAAAATGCATTGAGAATTTACGGGCCCAAATGCCCTTGGCAATGAATTATCTTTATGAAATCCATATCTATAAGCCAATGCGTATACGAAATGATGGAGCAATACAGGAGATGTTTAAAAAATTGAGTCAACGATTTCATCAGCTGATAGTGATAGAAAATAAACTTAATCTGAATTCAACAATGCGTGATTTTATTTTGGATGAGCTGCAATCCATGCAGTTTAAAATTGGTAATGTGCCCAATACAACAGACTTGGAACAGTTTGTTAGCGACTACTATGATAAACTTTCAACAAATTCTTCAAGTTTTTACCTAAATCATTTGAATCTTTTACGTTTTAATCATAGAATTCAGCTTCAAGAGCTAGAGAACAGAGCACCTCCACTAAGTGAACTACACTTTTTTGAACTTGACGCAAAGAATAGCATCTCTTCCTCACCTACGAAAATTTTTCACAATGCCATATTGATACCATATGGCTATTTACAAATGCCACTTTTTCACAGCGATGTAAATTCACTCTTTCAATACTCTCTGCTTGGCTTCATAATTTCTCATGAGATTGTCCATGCCTATGATTTACATCATATCACTTACGATAAAGCGGGCAACTACGCTGAGATTGGTTGGTATGTGGCACAAAGTTTTCGCGAACATTTGGATTGTCTGGCGGAGGGTGTCAACGCCAGTGAAAGTATGTCTGAGAATATAGCCGATGTCTCTGGCTTACATCTAGTCTATCACACCTACTTTGATGATGTGTTGAATAGCGTAAGTGGTGAATTTGATACTTTCAACACAAACTTAACAATACAACAGCTATTTTTGGTCAATAGCGTACAGTTTTTATGCGGTAACATGGCTAAGATATCAAAGGTGGATACAAAGCAAATTGATCTGGAACATGATATTCACGATTTGCGTGTACGTCAAAATTGGGCCGTATTTGATGAATTCGCAAAAGCTTTCCGTTGTAAGAAAGGTACACAAATGAATTCACGTAAACATTGTCGGTTGTGGTGAATTTTATGGAACTGATTCCATTGTAGGTAATAAAGGTCATAGAGCACAAATATTTATTTTGTTGTTATCTTTTAGTAGGCGTTAAGATTTTAAATCCACTGCCTTGATATATCTTGCAATAGTAGCAATTTCTTTTGCAGACAGTTTTGAGTTAAGGAAGTGGCGTCATGTACATACTAGATCTCTATATGAATGCACTCGTTTCTGCCGCAGCAATAGTCACTCGGTGTCGAATTCATAAGTTTACAACTTTAAGACAACGAGTGAGATCATACCCGAATCATTTGACCATATAAACGATCAATGATTATATAAGGCAAGTCTCACGGAAGGGAGGGGGAGGGGATCCTGCCAGAACTTACCAAATCTCACCAAGGGGAGGGGGGGAGTTCGAGTTTTCAAAAAAACACCTCACGTAATTTATGGACGTCCCCTTATTAATGCGGGTTCAATAAATAAAAAATAACTTGGAAAAATTGTGGTTTTTGATGCAAGATTATAATTTAATTATTTAGTCTTGATTTTTATGCGAAATTGTTTTTATTTATTTAGCAATAAAACGTAGTTATTTTTATTTCAGAAGTAGATTCGGAATTTTCCAGAAGAACTTTGTCACATAGTAAAATCCTTAGTCTATTGACAGCAAAAACAAATTTATAAAAATAAATCCTAGTTTGTCAACTTCAAAAAAGTCTAGCGCTGTTATTACTATATAACGTTTGATTAGGTTTTACTTGTGCGACGAATTTTCGCAGTACTGTCATGTTTCTAATGATCGGTCAAAAATGGACAACCATGGGGGGAGGGAGAAAAAATTCTAGATTTTTTGCTGATTTTTTTTTATGGACGATCCTTATTATAAATATTTTATTATATGGGAACGTAAGGTCAAAACTGCGTCACCTTGTGCAACTTATGGTGGATATTGCTGTGGAAATAAGGAACAACAGCTAAAGTCGATATTTGTTGACAAAGTGAGTACAAATTGCACGCTCGTACACAAAACTTATGTGTGTTCTTATGCCATGTGATCACAGACCGACTTTAGCTGTTATTTCTTGTAGCCGCAGATTTGGCGTAAAAAGGTCAAAAAACATATAACATATAGAGTCCCTTAAGGCAAGAGGCATTATATCGATTAAAACATATTTGAAATTCATTTTATAAATGGGTTATTGTGTTCTTACAACAATCCAAAAATTTACGTTAAAAAATAATTGCATAATAAAAATAAAATAAAAATTCTAGTGAATTGCACCTTAAACATACCTTCACATAACGTTCAGATGCTGAAAGAAAATAAAAAAAATTGATCAATAAGTTTTCTTTATACAAAGTGAGTAAATAAATTTATTTCATGAATATTCAGTATCTTATGAATTACACCTACAAGATAAAGCATCTTTTATGTTCGTGTTAACACTGACAGCTGCTTCGTAGTCTTCATATTAACTTCAATTTATTGCAACTCCTTTCAAATGCAATTTCAATGTTGAGTAAAAATAAATCAGTTGTAGTGAACCAATGGGAATTGCACAAAGTAGTTGGCAAGGATTGATAGATATTGGAATTGAATATTAAATATCTATGGATATGTAAAACAAGAGCTTACCCAGCAAACATTTTTTATCGCGGAAGTGTTATATTTAAATAGCCCAGTCGACGATTTTGATGGTGCGCAAACTCATATTCTGATATTAACCGATAGTTTTTTTTGTAAGAAATTGTTCGGGCGTGGCGACTCTCTAAAGAGATACGCGCATGAATCATATGAAAGAGTTTTACGCGATTGTAGGTGAAAGAAAAATATTTATCAGATATTCAGGCTCGAAATAATTATTTCCTCGACCAGCCTGTGAACGTTGATACCTTACTTTGATTCTAACCATACATCCACGTTTGATGTCGCTTATGTACAACACAAATATATAAAAGTAATATCGAATCATAATAAATTAACTTAAATGCAAATTTAAATCTTCTAATGGAGTTATAAATCCATCGCTTGGAAGACAAAATTTCAATAATCTTCCAAATGTTTGCTGGGTATTCCTGCATACCTACATCTGTACGAGTAGGTATTTCAAAATTTATATCTACATCTATATTTTGAGTGAAGTTGCTTACTTTTTTAGAACATTTTGTTTGTTTACGAGCATCAATTATATGAAAAGAGTAATAACTAATTGAGAAATTTGATATTTTACTAGGCTTAGCTAAAATAGAATTGTGAAGAGTATAAATTTTAATAAAGAGTATTATTACAAATTGAGCTTTGATAAAATTGATAAAAACAAATTGGCATCAAAAGGACTTAAAAGTAACTTTAGTCCTTCAGTTTTCGAATTAAAAAAATCACAAGAAGCAAATTCTAATTAAACGAATTTTCTTTTGAATTTGAAATGAAGTTTATTGAACCAAATATATCCGAGTTCAATCAACCGTTTTATGACATGTTTGTGAAGAACTTAAAGAAGTTTCCGAAATTTTTGTTTGTTTTTATCGACTGATTACACTGTGTGAAAAAATGAGTCCTGAACTTTGAACAAAAATCGACTGCTATCAACTGATTTGAGGTCGCTGAGGTCGAATCTGCCATCAGAGTTTGCTAACTAGCCGATAATTGACGCGAATTAAACGCTCTTCTACGATTTTTTTATTATATCAAGTCTAAGCGGCTTAGTGTGTGAGGCAAAGCTGTTTTTCATGTAAAAAAAAAAAGCATTTTGTGTATTTATACTACCCCTCAGCACTACTTCTTAACCTCCTTATGAAGTATTTTAGCCACATTTTCTAAAAAAATGTACAAAGCTCAAATTTACGTATGTAGATTTTTTTAGAAAATTTTACTGAAATGCTTCATAAGGGGTTAAGGTGTGGTCCTCTTTTTATGAAGAACAGCTTTGCCTCACACAACAAACTTCTCAAACTTGAAAAAAAAGAAGAGCGTTTGTAACCGTGTCAATTACCGGTTAATTTACTGTTATCTCGAAACGATGATGTATGGCAAAATCTGACGGCAGAATCGAACCCAGTGACCCCAAATTGCAAATGCAGCTGATCTCGTACTTTAGTTGTCAGGAAATAGTTCCAATTTTAAAAGTTCCTATGATAATACAGCGTGCCATTTGGCTATGTTGTTCTTAAGCTTCTTCACTGAGAGACTTATCTTTTCTTGACTTGAAGTAGTGTTTTGTATTTTTCTCAGTGTTGAAACTACGGAAGGTTTCAGTTCCAAGTACTTACTTACTTACTTGGGTGGCCATAACAACCCGTTACCGGGTTACGGCCGACCTCAAAAGCTCTCTCCAGGCGCCTCTGCTTCGCGCGCGCCTTCTCCAATCATTCACACCAAGCGTGGATAGGGTTTCCTCGGCTTGGTCTTTCCATCGGAGGCATGGTCTTCCTCTTCGTCGTAGCCCAGCGGCTTCCGCATCAAACACCTTTTTCGCCGGAGCTTCTTCGTCCATACGCACAACATGTCCAAGCCAGCGCAGACGTTGGATAGTGATGCGCTTGACTATGTCATTGTCAGCGTAGAGCTCGTACAGTTCGTGGTTCATTCGAATACGGTAGTCGTCGCCGACGTGAACAGGACCGAAGATTTTGCGAAGAATTTTTCTCTCATACACCCCAAGCGTGGCTGCATCAGTCTGCGACACAACCCATGCTTCTGCGCCGTATAGTAGCACGGGTAAAATGAGTGTCTTGTAGAGTGTCAGTTTTGTCGAGCGAGAGAGGTCTCTACTACTCAATTGCTTACTGAAACCATAGTAACACCTATTAGCAAGAGTTAGTCTTCGCTTTATCTCCAGGCTGACATCGTTTTGAGTGTTCACGGCGGTGCCAAGATAGGTGAATTCCTTGACAACTTCGAAAGTATAGTTGTTCGCAGTAACAAAGGATCCAATACGCCGCGTCTCCCTGTTTGTGGACAGCATATACTTTGTTTTGTCCTCGTTCACCGTCAAACCCACTTTCGCTGACTCTTTTTTGATAGCAGAGAACGCAGCAGTAACATCTCGCTTACAACGTCCAATGATATCAATATCATCGGCATATGCAAGGAGCTGGACACTTTTGTAGAAAATAGTGCCATTACGATGTACACTGGCTCTTCGCAACACCCCTTCCATCACAAAGTTGAAGAGGTTGCAGGATAGTGGATCGCCCTGTCTAAAACCTCGTTCGGTATCAAATGGTTCGGAGAGGTCCCTTCCTACTCTGACGGAGCTGGCTGTGTTGCTCAACGTCATTCTGCAAAGCCGCACCAGCTTCGCAGGTATACCGAACTCAGACATGGTGGCATACAGGCAATCCCGTATCGGGCTATCGAAAACAGCTTTAAAATCGATAAAGAGATGATGGGTATCGAACTGTTTTTCGTGGGTTTTTTCCAGGATTTGACGGAGTGTGAAGATCTGGTCTATGGTGGACTTACCAGGTCTAAAGCCGCACTGATAAGGCCCAATCAGTGTGTTGGCAAACGGCTTAAGTCTTTCACACAGTACAGTCGACAGGACCTTGTAAGAGATGGCAAGAAGACTGATTCCCCGGTAGTTAGTGCAGATTGTCGGGTCACCTTTTTTCAGTACAGGACAAGTATCCCCCAAAAAATTAAGTTTTTATTCATCTTAACGAATGTTAAGAGAAGATATTTTATTAGCTCAGTGGTATAGAAACTTCACACACAGGTTGATTTGTGGATGTAGATTGCAAAATCTGTAAAGATCGGTTAATTATTTCCGTAAGCAAATAATATTGCGTTGCACATAGCATTACGGCTGCCCCAAATCTACAAGCCAAGTATCTCGATTCATACTTATTTTTCAGAACAAAAGATACAGTAGTTTAAAAGAAATTTAGTTAATTTTTTGAAATTATTTAATGCAGACTTATGTAGTTTCTTAAAACCAGATAGTCTTTGTACCATAAGATAACCGATATTGTTTGATTTCGAAAATAATCTTTTAAATAAATTGAAATTGACTTAGAGTTTTAATTTTGGATTTCGATCATTACAAAAGCTAATTCGACAAAATCACAGTTTTTTTTAGTGATTTCAACAAAAATTTAGTAGTTCTAACTCGAGATTGCAGTTGGATTCGTCAGCAATGAACAGTGTGACTGTGCTTTTAAGTTAATCGCAAAATTTTAAATGTAACATTTTCAAATACTCAAATCAATCAAATCAATTAAGTAATACTTAAGATAAACTTAGGCACTTAAATTAAATATATGCATTTGAACAAGGTTTATAAAAACTATTTGAATAAATAAAACAAATAAACTTTATTAATTACACCAAAAGACTGTATTCAGCATGTAAATAGTTGCCTATCCTATGACGAAACAAATAGCCGGCATTAGTCATCATCTGTCTGGCAGGTCATGAAGTGTGTGCTTGGAAAGAGTGGTCCGCCCAATTGGACACTTGATTATGCAAACTTTAATAATGCGACTGTAATTGTAATAATATTTATTTGTATCTTCATTTTTATTTTATTACCAACGCTTGTATGTTGGCGTCAACAATGGTATCTTGTTGACCAAAGTATTGTGCGACCTGCAATGCCATTCAAAACTAACTAAGGCCGACGTAAAAAAATACAAGCAAAGTGTGTAGTAGCTAACCAGAGAAGAAAATTGCAGTTGCTCTGAAATTTAATTTTGATTTTTTTAACGGCACAATAACAGACTTGAAAACTGCCTCAGGATGGCAGCACTGTTGTCGTCCTGCTGCGAATAGCGGAAGGAAAAAAGAAGTCATTAATTATTTTAATGAATTGTTTGGTAAGGCTTTGAATTGCATTTTCAATTAGAGAGTGCAACAAAAAGCTGCAGTTAATTAAAATTGAAAGTTTAACTAGCTGCAGGAAAGCAGAAGGTGAACACACAGATTTAGTCGACAGTAAAATTAGTTCGCAATTGCATGGCAATGGCAATACTGCCTAGATGAATTAAAATAAAGGGTATATTTTAATTTCAATGAAACTACTATATTGTTAGAAAAATTAAAAAAAAAAAACAAAAAAAAGTATAGGTACGATAAATTTTAAAAATATTTTACATTATGTATCGGGAACCAATCTAAAGTCTTGCATCAAGTATTGCGAGTTTTCAATATGACATTGATATGAACATCACAACTCAGGCTTAAATTTGTTATTCTTAACAGTCTGAATAAACTTAATGTCCATGTCAGCAAGAATTTATGGCGAAAAGGTTCTACATCGTATGCGCGATGAGAATTAATAGACGCTTGTGTTTTAAGTGCGCTTAATATCAGGAAGAGTTGATTATAATGGAATAGATTGGATAACTAGAATAATTAACTTTAAACATTATATCCTCAATCAAGATCAATAGGCTTAAGAAAGGTATTTGGGCTAGTACTGAAACTTGAAAGCCACTACACTGATTACATTTTAATTGAAACGATGAAGTTGTTGTTAAAATATCGTTTATAACCAGACCAATAAAGCACAATATCAACAATAATTTTTAGCATTATCGTAGAGTAGCTATGTCCAGCTTTGTAGTCTGATTTGTTTTCAGACAGAATCCTATTGACAGAGTTTTGGTTGCAATCTGGGTTGACAGAAGCTTTTCAAACCACTCTGATAGGGCTGGTAAAACGCTGATTGGGCGAATGTCTTCGGTCTGAATTGGCTGTCATTTTCTTTGCAAGAAATTTTATAAACTGTGCGAAAGTCTCTCATGTCCATTCGCCCGAACGGTGCCAGCAATAGCTTCATGATAGACGAATATAGCATAGGATAAGTGGATCATGTTACTTACTTAGGCAGTGTAATTAAATATGATTGAGGTAAAAATAAGGACATTCATGCTAGAATAAATAAAGAGAAGGATATCTTCGCTCAGCTTCATAATGTATGAGAATCTTTGTTCCTGTCAATGACAACGAAGCTCAAAATCTTTGAGTCAAACGTAAAGCCAGTTCCTTTATACGGGTGTGAAACCTGGTTAACCAGCAGCATTCTGCTATACAATTAACAAGTCTTCACCAACAATTGTCTTCATTGAGTTCAGAAAATTTGTTGGCCAAGATTATCGCTGATGTCGAATTTCTCACCAGATGCCATCAAGACCCAATTTTCATTCAAATCAAACGGCGAAAGTGGAAATGGATTGATTGTGGAAATCACCAACTGAAGTTTGCCGACAAGCATAAGAGTGAAATGCTTAGGATAGCATCGAGGAAATGATGGGGAGAATTGAAGACATGCTCTACTGATCGTTCTTGTTGAAAAAGTCTTGTGCAGGCCCTATGCTTCGTAAAAAGATAAGAGTCACAAGACCCTTTAGTCTCGCCCAAAATGAAATATACTGTAACGAATTAGCAGTAAAAAGAGCGAAAAAGAATAAAGACTTTCATAAGAATTGTACTTTTTCCATCACGTGCCCTTATTGAAATTTGTTTGCAACTTAAAGTTGGAGGTGACAAGGCCTATTGGCGAAACCTACCTACTTTTTGTTTAATATTTATTCGAACTCTTCATAGTATTTACATGAAATTGGTTACACATTTTAGATAACTATCAAAGAAACGTTTTTGGTCAAATGTGCATATGTTGTAGTCAAAACCTGTGCACTTTTCGTCAAGTGCTTATCATGTGTATGGCGGATTATCTAAAAAAACCTTATGGGATGTGCCCGACCTCTTTTCAAAATCTCCCCACTTGTTATTAAGCGCTTGTTCAAATCGTTCATAGCATTTTTGTGAAAATTGGCTGTATTATCATTGATAACTCTTTCAGCACAGCGCTTTGAAGTATTTCTCTTATGGGCGGTGCGACGCTTTCAATTTTTTTAAAACTCTTCACATGGTGTCTAGAGCTTCTCCAAGCTATTCCTAGTATTTGTATAAAGTTTGTTGCATTACCATATGGAATTCTCCAAGTAAAACGTTTTAAAATTTTTGCTTGTATGGGAGGTGCCACACCTTCCTGTCAAAATGTGCCCATTTTTGTTTATTTTTAGATTTGGTTCTCCAAGTATTGTGCTGTGAAATTTGGTTGCGGCACGTCTTATTTGCGCGACTATTCTACACTAGTTTACAAATTTGGGGTTCATCTCGAGATCTGGTTTCTCATAGACTTTTTTCTATGTATTTTGGGGCGTAGATTCCAAAAATGGCAACCATTTTTTTTTTCTTATGAATAGTTTTCGAGATATCCCTGAAAACCCCCCTTTTTTGCACTTTTTTCATTTATTTGGCCATATCACCATGAATATTTTTTCGACTCAAAAACTAGAAAAAAGTCTATGAGAAACCAGATCTCGAAATGAACCCCAAATTTGTAAACGAGTGTATGTATGTAGAATACGCGCGCAAATAAGACGTGCCGCACTTTATTAAAAATTTGATATAGGGTGGGAAAAGTTATTAAAAATTGATTTAAACATTTAAATTAACAATTTTCTAGCTTTAACAGAACCGGAGTTATGAATTTTTTGAAAGTGAGTCTCCATGTCAAATATCACGAAATTCTCAAAATTTAAATTCGCTCTATATCGCTATAAAATGTTTCAAAAAAAACCTCGAAAACCTATCCCTTCTTTTTTGATACAGAACTCATAAAAAATGTTCAGCCAAATCAAAAATGCGTCGTCCGAAAAGTGTTCAGTTTGTAAAAGGCCGTCCCATATATATTATGGTATTACATAACTAAACGAACACCGAGATCTACCCAAGAACCATTCCTCACTGATTGGTATGTTGCGATGTATTGTCATCAAGAGGCTTCTCACTTGTACGATTGCGAAGGTAGGTCTTAACACGCTTTAACGTCGAAAAACTGCATTCAACAGTTGCCGTCGTAACAGGAAGCGTCGTCAAGTTGTACACGTCGGTACCTCTTTCACGGAATGGTGCCATCTCATCGACCACATATCGAATTCACCCTGAAGAATAGCTTCATTTGAATTCTTGAGATCATCTGTATAAAATTCTATCGCTAGCTTTAGGTCTTCGAATGTGAACTTTTTCACGTTTGCTGGTACTAGACACTGGAGTCCAATGATGTTCTTCTTGTATCGTAAAAACTTTTCGCTGAGTGAAGATCCAAGTTCATCAAGGTATGGTATGAAGAGGATTCGTCTGTAATATTCTTCAGGTGTATCTGCGCGTTGATTACACCGGTATTTCGAAGTACCACTACGTCGCGGAAGTGATGAGGTTACGACAAAAGGCTCACAAATATCCAAGGCTTTCTTATAAAGTTTAAGGAAAGCTGGCTATCTGCCTATAACTTCTTCGTACACAATACAGTCAAATAATAAATATGATTCGACAGTGACCAGAGACGGCGGCAGCGAAGCTCTGACAATCTCGAACGCGCTCAGCCAGGGATATACCATTTCATATTTTGTTGTAATTTTTGTTTTGTTTGGAGATTTTGGTGAGACTGCATATTGCATTTCGGGGGGGCACGGACCCGTTGGCCCACTCCTTGAATACGCCAATGTCAAGAATATATACTTTGAGTTACAAACGTAATGGCAAAGTGAATATAATCTGTGTGAAGAGTATAAGTATGTATTTGCATCAATAATAATCCATCTGGCATTTTGCATTTCAGTCGGTATAAGCAAGCATTGGTGTAGCCTTGTTCAGCGGGAAATTTTATTATTTTTGGGCATTTCGTTTTTTGTATCAGGCGTTTGCATACACGAAAAGTCAGTTTTGTTTCCTTTCGATACGCAATTTTTCTCGGCAACCGTGGACATGGCTAAAAATTAACTCCTATCTAAGTTTTAACAGCAGTAATATTTTCTCAATACCGTTAACTAAACGAGTAACACATAAAAATTATATCAGCTGCATGCTGTCATTAACTGTTTTTACTACTTTTTGCGTATGCTATCTAGCCCACGTTTAAGCCGACTATTTTTTCATGCGAATTAAGTTTTCATAAAGAAATTGCAATTACAAAAGCTTATTGCAGCAGAGATTTCAATCATTTTATGAAGCCGCTCTTTGGAGTATTTAATGTACCCTAAGGCTTAAGTGATACACACCAGCTTTGCAACATTTTAATATTTCAATTCAATTGAGACCTGAAGCGCTCACAATCGTATTGCCAATTGTAGAAATAGAATAAATATTTGAATAGGTTCTATTTACAGTCCAAATGTGGGCAGCATATTTAGTTGATTTAACTACGGGGAATTTTGCCATGTGGTAATTTTATTTAACAAGTAAATTGCAATTTTTTTGCTGAAGCAGTTAGACAACTGATAAATTTAAGAGAAAGCTGAGTCAATATTTATTAATGCTACAAGTTCATTAATATTTTAAGCATTTTATAGCACTTTTAATGGGAAATTTTTAGAAAAAAAAAAAACTTAAAATTTTCAACCAATATCAATCATCAAAACTGCGCCGTATGTTTTCAATTCAAAAAATTATGACCTTGTTAGCATTCCGCATTGGGTGTAAGAAGTAAATAGACAACAAAACTATTTCATTTATGATGTTATCATTTAATTATTTATTTTTTAATGCTGGCGCACAATTTGCATAGTTTATTGCTGTACCCCAACTCAAATTGATATGAGTGTGTAGCAGTTTTATTTATGAGCATGGCAAACATATGTTTGCCAGTTTAAAATGTATCCGATGCGCGCATCAGCTATAAAATGTATGTCAGTTTTTTTAATTTATGTTATTGAAAATACTCATGTGTACACTTGAATTTGAACATATTTTGCATATTTGTCGAAAAAAAAAATTAAATAATAAAGACTTAAAGCGTCAATCAAAATGAGACAATTTCAATTTCTTTGTGATTTAGTCATGTGAATTAAAGTATAAGTGCCTTAAGATGCAGATGTTACAGAAAGAAAGTCTTACCAAATAAATTACATAATTTGATAACCTGACGAATAATAATTTCAGTAAAAAATTGTGAATTAAAAAATCCATGTATTTTCATAAATAAAATCTAAAATAAGCACTTGCATTTCTGATTACAGAAACAGGAAACACCGAAATTGACAAGCATAAATATTTGAATGACACAAAATTGGAACACCTTCCGATTTTCCTGTCCATAGGCATTAAGACTTATTAGTATATTAGTACTACCCAGTAAAACTTTAAGTCGGAAGGGGTATTTAAAGGTCGCTCATTGCATTTATTGGAAAATCCAAAAATTGCGATTAAACCAATGAGTTAATGATTGTCGCTAATATTCGTGACTATGAAAGAAAAAAAAAAACATCAAAATATTTTTTTTAATATTGCTAAAGGATTTAGAAGACACATATTAAACGCTTTTTATTTAACAAGCATGATACCGGAGAAGCAACAACAGCATGGTAGCTGTTGACACCGTGTTTCACGCTACATAGGCTCATCAGGGGCTCTGCTCTGTAATGCAATGCGATACGAATTTGAATAAATTGTAGTCTAAAATACGTTAAATCGCATTGGCCTTTAAGTCATATTGATTTCGCGCTAAGGCCATATTTCAATATATGTTTTCCACCACATTGTCTTAAAAAAATGCATTAATATTTTTTAAAAATATCATCAATTAACTGAATAATTGATGATATATTTTTGCCAAATTAAAAAAAAAAAGACAATGTGAATAAAAATTTTAGCAGCAACCAAATATTAAACAGAGTGAGCTATTTAAATGTGGCAACGAAAATATTCCAAAACTTTGACAATTCTCAAGCGATAAGTGTCATCAAGAACGTTTTAAAAATGTCAACCAAGTAATATTGTAACTCTTTAACGTGAAGTCAAAAATATCGTGGTCGTATTACGCCAAAAAGCGACATAATTCGTCATTTAACCTTAAATTTTTTCGAACACGGTTCTGTAGCAAATAGCCAACATTACGCTAGAAAGATACCAGAAAGACTTCTGGTTCCAACAAAACGGTGCGACATGCCACACTGGACTGGACTTTTTGCGTCAGAATTTCACGGGCCGCGTGGTGTCAAAAAACAGCGATATTGACTGGCCACCAAGATCTCCGTACTTAACTTTACCGGATTTCTTTTTCTGGGGATTTTTCAAGAATAAAGTTTACGCCAACAAGCCAAAGACGATTTTCAAAAATAGTTGACATAACTTGTAAAGGGGTAAGCTTAATAAAAAACACAACTTTCCGAAATTTATTGAGAATTGTTAAAGTTATTCAATTGAATTCAATTCATTGAACAGATTGAGATGGCGCCCCGTTATCAAAAGTGAGTAAAAGTTTTACTGATTACAAAAGCAAATTGAGTTTTTATCTCAGTCTTGTTCTCAATTATTCTTCATTCCTTTTCAGACTAAGCTATATTTGTTCTGTTCTGTGCGAGCTTTTTATTTGAACCAATTTTGTTCTGAGCGTGTCATATAATGGGTGAAATTCAAAATAATGATAAGCAGAAATCTAATATGAAAGCGCTGGTAATACAGTTCAATGAATGTACACAATTTCGAATGCAAGACACTAGACAGTGTTATCCCAGTGGCAAAGTGTGACATTAGAACGCTACAGAACATATTTCTAAGTAAAACGCAAATGGTACTAAGGGGTTAATAACAATGAAAGCAACAGAATGATAAAAACCATTTGAGCTCTTATTAGGCTCGCGCCATATGCCACATGCCATAACATAAATGGAGCCATTTAATAAAAGGAAATCAAAACATTTTTTAACGGAAGAGGAGTGTTACATCGCCAGTGTCTACTGAACAAAAAAGCTTTCCATTTCAGTGGTGGCGTTTCTACGTAACGAATGAATAAATTAGTAGATGAATGAATGAATGCATAAAGTGATGATGGATTCTTATCGCTGTCACGCAAACATCTACGCGGCGGCAAGTACCTACATGGAAATATATGAATACCCCAGCTGACAGTTGCGCAAAGCCACTTCCGATAAAAATCTGCAAGTATTTTAATGTAAATGCCAGCATTGTTACATAGTTACGTGTAATTTTATATAAGGTCTGCAGCTTTTTCTATTTTAATTCTCCAATTCGAACAAATTAAAGCTATCCCAGTATGCTGAAGCAGGAATAAAAAGCGTCATAAGAAGGCTCTACTTCGAAAAGCAGTAGTTGTTTACAATTTCTGTTAATATATGAAATGCCAAAATCAAACGTCCGTGGAAAAGGAAAGAGAAACAGAAAATATATCACTAGTTTTATAAAAAAATCAATGTTGACACATTTGAATACCGACATTTTCAATATTTTACATTCTGTATTGGATGTAGTATATCGTCAATACTCAGTAATCAGTCAAGCAACATTTATGTGTCAAAAAGTTCATATACATTCATTGAGAACAATAAAAATAAAGAATTGTGAGAAGAAAAATTGTGAGCAAATTTTGTGTCTACTATTGGAAGGTGCAATAGCATGTGTAATAAATTTCCCTGCTGTTGGAAGGCATATTTGCATGAAAAGCTGATTCCGAGAATGGCTTATATAAACGCTTACGTATGCTGGTCTCTTTCAAGTACATTGAACCTGCTTTCAGTGGTGTGCAACTAGACCTTCTCCGGGTAAGGCTTTCTCAATTGCTTACTAAATGAGAGATTTGTTTTTTTTTTGGACTGCTTTGACCCGTTCTCACACTTTTCTGTTAAATGCTATTTGAAAACATTTTTAATGATATTGTTCTGAAGAGCCGTGCGGAAGAGTACTTCCTATCAGGTTTCCCTAAGAAGGCCAGTTCAAGCGGATGTATATAAAAAAAACTATAGAAGGGAGCTCGGAAGGCTTGCTCAAGGAGGGCTTTCCGACACCACTTCTTAATCCTAATTATTCCTGTCTACTGGTACAAACTTGAACATATGAATTTTTGTAATTTCTAACACTTCAATTATGACAACAAAGTTGACAGACGCATACTGATGAGTGTAAATGTTTTCTTTCAGCTTTTTTCAATTTGCTTTTATTGCAGCAAGTTTGTTTATTTTTGTTTTCTGTTTTGCTTTTGCCATTTTTGTTTTCTTTCTGTGCTTCTTGCTTTTTTTTATGCGGCTCGTATTAAACAATACTTGGAAATATGCGTGGGCTGTCATCACTAACATTAGCGGCAGTAGCGCCATCAACATTAGTCAGATCCCCACCACAGTTGCCAGCGATAGTGGAGGCTCCAAAGCCGTAATCAAGTGTTGCCATCGCTCGCGTTGCGGTACACGCGCCAAATTGTAAACAAAAAAATAACAATTTCAATTAGCGTCAGATTAACCAGAATTATTGGCATCAATTGTTGAAGCCAAGTTAGTTGTATATTGTGTTTTATTGCGCCATATTAAGTTCATCGATCATTGTGTGAGCATGATTCTGCTTTTGAGAGTTTATTTTTTTTCAAATTGATAAGATAATTTTCGAAAATATACGTTCTTCATACATATGTATGTATAATTAAAAAATCAAAAAAAAAAAAAAACAAACAAAAAGACTGGAAAAATTGTGGGGTTGCCCGGGTCAAACAATATTTTTATTATATTTTCTATAAATCATACGAACTTAGTAGTAAACATTTTATATTGATGAAAATTTATATCATATTCATTCTATGTTCTTAAAAGTTCCGTTATTTATATAAAGACCAGAGATAAATTAGTGATTTCGTTGCTTAGATTGTAAACTAATAAATAGCATTCTCCCACTTTTCAGGAGAGAGAGAGAGTTCTAGCTTATAATGTTTTAAATCTGTTTTTAAATAAATTTATGCAAAATTAATTAAAATAATTATTAAATTAAATGAGACCTTATCAAACTTTGAGTGTATTGAATTTCTGCTTCCACTAACTACCACTAAATTTTAAAGTTTTCATAAAACTAAAATCTTCCACTAAATTCCACTAAATCCACTAAATTTTTGATGGAAGTGGAAGTCAATTTTCAATTACCACTTAACGTTCAGTGACTTTCAAACTATTTTGCTACTAGGCAATCACCCAATGTGCACAAAAACGGACTCGAAAGAATCCGTTTCGAATTCGTTTTTGTTCATAAAACATGTCAAACTTTTTTGGTCCCGGAAATATTTTCAAAAAATCATTTTTACTTGCAAAAATCAAAATTCGAAACGATTTCGTTTTATAACCAAAAAACGAATTCGAAACGGATTCGTATTTGAAGTCCGTTACGAATTCGTTTTAATTACAAAAAACGGAATGCGCACAAACGAATTCGTTTCGAATTTGGAGCACCCCGTTATCGTTGACATTTTTGTTGCATTTAAATTTGGTGTCTATGAAAGCTGCTCACGCTTGTATACTTGCCGCGAGCCACACACAAGCTGCATCTAAACATTTCACAAAAATTATAAAAGTACCTGGTTAATTTTTTGTTTCAGGAGGCAAGTTCATTATTAAATCATTTATTAATTATGCATAATAATCTATAATAATGTTACATAGTTTAAGATTTTAAAGCTTATTTTTAACCTCTTAAGAGAAGAAACAATAAGAAAAAATTAAGTTAAAAAAAAAAAAAATAAAAAAATTTGGTTCCAGACTACCGCCATCTGTTAAGTTTATGCGTTTTTGGTAAACACTTCGGGCAAAAGTCTGTAATATTGCCAAACTTTCCCATGTTTATTTCAATATCTCGATAAAACAAAGTTTTTATCGATATCCACTACTAAACTTAAATAATATTTTGGTTAAAAGCAATGCATGAGAAATGCAAAACAATTGAATACATTTTCCTCAAAAATATATCGTAATGAAAAAAAAAACAAGTCAAGGTGTTATCTTCGGCCAGGCCGAAACTCACATACCCTACACTGCACTGAAAGTACCTTTTAAATAAATATTAAAAAGACGTTGAAGAGGTTGATGAAGTTGAAAAAGTCGAAAAAAAAAATGTTAGAAAAGTTGACAGACGTTAAAAAATGTTGAGAAACTCGAAAATATATGCAAAATGTTGAAAAAAGTTGAGAGAGGTTGAAAAACTCTAAAAAGGTTGAAAGGGGTTGAAAAAATTTGAACCAATTCAAAATTGATAAAAAAGTCGAAAAAAAAAGAAAAGTTTTGAAGAAAGAAGTTGAAAAAGTCGAACAAATACAAATAACTAGTATATATTGGAAAAAGTTGAAGGGTTGAAAAAGTCAAAAGAATATGGAAAATGTTGAAAAGAATCGAATAGAAATAAAAAATTTGAAATATGCCACACCCACTTCTCCAATTCCGCCCACTTTTGGTTCAATAAATTATATTCGTGATGGACATCCTCATATTAAATTTCAGCACAATAGCTTATATAGTTTGCGATATATGCCGTATTTAAATTTAAAATTTAGGGCGGTGACACACCCACTGCTACAATCCAGCCCGATTTTGATCCAGAAATAGCTTTCCATAAGCAAACACCTTACACCAAATATTAGTATGATTGCTCACATATTTCGATAAATATGCCACTTACCGTATTTTATTTGTATAGGGGGTGCCACGCCCCCTGATGCGATTTCAGTCACTTTTGATCCAGATGTGCTGTATAGCAATTGAACCACTTACATTAAATTTCATAGCAATTGCTGCAATAGTTCACTTAAAACAGCGCTAACAAATTTATGTTAATATGGGAGGTGCCACGCCCACCAATGCAATCCAGGGGCGGGGTACGAAATTTATTTATTTTCAAAGCTTATATTAACTGACATCTGTACAACAAATTTTATGAAGATTACCCTTATAAAACTCTGTCTATAACAATAAACGTTTTTTGCTTATATGGAAGGTGCCACGCCCACAGGTACTATTGGATCAAATTTGTGTAATAAGAGATCTTATAGCAAGTATATCCACCAAATGAAATTTCATAGCGATTACGTTGGTTCTCTTAATATAACGTTTACAAATATTGTGGGCGGTGCCACGCCCTTCAACAAGTTTTTTCAGTAAAATGGCTGAGCTTGCATTGATGACTGCTTTCCAAAGTTTTTATGAAAATCGTTTGTGCCAATTTTGAGATATACGGAATCAAAATTTTCAACAGTATAAAAGTGCCACGCCCATTTTTTCGATTCCGCCAACTTTTTTTAGAAATCAAGATATATTTGATATGTATCAGCCTACAAAATTTCATCGCAATATCTTGAACGGCTTACAACATATGGTAGTATAAATGATAAAATTTAGGGATGTGCCATGCCCCTGTATGATCCTTTGAAAACTTGAAACCTAGCCTAATCCTAATTTGGTTCACATGTGCACTAAATCACCAAGTTTCATCAAAATCGCTGCAACTTTTTTCAAAATTGGCCTGGGTAAATATACATAGAGTATGGGCGGTAGGCGTGTCCGTGAACCGATTTAGCCCATTTTCAATAGCAAGATGCCTGCAAGAAGGTGTGACCTGTGCGTGAAAGTTTCATTCAATTAGCTTTCTTAGTTTTCCCGTAAACCTGATTTCAACAGACGGACAGACAGACAGACGGACATCGCTTAATCGACTCAGATGGTGACGCTGATCAAGAATATATATACTTTTCCATACCTGCCACGCCCCTTCTATGTGTTACAAACGGAGAGATAAAGTGAATATACCCTCGGTGTAGGGTATAAAAAAAACATATGACTGCAAGCAATCGCGGCGTGATGTGTGAACTTAATGATGTTTCGTTGCAATAGTACAGAAAAGTACTGAGCAGTTTTCAAAAAGTATCGACGTTTTTCGACGTTTTTCTCACGCACTGAAAAATACGATCAAAATCCTAAATGAAATTAGGACTACATTACGAGTACAGCCAATTTACTCCAGTACATAATTTTATTTCATAATTATCAGTACTGATGTTCAAACACCGAAAATCTAAGAGTGCAATATTGATTTCTTCCTTAGAATTATGCAAAGTTTTGACTAGGTCGGACTGTTTAACTTTCAAAGATTATGTATTTTTAAAAAAAAAATTTTTTTATTTTAACTTCAATATTGCTTATTGCTTTGATTTTTTGTACAGGCATAGTTCCTTTCTCTTTTCAGCAATGGGTGCTGCACGAAAACTGCTTTCTACACTATTCAGTTAAGCTTTTCATTCAACTTCAAGAAAACACTTTACTTTCGTACCAATATTAAAGGAAAAAAAAAAAAATATGATAAATGGACCATGCTTACAAAATACATTAAACACAACATCACAAAAGCAAGGAAAAACGATTAATCTCCAAGACTGATAGATTGTGATTTAGTTTTAATGCAAAAATATAGCAATTTCCGACAGTGGTGTTGCTATCATTTGCTCGCAGCACATAATTGGCGAATAAATTAAAATGTTGATATGAGTTTCCTTATATTACATACATTTTTAATAAATAAATTAAAACTAATGGTAAGCATGAGCAGTAGTTTACACTTTTTTTGCGACATAATCATTTCTTTTTAATTGATTTTAATATAATTTCGTAATGAAGTGTAATGGAAACAATTAAATTAGTTTTAAATTTAATTACAATTAATTGATAGCTGTAAGTGATATAAGAGCACGCATAATTGCGTTACAAAATTATGAAATTTTAATTAATTGAACTGATAATGAATGGTGTGTCGCGCTGAAGTAAACATTCATTTTTGTGTGAGCCTACACATGTGAAGTCTGCGTGGAAAAAGTGGAACAAAAAACGGAATGCTGTGTGAGTAATGTGAGTTTTCTATAGTTAGTGCGATAAGGCTTTAGTATGGTGTATTGAATTTAATGTAGTTACATTTATAACTTATTAAGAACTTTTTTTTATGTATATATGTAGGAGATAGATATAAGACTGGGTAATTCAGAATATGATGCCTCAAATTTGATATCTCTTTAACAAGAGGTTGCTTTGCTTAAGCAATTCATTAGCAGGACATAGATTTTCTAACCTAAGGTTTACAAGATATGGTTTCGTTGGATTTCAATGGAATAATTCAGATAGCAAAACGATTCTTTTGCATTCAGCAGTGGGAAAAAATATAAGCAAAAACTTTAAAGGTTACTTTTGTTAACTATATACATGAATGAGAGGTCAAAAAATCCAGTTTTCAAACAAATTTATGAAAAAAAATGTTACAAAAAAAAAAAAGTATTTTTTTGAATGTTTAGACTAGGTTTAAGAACGTTTTACTCAATGCGGTATTTGCTGAAAACTTACAGTTAAGGAGAAAAAATTATAAATCATAACGCTTTGACTAAATTTAGAATTCAGTTTCAATTTGTCATAAAACGACAGTCTTAAGTTTTTAAATTAAAATTTTCATCATAGAATTCTAGCGAAAGTTCGAACAATGGTTGATTGGTCTTCTGGTACTCCGTATTTAAAAAACAATATAATATAAAAGACCTTTAAAAAATCTAAATTCAAACAAATTGAAATAGTTTTTTTTGTAACCAAACCAATAAATAACCATTTAAATCAGAGATATACACAAAAATCTGCTTCGGGAGCTGGTTACAAAAACATCAATTCGGGTAAAAAACTCAAAACTAGTGCTGACGATAGTTTTTTAATTAGTTTCGGCAAGCTAATTTCATGCCAACAGAACAAAAACAAAAAGCAAAAGCTGAAGGAGCAAGTGACTTGAAAATAAAATCACTCAAACAAAAAGCATGCCGTGGTTGCGAACAGAAATGATTTAGCTCGAATAACGGAAAGAGCTCGATATTTTTTGTTATTGTTGTAAGAACTTGACGAGCTTAACGAACTTCGAGCTAAGCATCCTTGATTTAAATTATAATGGAAGGAAATTTACTGAAAAATATATGTAAGTATATGTCACCGGCCAAACTAGTTTTTAGGACAAACTAGTTTATCCTAGGCCAAACTAGTTAATTTAAAGGCCTAAAAGTATGCAATTTAATTTTAATGCAAAAACACTGTGAATAGCGATGTCAGTGTTGCACATACTATAGACTGAACAGCGGCCGAAGCTGAACGGCTTACCGGATGCTTTGCACATTGTCAAAGAAGTAATATTCCTCAGAAAAGTGGATGAGAAAAACTATACCTACTTAAAAACAAGGTACGTTTTGAATCGGTTACATTGTTTATCTAAACTTAGCGCTTCATATGGTTCTTTATTTATATTATTAGCATGACAATATATTACTTATATGTATAACATTTTGCTATGATTAAGCTACTTAATTCTGGTAGGTACCACGCCATACCCCGAAAGAGTTAACTAACGCAAGATAATTAATCATGCCGCAATTTACCTATTACTCGAATCGAATTTTCTTAACAAAAATCTGTGTTTTTTTGAAAATCCAGTTCTCAGTTATTCTTATTATTATTTTAATGTTCTCGTATTTGAAGGCATTAACTTTATTAACAACACATCAGAATTTTGTTATTTTTGGCAGATATAATAGCAAAAAATATGTATTTGCTAAATAAACTGTTTCGTTCTGCTCTAATGCTAAAGCGCTTTTCACAGAAATCAATTGCTTATGAAAAAAAAAAACAATAAAAACTTTCAGTTTAAATGCTTGCACTATCATTACTTGATCGTTAAATATTATTCCATGCCATTGCAAATCATGAAATCATTTAATCCTACAAAGTATTCAGTCTGGTTTGACTTGTGCAATCATTATACGAACGAGCATCTATTTTTTTAATGTGATTTTTATATGTAAAAATGTCTTTAAATTTTATGATTTCGATTGTAGTCATAAAATTTACCTAATTTTTATTTCAAAAAATTTCTATGAATTCAATGATTTAATGAGAAATTTTTGTGCTGATGCTTTAACAATTACTGGACCTACATACATATTGAATGCCTGCTTTCGTTCTGCCTGTGTGCTTCATATGAAATATTTTAATTTTTATCAAGTTAAGTTGATCCCATGGCTTATGATCTCTTTAATTTGCTTCTAAGTTGATTTAATTTTCAGTAGCACACAAACTCTGTCCAATTAAACCGTCCGACAAAATTTAATTTTTTTCTCTGACCCTAGAGCGTCGTTCATGATTTTGCATTTAACTAAAAAAAGTGATGAAAGAATTTTTTATTTGAAAATTTATACAACATTGCAGGAACTAAGTTATTAAAATTTTGAACATTGTTTATAATTGTTGGGAACCATTTATTAGCTAACCTGCTTCTATAATAGTGCATCAAACTTTAGCGCATTTAATAAGCGAAACTCTTTCGATAGATAAATAATAACAAACATAAAAATAATTGATTTTAAATCATCTATGCGAATATTTGGCGACTCTTTTATAAATTGATTTTATCTCTAAGTCAACGAATTAATAGCTCGTTCAGAAGGGTTAACTTGACATTTAAAGTATTTTTAAATATCATATAGTACATTCTATATATTAATGCATTATGATTTGATCCTACTTTTCTGTTATTGAAATTGTACATATGTATACGCGTACCACATCAAATGTAGATATACATATGTTTGGAAGTAATGCATGCCTGATTCTTTGTTTTCATGTTATGTTAAGAGTAGTGCTGCAATCATTTTCAATTATAAATTATGAAACGTCACAAAAAAAATAGCTACTTACGTATAAAATTTTTGCAAAAGTAGAAGTTAAGGGAACTAACAATTGAAGCAATAATTCTGAGTCCGATGACGTAAGCAAACTTTTATCTTGCCTTTAGCAACAATCGTTTCAAATACTTTCATATATTTCATATGCGAATTTGTATGGCAAGTCCGCTAACTCCGGACAGTTTCTCTCGAATAAGCTATCGCTTGGCATAAGAATAAAAACTCCGGCGAAGCGAACGAAACTGTCATCTCGGGATTGAAACATGACTCTTCCGCGTTTAAAAATAATTAACAGTTTTTGTATCAGATTTAATCCGTTCACAGCACTTTCTTCAGATTTTATGGAGGATCAAATAGAGATTGCAAAAGGCTACACAAAGGGAGTAAAGTGGTTATGAAAATGAGTGGAAGTTAATTTCTAAGTCCCACCAGAAGCTAAACATAGGTCATTACAGTTTCCCAAAATTTGTTCTATAGACTAGGGCTAACTAGAAGAGCGAGGTGCGGAAAAAATTGGCGCACAACAAAAAAGAAGCCGCTGCCACTGGTTGTGGCCAGTGCTGTCGTGTCGGAAAAAATTTTAGTGCTCAATTTTATTTTATTTTAAAAATAAGTTATACAAATGAAGATAGCCACAATCAAAATTGGTCACATTCAGAAGTATCGAATGTTTTATTACCGCCTCATAAATTGACTCTTTCGTTATGTATGTATTTGAAATACATTTTATTACAAACAAAAGCTAGGCACAGGATTATCAAAGTATGATAGGGTAATACCAATCGTGGTAAGGTGGTACGGTTGGTTGAGGAGTAGTAGAACAGTACAATTGTTGTACACACGACAGCACTGGTTGCGGCCTTTTCTCGCAATATACACATTCAACGGCGGAGAAGGATGTCGTACATATTTCCGGACTTCACGCTTCAATTTAAACTTTAAAGAATAAGAGGAACAATCTTTGCAATTAAGGAAATAGCCAACATGAGTGTATGTAACGATGACGAACGGAATGTCAAGTTCGTAAGTAAGAGAGCGTGAAACTGAAATTGAGAAAATCATAGTTTTCATATTGTAGGAAACGCTAAAGATCTTATGGCTACTTTTATAATAACTTATAAAAAAATTGACAATGAGATTAGTTTAAAAAATCTTAACGCAGTAAATATCACTTTGGAAAGTTTCAGACAAAATTTAAAAAAACACACCAGCAGAAAAAACTTTATGAACTTTTAAACTTTACATAGTTATGTTTAAGCTTAAATACTTTTTTGTTCTTAAATTTAAGCGTTTTCGATTCTGGAAAAAATGTACAATGTCTTATGCACCTTTTTAGTTTTTTTGATCTATTCAGATACTATATCATGCCCTAAGTCAAAAAATGTATTAAGTCTAAAGTTATAAAACATTAAATATATTGCACCCAAGTTTACTTTATTAAATAACTAAAAGTTTGAGAAATGTTATATGTTTTTGGCTTTTCTACAATTTTGGACAATACAAAAGTCCAGAACAATGTTTATATATTTTCGGAACATCATTTCAATTCCAAAACCGATTTCAATTCCGAATCGAATTCTAGCAAAACACAACTTAAGCATTAAGGAATGCCGCAGGATGGAGTGCTATCTCTTCTTTTGTGAAATTTAGCTTTAAATAAGATGATTATGACACTGGAAAGGCAGGGGTAATTGCATAAGACAAATTCCCAAATACAATGTGTGAAATTCATGCCCTAAGAAAACTCGTCACATGGGCAGAGGATGCGGGTACTCATAAGCTCACCAGTGGCACAGAAATTCTGCTCTTCTTTTAATAAGATGGCTGATCATTTTGCATTCACCTGATTTGGATGCCTGGGCAAAGGAACATTAATTGAATTTGCAAAGCTGATGAATTTGCTAGACAGGGAACTACTACACAAATTCATCAGGACAAGGAAGGTGACGGAATGCCTCTTGCTACCTACTGTTGAAAGAATATATGTTATAAAAGTCTAACACAAGGTTGACCCAAGTGCCGAAATGGAAAGCTAAGCGCTCTCTAGAATTGATATTCCGCACTAGACATAGCTTTTTGTCAATTGTTGTAGTCATAACTGGCTACTATCTCATCGGCAGACCTGTTTTCGGTCTTTTGACTTTTAAGGAAGCTTTAAACATTAAACACTTTCTTTGCTCCTGCCCAGCACTTACTAGAAAACGACACAAAACACTTCATTGTTTATATTTGTTGGTATAGCTCAGCAATTTAGTCTCAATGCCAAATTTATCTTTATTTCTAAGTATATCACAATGAATCAACATTTGGCTTAAGTAAGCCAGTTCTCCTACCACTCCTACCTTACCTGACCTAATACCGCTGCAGAATATAAAATTTATTTTTTCTGCAGTTGCTTTTACTTCTGACCCTAAGTATGAGTACTAACTCAGTTTTTGAGTTTTCGTTAATTTTTAATATTTTTAACAATGAATAACAAAAGTCACAATGTCAATTGTATACCATTATAAATTAGTTTGTTGATATCATCAATTTCTGAGTTGTTGTACTAATTTTTTTTTGCTACACCGCGTACTCGTATGTTAAGTGCTTGATAAGAATTTGTTTATCTTTGCCATACATTACTATGAAATTAATTTGAAATAGGAAATGAGTCTTTTTGCAGGTGACGTCATTTGATTTATAATGAATGATCGTTGTACTCTTTTTATGAATGGTTTTTTATTTTTTTCTTGTGACTTAAGTATTTTGGTTCAATATAATTTCTGAAAGTATTTTTAACTGAACAAATTTCTTGTTCAACACTGCCTACACTACTATTTGAACAGACTTGCTAAATATAGGCGTGACCTTTATAGCCAACTTGCAATTCATATTTTTTTAATTGAATTTATTGCGCCAAATTACCATTTTTGGTATATAAAAAAATAAATTATCAACCAAAACCATTGTTGCAAAAAAATTTGATACTAACCTTATATAATTTAACGTTTTGACGCCCTCTGCAGCTGCTGTATTCAATGAATTATTTGCATTTTTATTGCAGTAAAACACAAGCTGCAAAAAAATAACATGTAAAAATATGCAACAAATTAAAAAAAACCGTATTTAGTTTTTGTTAAAAAAACAGGGTGCCAAGAAAGAAATTTACAGCGTTACAACATGTTATTGTCGTAGAGGAGTTTTAACTGGTGTCAACAACAACAAATTCCTTTTTTATCTTATTTTTAGCGACATAAAGATAATAATAAAAAAACTCAAAATGAAAACAAAAGTAAAAGAATTGAAAACAAAAATACAATCAATGACCCGATTAACCTATAAACGTTCGATGACACTAAAACCAACACAATGTTTTGACTCGCTACGGCAGCCTGTTTGTCGTTTTATCCATTTATCCATCCAACGCTTGGTCACATTTGTGGCACATGGTCATTCGATACGTTTTTGACGCTTTTTCAAAGACTTTTTTTCTGCGTTAAGCTTTAACTACACTTGATTATTTTGCAAAAATGTAAAAACGGAGTAACATCGATTGATATTACTTATTTTGCTTAGGATGTCTTTTTGGAATTTCGATATCCCGCTTTATAAATTGGAATTAAAATTTTCTCCATTTACGTAACGTCGCTAAGATGTGTTAAGTTTGTTTCATTAGTTTTCATACTATTACTTATGTATAACGATTTCATAAGCAAATGCAAGGTTAAATTTTAACATAATCAGACCTGTTTCTGTATCCGATTCGAATTTGCTTTGGAAACGGAATGGAAATACGAAGTATATTTCAGGATCATGCAAAATCCGTCAAATTTTAAGAATCTTTAACAAAAATATTGGTAGAGCTTTTTTTAAAATTTGATGGGGAATTTGACACCCGAAAAAGCCAGGAATATTGAGAAAAAGGTGTGGTAACTCCTATACTAGCAGAAGAAACTGAGGAAAATTTAAATAAACATTAAAATAACATAAAATCAATTTGCGAACATTTTTTGAACTAAGTATTTATTCAGCAATGCTTCTAATAATAATATACTAAGCATCGGACAAAGTTGTCACTTCTTTCATGAGATAAAATACATAACACAAAAAAATGTCTTATGACAGCTTTATAAATTTTAAATTGCAAATTTTGCATGACATAGAGCTTTAGGATTAAATATTGAACCCTTATTCTTATACCTGGAGCTTCCTTTATTTAGCATACACAAAACTCAACTGTCTCTTTAATTTAGTGCGGTTTTAACGTTTTTCGTACGTTAAGCCTCAGCAGCCGCAAAGGAAGCCTCAGTAGCTGCTTTAAGCTATTTGTGAGTAAACGGCTTTTGTTTGTTGTTATGTTGCTAATGCTACATTTTTGTTGTTGCTGTTGTTGTCATTACCACTTATTTGCATAATAATGTTTCAGTTTTAAGGTAACAGCGTTGGGGATGAATATTTTTAAGAGAATCGGTTTAAAGCTGCTGCGACTGCAGTCTTCTTAGTTGTAATTTTTGAATGCAAATTCATTGCAGCTGGACAACGATTTTTTTTTTTAAAACTTTTTCATGCTGTCAAGTTGTATAACAGCAGGTTTTACTATACTCTCCAGATAATTAATCGTCCTCTTTAGGCTTATTGCTTTGGAAAAAAAGGGGTTAGTGGGCGTTAGTCTGCATGGCAATAAGCTGGTTAGCGTTTTATAAACTTGAATTGGATTAATAGCAACGTAAATATGAACGCAGTGACTAATTGCATGAGTGAAAAGCAGTTTAAACTACAATTACATACGAACGTTGGTCACTGAGTGAATATATTTAATTTTTGTTAAAGCACTTAGTAAATAATATATATTTTTCAATGTCTGCACATATGTAGTTCCATTACAATTTTTTTTTTCACTTATCAAACAACTTCAATGGAAAGACCATTTGTCATAAGCAAAATATGAAAAAAAAAGAAATTAAACCCAACATCACATTTTTAAAATGCGTTTCGCATGCCATGAGGATGGAAAAATGAACTGTGAGATGTATGGCATTTTTATGATGCTTCATTCTCGTGAATTTTAGCGATAAAATCGAATAAAAGAGCTGTAATAATAATAACAACAATAGCAACAGCGATAAGAAGCGACCCATATGAGAATGGAATTTCATATTACTTGCATACGAACATGTCATTACGACGAGAGTTTTAACACAAATGACTCACTCACTCTACTGCTTCCAAATACTAAAATAACAAGATTATACATAACTTAGTATCAACATTATTTCGTCCATTTTACGTCAAAGACGGTCCGGCTTCAAATGTGCGATTTTTATCAAGTTGTGTTCATATTTGAGCAAATTTTTTTTTGATTCCTCGACCAGTTATTTGCAAAATTTCAAGTATACGTACCTCCGCCTTTAAATCAATTGCGAAGTAAAGGCTTTTCCTTTAAAGGTAATTTAACGCTCTTGAAATAAGTTGGTCAAAATGTGAACTTTAATTTTCGATAGCTTATTATTACAATGTTAGTTATCATTGTTTCATATACTGATATTTTTAATATTTAAATAGCCCTTTTAAATAACTGTATTTAAAAAAGTTGTTGGCATTGGTGAAAGCCATGATTGGAACATAGAGGTTAAGGGCCTATGAATTGATTCTTGTCCTCAGTTTTTTTTTCAATTTAGAGATCAAAATCCTTTTTGAATATCCAAATAACAAAACAAAAAACCCAGCTAAAGCTTGTCATACTAATTTCAACTATTGCTAAATGGAATCATCAGTGAACTTTGAGCCGCTGAACGAGAATGGCTAAGCTTATTTCCTTATTTGAATAGATCTGTTGAGAACTCAAGCAAAAAATATTTTTGGAACTCAAAACAAAAAATTAAAAAAAAAAAAAATATTTTCCCTCTAACTTAAAATAATAAAAAACAAGAATTTGTTGGGATTTCGGTTAGTTTTAATTAAAAAAAAAACTGTTCAATTTCGAAAAGATTTGTGCTGTTTAGCCATTTTTGAACAAAAAAACTCGATTAAGGTTCACTGAGCAGCGTGAGAATTAATGTAGCTAATCCTACAGCGTGGCACAGGATGTTTCTATAATTTTTGCAAAACTGACAGCTTTGTAAAAGAGTACCATGTAGCGGCTCTGTGCCTGCGCACATGGAAGATACTAATCGTAACGTTTTCAATCGCTTTTTGTAACTTCTAGCAATTTTTTACTTTTATTTGACATCAAGGCAATCCCGAAAATACCATCTATTGATTTACCAAGCTAAAATTTTACATTTTAAGACCCGCCACAATGGAAACACCGAGATATTGTATTTATCCACATATGTACTTATAATATATGTACAATAATACACTTTTAAAAACATAATTTTCTAAATATTTCATAAAATTGTTAAAGTTTTAATATAACTTTTGTGATTCGTTCGTTTGAAAAAAAAAAGAAAAAAAATCCAATTACTTTTCCATGCAAGAAAATATTTTAATTGAGTAGAAAAGCAGCTTATAAACATTTTATATAATTTATTCTTTGTTAAACTTACCTACTTTTTCCATGGAGTATCGAATGATGTTTTTGAAAGCTGTTAAGAAAATAAAGAAAAAACTAAAATTAGTAGACAAGTTGAGATTAAAATTAAGCTTATGCGTTCTTATAGATATTTGAATAAATTAATACACTAAAATGTTAAGAACATCTGATAAGAATTATGTGAATTTTAATCGAAAAACATTTTTATTCAATTAATTTGAAACCAAAACCGATACATATTTATCTACCTACGATAGTTAAAAGTTGCCTTGTGTTTAACAAGCTCGTGAAAAAACTTCATACCAAAAAGTGGCATGGACTAAAGTTTAACAAAAATTTTGAGCATAATAATAATCCAAAAGCAAATCATCATAAATTTACACTAAAAAAAAAAATAAAATTAAAATAAATGCAATTGTTAGTACATTTTTTTTTAACGCATGAGAATGAAATAAATTATTGTGAAGGAAATATTTTTTAAGTTTGGACAAATTGTGTATTTTTCACAATGAAACTATGCAAGAAAGTGCTTGTTAACATCATCCTTAAAAGTGTAGTCTTTTGACTAAGGACAAATCTTTACACACATTTTGAGTTCATTTATTGTGCTTGACAATTGTTTCAAACTGTTACTAAAGGCAGCGGGGCTCAATTCAAAATAACTAAACGAAAATACCGAAAAAGAAACAACAACATTTTGCAGGAACTCACAAGCTCATGCACAATACAAAAACTTCAACAACAAATTGTCCTGTAAATTTCTATTAATAGAATTCGATTGTGCCAACGTGTTGAAGTACGATGTACATTTTTTTAAAAGTTTTTTGTTCACATAAAATGAAAGAGTTCACAGGATTCGTTGCAGGATGTTTTTGTGTAACCTACATTGACTTCCTTACAATGCATTTGAACTCTCTAGCATACCGTTTGTTCGTACTACTACTACCTACTTTTTTACAACTACCCAGTAGGCAATTGAGCAAGGCCTATCCCGGACCAACCAACCAGAGTTAATGAATATGGCAACATCAGATTTTCATGCAAATATGCCTTGCAATAGGAGGCCTGTTAGAACGGTCAAATTTTACATAATTTGAAATATTTTACATATAACATTCCTCGGGTGCTTTTTTCATAGTTCTCAATTAGTTTATGGGATTATTGAGACACATAAAGTAACATTTTTGTTTTATTTCGTTTTTAATTTCTTAACTTGAACGTGATTACTCGATGCCTGTTCAACATTTCATAAAAAAAAAGATGAACCGAACCGAATAATAACCTGCTGTGTATACAATTTTTGCACTTGGTGAGTCTGAAACACTACGAAAACTAAAATTTTTGACCGTCTCAGACGCCTTAGAACTTAAACATTTCAGAGGTGCTGAATATATGGTCCCAATCGGTGCTTTTGATTTTGAATTTGGAATATAATGTCCCAGCAGTACGGAAAAATTACATTTGCATGCAATATCTTCAGTTAATATCACCAGGGCCCAGCATTATAATAAATTGCAAGGTAATACTATTAGTCTTGTAGATTGCACTTAGTACAATTTCGTTTCATAAGTAAAAAGTACAAAAGTACAAGCTACTAGTTGTAAAATTTAAAGTACAACATAATTTTTTAAAAGTACATGTGATTCTGTTTCACAAACAGTCGTCAATAATACAAATACTTGAAATGTGCCTACAATTGATTGTTGGCATTATTAATACAAATGTCAGTTTACTTGTAATATTGAAATTTAGGGAAAATGCGGTTACTTTATATTACATTATTTCTCGTAAAATGTTGGACGATTTACTATTTAGTAGTGATGACGAACAATTGAATGATCATGTGATTCGGCAGACCTTGACTCGACGAAGAAAAATGTATCGAATCAGAAATAACTTTCATTTCGAAAGTAAGTTTGAGTCTAAGCAACAGTAACGAACCGAACAGTCCTGCTGAAAGAAAGTACAACCAGCAACTGAAGGCAACAATACAAATAATTGAACGAGCTTTGGGCATATTGAAAGAAATTTATCCGTGTTTACACAACCTTCAACTGAACCCTATATAGCTTGCAAAATTACCAAATGTTGTACCAATATTTGTAACTATTCAAGGACAATATTAATTTTTTGAAAACAAAAACAATCATAATTCATTTTAACAAAGTGCGTACAAACCGATCAGCTGACTTGTACTTTGTACTTTTTCGTTTGTATAATATCACTAATATTTAGTATTAGTCAGGATGTCCTCCCCATTATGAAACAGAAAGTATTAGTACTTGTAGGTTGTACACTTGTACCTACGAATTAATACTATTAGCTTGATTATGAAATAGGTTAATTCAAAATATTAATTCAAATGAAAACGACAATTTTCTGGGATGTATTGTCCCGACGGGGTCGAAAGGGTTAAGTAGTAGGAATACTCCAAGGAAAATCTTAGCTTTGTCTAATGGGTACTGTACGTAACGCGTATTAGATAGTTTCTATCCTTTTCTAACTTTATCAGTTCGTGATTTTCTTTTGATTTAATAATCTATTGTTTTGTTCGCACACGATGTTAGACGTCAGAAATAACAATTAAATCCTTTTCTCGTGCACAAGTACTGAAGTAATGGTACAGTAAATATGTAGTAAGTAGTAAAAGTAGTGAAAAGAAAGAGAAGTAGTAAGCATTGTTGAAGTTGAAATGCATAAACGTGTAATATGCGGAAAATGTAGACATGAAGAGGTTAGAGAAGTTTGCGGATATGTTCATGATGAACACTATAGATTCTTGTATTTTTTGAGAGTCTTTGTCTTTCACTTCATGCATTTTAAAATTTAATCTTGTTTGGGCATGCGAATTTTTAAGAACTTATAAAAAAGTCCAAATTTAGTAACATAACTATTGAAGCCGTATTCTCATCATCAATTCTTGTATTTATGGTATATGGGTCAAAATCACAGAAATGAGAAATTTTGAAGTATGGAATTGTTAAAAATAAATTTGGTATATACTATATATTCAACAACAGACTTCACTAATTGAACGGCCCAGTGAAAGAAGTCCCTTAGTCAAAATAATGTGTTTGGAGATATTTGAAGATTTGTGTTACAAACTGATCTGGAAATATATCTGTTATGAGTAAGGGAAAAACAAAACAATGCGACATTGGTAAATCAGTCAAGCTTTATTTGAAGCCATCACTCATGCTTGCTGGTGAAATAAACATTGAGTTATAAACATTTTAAGACTAATGACTTAAATCAAAATCTATTGACTTAGGTACTTTTTACTATTAAATTTAGACATAGGGACTTTACATTAAATATTGAAGAAGACACCATTGTGAAATGTGTGATTTCTTCATAATTATTATCTTTGTATTTTGATATCCTTGGTCTAAATATTTGAATAACTAATATTAGTGTGGAAATGGACCCTAATGGACCTCACTGAACCAGAAGTAGACGTGTATTCTGATTTTGGCTACACTGAAAAAAAAAACGAAGACAGAATGCTAGGTCAAACGAACGAACAATTTGAATGACGAGTTGAGTAGGTACAGTATTGGTCGACGCAGTAAAAGGACGCATATTTTAAGAAGCAAAGTCGAAGTGTTTTTATTTAGGGGCCGTTCATAAATTACGTAAGACGTTTAGGGGAGGGGGGGGGGGGGTCGGCGGATTCTTACTACATCTTACGAGAGGGGGGGGGGGGGTGAATGATCATCTTACGTAAGATTTAAAATGCGTATTCATACATTAAAGTTGTATTAACGCATCGTCATTTGTGGCAGTAATGAAATACATATATTTGAATTTTCGACAGTCACGAAAGATTCAGAAATATCGATTACAATCGATTTAAGTAATCGACTCTGAACGTGACAACTTCTCTTCTGTTTATGTAATGAAATATAGTTATGTTGTTTACACGCAGGGTCGACTTGTAACACCGTCTCACAAGTTTGCTATTATTCAGGCATTTACACGCAGATACGTCGACTTTGAAATTTTGTTGATGTTGTCCCGGTTCTTTACCACCCCCTTGCACTTGTCCTCTTCAACAAGAAGATTCGCTTTCGATTCCTTCTTCAACAGGAGACCAAAACAGCAATCAGTTTTGTCCTCTATTTCTTTAATTAATTCTTAAATTACGATTGGTCAAAAGTACATCCACAGTTCAAAATCATGCCTTACGATTTTTTTTGTCCTTCGCTTGCAAACGTCTTAGCTGATCGAGTTTGTAATATTTGTGACCAGTACTTTGTCTCGAAAAAAGCGACTTACTTACTTACTTGGGTGGCCATAACAACCCGTTACCGGGTTACGGCCGACCTCAAAAGCTCTCTCCAGGCGCCTCTGCTTTGCGCGCGCCTTCTCCAATCATTCACACCAAGCGTGGATAGGGTTTCCTCGGCTTGGTCTTTCCATCGGAGGCATGGTCTTCCTCATCGTCGTCGCCCAGCGGCTTCCGCATCAAACACCTTTTTCGCCGGAGCTTCTTCGTCCATACGCACAACATGTCCAAGCCAGCGCAGACGTTGGATAGTGATGCGCTTGACTATGTCAATGTCAGCGTAGAGCTCGTACAGTTCGTGGTTCATTCGAATACGGTAGTCGTCGCCGACGTGAACAGGACCGAAGATTTTGCGAAGAATTTTTCTCTCAAACACCCCAAGCGTGGCTGCATCAGTCTGCGACACAACCCATGCTTCTGCGCCGTAAAGTAGCACGGGTAAGATGAGCGTCTTGTAGAGTGTCAGTTTTGTCGGACGAGAGAGGTCTCTACTACTCAATTGCTTACTGAGACCATAGTAACACCTATTAGCAAGAGTTAGTCTTCGCTTTATCTCCAGGCTGACATCGTTTTGAGTGTTCACGGCGGTGCCAAGATAGGTGAATTCCTTGACAACTTCGAAAGTATAGTTGTTCGCAGTAACAAAGGATCCAATACGCCGCGTCTCCCTGTTTGTGGACAGCATATACTTTGTTTTCCAAAAGCTACTGTAATGCACCAAAAAACTACATGGAAAAGACTGTAGTCGCACTCACATGATTCAACCTGTTTCAATTTTGAAACGTGGATAGGGGAAAAGCCTTTGCATTTTAAAACAATCGGAGATTTGTCAAGTTGCAGAGTGGCATGACGACGAGGATATTGATGTTACAGGGTTTGAATGTGAATCAGAAAATTTAACAGACGAATCGGGTATGCCAATTGTAGGTTCACTATCAGACTGGTTGAAAAGCGCATGGACTAACGATGACTTACGATGACTTTTTTTATTCATCTTGAAAAACAAATGTGTAGTTTGCAATTTCGTAATATTTATTTAATATGTAACATATGTATATTAAAATTAAATATAGTAATATAGTACATCACATGAAAAATACATTTTTTGACTAGTTTCACCTTAATTATGAATCTTACGTAAGATTTCGGAAGGGGGGGGGGGTAGTGAGAATCTTACTAAATCTTACTCGGGGGAGGGGGGGGGGGGTCAAAAAGTCATGAAATTGTCTTACGTAATTTATGAACGGCCCCTTATATTAAATAAATATTTTTATATTCAAATAATATAAATCGTGGCTTTTATTTAAAATCCCACATTAGTATTTAATTTATTCAATTTCATCTTCAGACTCAACTTCCGCCTTAGATGGCAATGAAGTTACGCCTGTAGATAAAAAGTCTACATAGAAATATTTTTGATTTTATGACACAAACTGCAGCAGATGCTGGATATCACTCAATTTTGCAGGTTTTAAAGACAATGGAGCCTGATGCGCATCTTCAGGATCTCTCCGAATGTTTCTTCCTACGCCAACACGATAGAATGAAAGTGGCTTAAAGGCCCTGCCAAGGTATTTTTAAGAGACGAACGATATACTTTTCCAAAATTTACTTCTTGCATCTTTTTTTTCTTGCCAGAATTTAGTACTTTTAAGCAAACATATTTACGACTTAGGGACTTTTAATAAGGAAACCTTTTGACTTAGACCTTTTAAAACACTTAGGGATTTCTTGGCGAAAAATCGACGGACTTAAGGAAAATTTGTGTTTCGATAATGGCTTTTAGCAACATACAATGCAAAAATAAAAAAAAGGTATGCCTCATTTTTGTACGTTGTATACGATATTTTTGTCAGATCAAAAAGTGCCTATGTCAACTTAGGTACTTCTTTCACTGGGGCCTTCAATTGCTAAACCTAATAATAGCACTCACTTAAAAACAGCACGCACAACATTGGTCTTCTGTTTACATGTTATGTAAGGTTTGGGGGGGCAGGGTTTTACCAAATTTTGTTTTTCCATTTTTTTTGTTGTTTTATTTAATAGTATAGCTCTTTAAAAGTATCCTGTTGAAATTCGAGGTTGATTGGAGTAAAACTGACGAAGATACAGTGTCTTGAGTCTCGATGATTCTGTGTAAGTATATGAAAAAAAAAGACAGTGCTAAAACTTTAAACGTGATTTTCTCGAAACTAACTTTTCAAATTCGGTGAACTTTTTTTCTCAAAAACTACTAGACCGATTCTCTTGAAACTTGACAGGCTCTTTTAATACATATAAAACTAGGTAATGACGAAGGGGTTTCTTATTTTTGGCATTACAACTAGTTCTGCAATAATAATAATACTGATTTTTGCATAATTTTTTGAAAAAATCGTTTTTTGGCTTAAAAATTATGCCAAAATCTTAAAAAAATAGTCAAAGAAAAAAAAAAACCCCCTTCGTCAATACCTTGAAAAACTTATAAGCTAAACAAATTCTTTTGTTTTTTTGATTTCCGGTGATAAAGTGATGATGCCAATGGCTTATTTTTCAATATTTTTTAATGAAATTTTCAGAGAGTTCTCTTTAAATATTGTACTTTTTTATGATTTTTAAATAAATAAATTTACTTTTACCATATCACTAAGAAACATTTTTAAACTTATGCCTAAAATGTAGCGCCAAAACCCTACCCCCTCCTTAAGTGTATTTCTGCGTAATCATTTTCAATTTCAACAGCTATGAAACTTCCGATCAAGTTACGCGGATGTAATGAAACATTAATACTGAGTCCGATGACGCAATATATATTTTTTCAGCAACAATCGCTTGAAATTCTTACTTGCGATTTATACTCAAATCGCTTTGACGACAGTCATTTCTTGGCACCAGAACATTAGCTAGCGCACCATCGAAACCATCGTTTTTACAATTTAAATATGATCCGTTTATGATAAAAAATGTTTGCTGGGTATTATAGCAATAAAAGCAAATCCGAAAATGATGAAATACCGGAATAGTTCGAAGAGCACTTTAAAGCAAATACGATAAACCATCTCTTATCGTTCATATTCTATTTTAAATAATACAGACATGCAATGTAAGCTATAAGTTAAAAATATGACTACTACTTATATAATAAAATGTACAAAGCTGACTTAAATGATCGTTCCCGAAATGATTTTAGGCAACGTTCGCTTGTACATTTTAACAATTATTGCCAAGTTTTTAGTTTTTTTGCTTCTTAAGTTCGTTCCCGAAAGTATTCAAATTGAAATATGCTAATGAAATGCTTACTTTAGTAAGACTACTAACTAAGTTAATGAAATCACACAAAAAATCATTTCCGAAATGAGAACAATAGTAGGCTGAACGCAATTCGCTGCATAGTTGAACCTTCGCTGCAATGTTGAGAGGCCTATGCTATTGCTCACTAAATAAAATTCGAATATATTTTGTTAATACATATAGCACATACTACATAACATTAAAAATATTATTTTTTAAAAAAGAGTAATTTCAAATAAATTATATTGTAAAATGATTTTGTAGATGATTTTCTACAAAAAAATTTTCCAAGCAATTCATTTCAGCGTTCGGATGTAGAAATATTTATTTCATGAATTCTGCTCTTCAAATTTTTTTTTGAAAAATAATTACTAACGTAATCTTACACAAATAGCTATTAAGTGTGGGTATAAGTCAAATATAACATTCAATACTCGCATCTATTAACATGTAAAAAAATTTCTACAAATTTATGTTTTCATCTCTATGATTTTGACCCATATATCTGAAGTTTATATTTTTATTTAGAAGCACTTACATTTTAACATTCACTTACATATCTTAATTTAACTTAGTGCTACCTTCAAGTTACCTCATTTTGAATTCAAGAATTTCTGTAGAACACTTAAGCAATTTACACAATAATAACATGTGTGAAATTAAAATATTCCTTTTAAATTCATATTAGCTAACATTTGTGTTAGAATTCTTTTTGTGCATACATGCAGTACCGAGGCATTTGAATTTTTTCACTCTACGTCGGTTGCAATATCCATGCTATGCGCATGCAGTTCCACGCTTGCAACACATTTGTGCTCATTCTTTATTTTGCATATGCAAGAAAGTCGTTGCGAAACAGGATCCTTACAAATTGAAAACTATTTTTTTTTATTTGAATAAAGAAAAATTGTCAGACAAAATGACATGTATTTTAAGTTTTCTTTTGACTGAAAAAATAAAATTTGTACTAGAGTTTTAGCACTTTCATACAAAAGAAGTCAAAGTTGTAAAAAAAGGGAAAGTAGAAATAACAATGTGTATCATAGGAAGGTAAGTTGTTGATCTAGGTTCAGAGCTTTTTTTTGATTTCAAACTATGAAGCGCAATCAGCATATTTGGAACTTAAAAGTCAAGTTACCTGTCAGAAACTATAGCACAGTTGAACAAAGTGAAGTTTTTTGGTTGCAAAAGAGAAACCATGCTATAGCAAGAACCATTTTTTAAATTACAGACATAAATTTTCTTTATTTTCTGTTCCATAATTTTTGAGCCATAGTTCTACATTTGGTAAGTATGTATATTAAATATTTCTAATATTTAAAAAAAGGTCTATATGTTGACTCCTTAAAAAAAGTTGGAATAAATGCTAGAATTAAATTATTTTTCCAAGACATGGCGTAACCCTCGCCCGCCTCCTCGGCGCAAAGGCTTGAGGACACCAAAATGATCCTCGTTAATAATTGAGGTTTGCAAATAATAGTAAATTAAAAATTGGTTTTTCGCAAATTTTTAAGCACTAGAAGATTTCATCTTAAAATATTGTTCCTTTCGGGATATATCCTATCTAAAGGCACAGGCACTTATGTATCCATACATATTACATAGCCACTAGCACTTTCGAAACGAAAATTGGGTAGGTTCCGATGAAGTTTTATTCATTTATTTAATTTGATAACATACAAATATTTATATTTCATCTGAATTTTAATTAATAATGAGTCCAAGATTTATTTAAGTTACTTTTCGCTGAAAGACAAAGAACTATGTAAACTTAAACATGATATGTGTAACCTTACTAAAAGGGGGTTGGTTGGGGTCACTTTTTTATGACATAGTGTGATATGTACATTGCAGTGATTTTTTCGCTAAAGCTCTTAAAATTTTTTTCTCCAGGAAATTTTCGAAAATCATATTCATATTCAAATATTCATATTCAATATCAAATTCATAGCCAAAAAATAAAAAGTCATCGGGAATAATTTCACTTTTCAAAGAAAGGATTATCGCAATTCTTTAAATTTGATTTTTTTACATACTTTTCATATGGCAATAACTAGGTCGAATCTTTGATTTCAAATCTTTTCCCAGAGTCAAAATTTTTAGGAATGAATAAATAAAATAAAGTCATAATTTTTAAATCAGGAAAAAAAGTTCCATTGGAGCCACAGTTTCGCTCCACAAGTCTTTGCATATATTTTTTTTTTGTAATCGCGGATTTTGATTCTTCATTAAATTTAACAATATCAATTGACCATACAAATATATGCAAAACCAAACAAAATAGACTCAAAAAATTGAGCCAAAAATTTGAGTTTCGTTTTGCGATAATCCAGTTTCTGAAATCTATTTCGATGTTTTTTTATATCTGGGTTAAGGCCATGCAAAATTTTCCTGAAAAAGTCAAATCGAAAAAGTTTAAACGAAACACACAATTAAAAACTTAATGTACATGGTTAGAAATTAAGTAGCACAGCTTTTGCATAATGGATAGAGGCGATCGTAACGTTCTTTGTCCTTCTTGCCTTGTTTTAATATAACATTTTATTTCTTGAAATTGGTGCAAAAAATAAAGATTTAAAAATAAAAATTGATCAATACCCCTTAGCTGTTGTCCTTCGGGAAACTTTTGTAAAGTAAACAATAGCAAGGAAATAAACGAATTTATTTCTTTTAGAGCCCTATTTGGTTCGATTGGCTTCCAAGTGCCCAATGCTGCACTAAAGCGTCGTTAAGTGAACAGTTGAAATTTTAATCAGAATAGTCAGAGAATCCTTAAATTAAAATTCGAATGTAAGAAAAGAACAACGACAATTAAAACATCGAAAGCAACTAATCAACGCAGTCATCAACATCGCATCATCTTTCATCATTGTATTCTTAGTTTTCGGATTGGTCAACTCTCTAGCTCAGCTTAACAAGTTGAACAACTTAAAGGTTCTTGCACACATTCTCATTTGTTTATTGTTGTCGTTTCTGCAGATTACGGATTTCGTTGTAACCGTTATTGTTGTTGTTGTTGTTATAGTTGTTTTTTTTCTTCCATTTACATATGTTTGCATGTATGTATATAATGATGTGTAAATACATGCAAACACACAAAGTAATATTTGCAAAACATTTCTGCTGGTGATTTAATTTTAATTTATTTTTTTAATTTACTTTTTGTGCGCCAATTGTTGTTTTTTTTATTAATTCCATTGAGTTGAATAAACTTTTTGTTCGTTGCGTAAAATAGTTTCAATTAAATAAAGAAAAGAAATACAGTAAAAATAAGTATCGCATAGAATTTAATGTTGGGAATGCAGCTTTTAATTAAATATTTATTTCTCTTTTTTTCCGGCTGAATTTGTTTTTCCCAGATTTCTGGGAAATTTTAACGTATTCAATTAATTTTATTTTGAATTTACTATATTGTATATAAAACATTTTTTTTTTATTTGCGTTTTATAAATATATTTGTAAAAAAATACGATTATTTTCTTCTTGTTACTGCATACAACTCATAAATCAACTGAGCTACGCAAAATGTAAATATACAATTTTATGTGTATAATTTATTGTTATCAAAATGCGCACGCTTGAATTCAATTGACTTGTAGTTGAATACACTAGTTGAATAACAACAACTACATAGCATATACGAGAAAAACTCAAGGCCAAATAACGAAAAAAAATCATACAAACTTGATAGGAAATGCAATATTTTAAAAGAATCCTTTTAGCTTCGAAGAGCTTCAAAGTCATCAAGGGACTTCGTCATAAATTTAATAAATACCCTGAACTGCATCAACTGTAAAAGTACGTGTGGAATATTTATAGTTTTTCGTTTCTTGGGACAACAATTACTACACAACAATTACACTTAATATAAGATGAAAGCATAGGACCTGAGACGTCCGTGCTTTGCTTCTAGCTATATAGGAAAAAATAACAAAATAATGTAATATCGCACGCATTAGAAATTTAAAATGCAAATTTATCTCTCATAGAAGACTTATAAATTCATCGCCTAGAAGATGGAGTCGTTAAATGGACGCATGGATGATTCAAAATAAATTAATTTTATAAGTATAAATAAGTTGCTCAGTGGTTTTTTTAGTAATAAAAAAATATGACCAATAAACTTTTTTTATTATTATTACTGATTACACTACTCAATAAGATTTTCCACAACGAACTCCGATAACATTTTCTATAGTCAAATTTTCCAAAGAATCCGAATATCGTAATGGTTTTTTCGATTGACCCCAATTTTCCACATATGTAAATGACAAAACTCAAAAAATTCACTGTTGAGAGCGCATATTTCACTGTGCTTGTAAGAACTTTAATTGTCAGGATTCAGATTTCACAAATAAGAACAGAACAAATATACTGAGTTGTGCGCGACAGAGCTCACAAGGGAAGCTAAGAGCGCAAAGACGGGGGATTCCTGAGTGAAGCAAACAAGGGGCACAGCCCCCTCGTTACATATGTAACTGATGTGAACCTAATTTTAATTACATTGCTTAGTGCCACAGCTTTCACGAAGGAGATGAATTATCTGGTTCTATACCAGAGGTGTTTTGTGTCAAAATGTGATACTTTTTTGGGATGCAATACGCGAAACCGAGATTCATGATTTTATTACCAATGATATTTATATCGTTGGAAACTCTTAGCAATTCCTCAGGATTTTAATACAAATTTAAATTCTCATTGTAAGTGTACAATTCAATGAGATTTTGTGTTTATACAATGAAGATGATATAAGATTGCAAATATTACACATCAGAGAACTTTAATGAACTTTAAAAAAATTTAATGACCACAATACGTTACATTCCGCTGAACTTCGCCTTCCATCCAATTTTAATTAATTTCAATGTTGTCAACTTCATGCCTGCTACAATGTATGTTTCATGAGCCAACAAATTTTGTAGCACATGCACATGTTGCTTTTGACTGACTTAATATGAGTGGTTTTATTGATGTCTTACTAAACTTAAATTAATGAACTAATAAATGAAAGACGTATTGTAGATGCATCTTCATGCATCAAAGTCATGCGCTGAGCAAAGACAATTGGCACAATTAAGACGCCCAAGGGAACACATAGTGCTAGCAGCACTGTTGACATGTGCTACAGTATGACAGCAATATAACAGCTAAATATTTATACAATATCCATATGCATTAATGATGAAAACGAAAATTATTAAAAAGAAAATCTCAAAAAGTGCAATAAATAAAAAAAAGCAAATAAACAAAAAAAGCTTTAGAAATATACTTTTTAATTTTCTACAAATGTCAAACTTGACAGTTCGAAAACATAAAACTACAATAAGATGCAGAGAAACTTGACACTAATTACTTAAGAGTAACGCATAAATTTTCATTCAACATGTGACAACTTTCGACATGGGACACATACACACACTCAGACTAGCGGAATTGATGAACAACACCGTATGCCCACCCCCTGCTGTGGAGTAGTTCCCTTGTGTCATCGTCAATGAGTAAAAATAAAAACGCACGCAACCACATGAAAGTTCGTTTGCTCAACATTTTCCCCAACACAATCGCAAGAAAACATCAGCTACAGAAACATTGGCACATTGGTTTCACTGTTAGTAGTGTTGTCACTTTTATTTGCCGGTTGGGTGGGGGGAGTGGTGAGGTTTCTTTGTATAGAATTTTCGTGCGCTTGCATCATGTTGTATTTATTTTGTAACGCAACGAACTTGTGCGTTTTGCTTTTTGTTTGATGGCTTTGTATTGTTTGATCTTTGGTGGGCTTCAATTGGGGTGCGCCCTACTGAGGGCGTGTGTTTCACCAAGTTATTTTATTTGATGATGATACCCAAACGCTATTTGTGTACATGTTTTTTAACTTGTTTTGCAGAAATCGCAGGCCAAGTGTACCAAAAATTATGCAATTAAAATTGTTTTGGTCTTTGAATGTATTCATTGTTCCTAAAATTTTATTATTTTTAATTTGAGGAAATTATAATGTTGGGAAGTGCTATTATCTTAACGCTTGGTGAGGTCAGGAAACAAAAGTCTCAATGAAACTATCCGTCTCCGGAACAAAGTGTTTTGGTGTCCACATACTGGTCTTTGAGCTTTTTTTAGAATTACAGAATACCTGCTTGGAACTGTCTTTGAATAAATAATTTTTAAGCGTGTGATTGCATTAGTTCTAGTAATGTTTCCTGAACAACGCATTGTCTATAGCACAAATGTGTAAAATTTGGAAGCACGAGCTACTATTTTTTTTTTAAATACAGTACCATACTCAGAAAAAATCTTTTTAACTTAATAAAATTTTTAATTATTTGTTGCAAAAGTTAGATTTTATTCATAAAATTTAGTTGACTGTTATTTTCAGTATCAAAAGTTATATTTTAATTTTTCGTATATGCTTATTACAAACTTTGAACAACACAACACAACACAACACTAAAACAATAGAGTTATTTGACTTTGGTACAAATTAAACCCTGGAGACTAACATAAATGCAAACTCAACTTCAACAGTTGAGTTGAGTCTGTCACTAATGACAGAAAATAGTTTAGTTAACTATTAACGACTAAATCCGAAAATAGAAAAGTGAACATTAAGAGCTGGTTTGAAAATGATAAAATATTCTCTTCAAGGTAGTTGTCATGGAACCTTCTTTTGTCAGCAATATTTTAACTAAATATAGTTGCACTTAATGTATGAAATGTTGTTGCCATTTTGTAGTCAATGCCAAGCAACAATGCACTTTGTTGGAACTAGTTAAACATTAATCAACTTATTTCTTTATGAGTCTTTTGTTTCAAATACTATTTTATGATCAACTATTAGTGCCTTGATTTACAAAAACATGATCTACAATATGTCTTCCGTTGAGGATCAAGTAAACTAAATGGTAATACATATATATTAAAATATTTATTTTTTATTCGAAAAATATCTTCCTAATTAAATTAAATTTGTCTATACACACCAGCAGAATATGCGGAAAAATAATAATTATAACTAACAAAGCTTGGCCTATAATATGTAGATGGAACAGGTATAGAACTCCTTGTCTATATGCCATCTAAAACATAAAATAAAACAAGTCAGTAAAATAATAAATGTGGTTGAAACTAACATAGTGTTAGGAAAATCAAAATCCTGCACCCAGTAACTGAAAACATTGGTGAATGAAGGTACCAGAAGGTTAAATTTTATAAAATGTGAATGTGATGCCATGTCATAAGTTATGACAATAACCATCCAAGTCATATTACCTTAACTTTTGTCATCATCTCATCATTTTATTCAAGAAGTTAGAAAATAGAAAAAAACATACCAATTACTAAACTTAATGATGAATTTCGGTCAATTTGTGATCAGTTATATTCTAAGGTATATAATATTTTATATACATGTTGCTCCAAAGTTTGGCTGCCTCATTCTCTGCTAGTTTTACAACTTCTGATAGCTGCATAGCTGCAATATTAACCAACGGCATTCGGATTCAGCGTAAGAAATTACGTTGAAAAACGAGCCTTTTCAGCTCAACGACACTAATCACTTATTCATTTAGAAACCTTTTTTGTAAAAAATAATTTTTCCATACAATTTACATGAATTTTCGTTAACTTTTTCTTCATGTCAGAAACTTACTTTTTAAGCAACTGCACCTTAAAAAAAACAAAAAAAAAAAAAATTTGAATCACCCTAATCTACATGTGTACTACATACATATATCTTCAATTGACTTTTTCATACAATTTTATAACAAAGCCGTCTACGACTGGCACTTGATATATTAAGATTAGTATCTATGTGCAGTGTCCATAAATAAAGTGTCTCAAATAAATAAAACTGCCAATTAATGCATACTAAATTGATTTTTTCACTGAACGGAAAAAAAAGTATAAGCTTGAATTGCATAATTTCATATAATAAAAAACGATGTGGGACTGGTTTTGGTTAGTAAAAAAATTTTTCATATATTTTTCACAGTACTTTACTTTTTCCCATACAAAGCGCTTCTGATGTAAGATCTAAAAACAAAACTGTTTTCAAAAGGTTAAAATAGAATCACGCACCCTTTTTTTTGCAGACGTAAGAGCACATTTAAATAATGGTACAATAAATGAAACATCTCGAATGGCAAATTTTCAACATACGAAGGTCTCTGATGTCTGCGGCCTGTTGAGCTTTGGCTGAGAGGTCATTGTAGGTTTCTTGTTTGTTCTTTTTGCAAGAGGCTGTTACTTCCTAAATAAGGGAGGCGTCATGCCTCTGATCTTTTATTCGCGTTTCATCTCTGGTGCGTTTTCAGCTCTCCTTTTTCTATGTTAACCCAGGTATCTCACTAAGTGTTATAGATGACAACTAAGTTTTTTTCGCAATTGGATTCTGCTGCGGCAATTAGCGCCGCATAGCCCTTTTACTTCATAGATGAAGTTTTCCCGAAGACTGACTTTATATAGGGCGAAGTTTTTAGTTGTTGCGCGAGTCTGTTTAATATATACTACGTATCTTGAGTTGAAGAGAGCCCATTAGGAGACGGTGATGGAAACCGATAATGATAAATAACTAGCTTGTCATTTTATAGTTATTGTGGAATTTTGTAGACCTACCATAATGTTTGAAATATTACTTATTCAATGGTTAAAGTAAATCTTTGAATATTATTAAAGTAACGCAAAACTATTGTACGAGTATTGAGTAAGGCTGCACCATTAATTATTTAATAGGATGATTTTCTCTGAGTACATAACTTATAGAAATACTGTCAAAAACTGTTTTTGAAAACACTTGACATATTATATGTTTGAAAAATAGTCTTTACAGAACTCGAACTTTAGAAGATGAATTGAATTCAAGGAAAAAATCTAAATAGTTATTTTACTGAGCTTACAATGTGTGCCAAGACCAAAAAAAAACTACACAAAATATAGATTTATTCAGCAAAAACAGGGACTAAAGCTAGTCACATAAGTTTCATTCAACTTCAAAGCTGATTAGTAAAAATTTTTAAGCCTTACATATTTCCTTTTTGCATAGATCTGTTGAGAACCATAGCAAAAAGTGATACAAAGTGCTGGCTTACACTTGAAATTTCTTCTTGTTTGTTGGCAAGATGGGAGAAACGAAAGGGTCTAGGTATAGAATTTGTCGCTTGTCGCAAACGCAAAACAAAAATCATATAAGAGAATAGACAAGAATTTCTTTCACAGAATTTCCTAGTGTAAGCAATGAAAAACCAAAGCAAAAATTCTTTTTTCTGCTGTTTATCTTTGTTTTTGTAACTCATTTGATATTTTACTTTTCATACAGCACAAAAAAGTTTTTTAATATATGGAAAAGCTACAACAGAAGTATTTTTCTTCACTTTTGTACTCTTTTCAGTGTATTAGTTTGAATGCGGTTTGCCAATAGATAAACAGCTGCTTTTTCTCTATTTACTAAAAACATTTTTAACTCGATTAAAAGATTGCATCCGTCTCTAAGCACAGCAATTTAATTTCTGCAATTGCAGTTATAACTTTGTTACTCAAACTAATAAAATAAATTTATTTTCCAATTAAACGCTCGTTAACAGCAAACATGAAAGCACAAGAGTTTTATTTTTAATCCGTCGATTTTATTGTGGATGTTTTTATACCCAGTCACACAGCATTTGTTTTCAGTTTATTTTTTATTAAAATACGCGTACTTAAACTTCTATTTATTTTAATTCTCTAGTAAAAAATAACAAAAAAAGTACGAGAACTGTATAAATAGAAAATTTCACTTAAGTTTATGATTACAGCAGTAGCAGTGTTGCCAACATAAAATTTCTTAGCTGTATTTTCATATCTTATTTTTGTTTTCTTTATCTTTTTGTATGCAATTCTAACTGACACAACTTCGCAATGCGTCTGACTGTCTGTCTGTCAGTCCATCTATTCATTCGACTTCTGCTGCATCTCGAGGTTTTTTATAGTTTTTAAGAAAGTCATTTCCACTTTGAATTTTATTTTTTGTTGCTTTTAGCTAAAACTTGATATCTTTTACAAAAGCTTAGCGAATAAAAAAAGTGGAAGAAAAAGTATCAGACAAGTGCTCATAAGGAAGAATATACAAGGTATGGTAGATAAAGAAGACGAAGAAAATAATCATGAGTAAAATGAGAGATTATATCATAATAAAGTGTAATACTTTATGCGGCCATTGACCATGAATCCAAGTAGTAATGAATGGAGAATGCATGAAGAGTGTCGAAAGCTGGTGAAACTTTAATTTGTTATTGACTGACAGACAGCTGTAAAAAATAAAGGGTGTGTAGGAGATTGCAAAAAAGATTATCTTGAAAAAATCAGTATTTCCAAATTTCATGGACTGTACACAATATTTCCTATTGGCTGAGATTACTAAAGAGTCAGTGATGTAGAAAATTTTGTTTTGGAATGGGTAATGCGAAATTTTGCCTTGATGGTTGCGTAAAAATCATGTCCTCTTTTTAATTAAAGAATGGCTACATTATGAATCTGGGCGTTGATTTTTATTCATGACCTTTTTGTAGAGATTTAAAAATATTATTTTAATTTTTTTACTGGATTTCAAATGCTGTACTCAGAACATTTAACTTGAGTCATTAGAAATCTTAATCAGGCTTATGAAAAGTAGATCTTCAATTCAAATCCCGTAAAAATTAAACAAACAAATTGAAGAATGACGCAGCAAAGAAAGGTGAAAAGTTAATCTGTACATGCAATGATATCACCTGATAATAATCTGTTTCGGAACAAATTTCAATCACACACGTAATCGATGTTAAGAGAAGGTTCCTAGCCAGTATGTTTAGATGTTGCTGCAGTTTGTCTTGATATTTCTTTTCCTGTATCTATTCCATCAGAGGTACACCAGGGTGTTGGTGTATGTTTCCATTCTTGACGTACCATGGAGCGCCGGAAATAGTTCGAAGTATTTTTGACTGAGACCTTTGAAATGGTTCTATATTTGATAAGCTTGCGTTGCCCAACAGTTGAATTTCGTTATGATAATAATAGATTTGTACAAAAGAATTTTATTTAATTGAATTTTTAATCGAATTTACAGTCAATTGCAGCAACCGATATTCATGTGAAATTTCACAAATCGGTTTATGCTTTATAAACAAACATGACAAAGATTACAAATGGAACAATTTAACTTGGTGATTGGTGACATATGTTTCGGCTATTACCACATATATACACATATTCATATGTATATACATAGCCTCATCAGAACAGTTTTTTTTTGTCTTGAAAATAATATTTTGAGCCCTGACTTGGGAAGTTTACAATTGATTTTTGGAAATCATTTTTCTTAATAATCAGAGTTTGTATGAACAGTATTGAAATCAGTTACACGGAAAGATAATCTTTAAATATCTGCTGAGGGTCAATTATTTTTGCTATACATATGTGATGTGAAGATGTTTGAGAGTTGTTACAACCTTACAAGCGTTTTACTCGCACTTTCATACCAGTCTTTGTACGTTTTAACGGATTAACTTATTAGCACATAAACCCTTTAAAATTGTTTTAATTAAAATTGAAGTATGGCAACATTTTGAGCCTGAAAAATGTTAATATAATGTCATATATCTGAGAAATAACAATGCAGGTATGTTAAAGAAGTAAAATAAGTACAAGTCAAAAAAATTCTTTACGAAAAAAAGGCGTTTAAAGCGATTCGTTATAAGCACTCAACACGCAACCAAAAGAAAAAATGACGTAAAACGAACACATCAATTTGTCAGTAAAATACAGTAGCATTACTACGTATATATATAACAGTGCAATAAATGTCATAAAAAGGCGCCATCGCATGTATTAAATGTGTTGAAAAAAATGAACTCGACGAAATGTCCTTACGGAAGGATATACAAAGCATTTTTATGGCTTAAGGTGAAATTGATTTTTTTCGGTAGATATTTTTAGTTACAAAAAAAATGCTCTAACCATACGAAATAAATATAATTTTTATGTTGCTTATGCCGTTTGAGAAGCGATTTCAAAAAAAAAATAACGAAAAAAAAATACCTTCCGCTTTAGTTACCTCTCAGCAGCATATAAATAAGTGTTTAACGATGTACTTATGGTGACTTAAGTACGACTGCCTTTCATGGGCACACAGCAACAACAATAATTTCATGGTTACCAAAACGACAATGAAATAACTTTCATAATAACAACACAATGTGGTGGGCACTTTGTCAAAATTGAGAAAATTTGTCACCTTTTCTAGGTAGACAACATTGATTATTGTAAAAAAAATAACGCAAATGTCCTGTGGTCAGGCTTGTTGAGTCTCTGATGGGAAAAAACTTATGAAAGTATGATATGAAATACACAAATTTTGGCGTTTTCTTTTTTGCTTTTATTTTCTTATTTCATTATTGAATTTATGTTTGCATGTCCTACGATATTTGCGCTGCTATTTGTGACAATATTTCAGTTTAACAAGGCATTTGGCAACCTTTCACCATGTAGCCTGAGGTGTTAGAAGTAGAGTACAAAATTAGATAAGCGCTCATGTAGAGCTTTATATAAGAACAAGTCAGTACAATTTCGTTAGGGTTGCCAAGTTTTCGGTTGACCGATGAAAAGTTTAAAGGCAAATGTATGAAATGAATATTTTTGAATAATCGTTTCTGACATTCTAATTGTGTATATTGAGTAGAATATTGTATTCAAAAGCTTAAACAGAGTCTAAGATTTAATAACAAATATAGTCTGTATCATTACATAAAATTTAAAAAACTGCTATATGACTTTAAACTTAAGCCACTTTTTTGCTTCACTGTTCGTAATTGAGATCATTTCAGGAGTAATGAACGATTTTGAAAATTATTATAGCAAACAAAAATAGTCAAAAAAAAATCAGTTGTGGCCAAAGATCAAAACGCAAAGACTTGTTTGATTACTTTTTCCTCTTATAAATAAAATCTAATAAATTTTCTTTACTTAAGTAATTGTCATCAACTTTTATTCTTGATCAGTTCATAAATTAAAAATGCTTGTGAGAATTTAACTTTGGAATATCTTTAAAAAATCAATCCTTATATTCGAAGCTAGACCAGAACACCCATCTAAAGTTTTTACATTCATTCCATAAAAAATCTTTGTTTCGAATACGTTTTTTGAACAAATTACAATTTGCAACAACATAAAAAATTATCAGTTTCTAAATGCTAGCCACAAAGCTTTCGTTAAAATCCTTGTAAGCTCTCACGTAAAAAAGCTTACGTAATATGTATATGTTTGGGCTTTAAATTGTTTTCTAACTTATTTAAAATACATAACACATGTGGTTTTGAAGATACTTAAAATATCTTTCTCAAAACTAAGCAATATACATTTAAAACGAGGATCTCTGTTGCTTTCAAACATGTATTTGAAAAAAGTCCTGTTCCCTTAACAGTTTTTAGGTACTTTCAAAAGCTACACAAAATAAATTATGACCCGGGTCTGCGGCAGCCCTTGCCGCTTCTTTCAACACCTTAATCAGATAAACATAAGACAAGCGGCGTTAGCCAACACGCCAGTATGGTACTGCACCCACCATACCAACTTGTTTGCAAAAAAGTTTTCATGTCTTCTCGGACATTTCTCACACCAAACGAACGATTGTGAAAGATAAGAACTAAAACGACATGGAAGTGAAGAAAATAAAAATAAAACTTTAAAGAAAGCAAAGTAATTCAAGAAAATTACAAATCAACAACAATGCAACGCAAAGGAGTACATACAAGTCAAAGTTAATACAACACACATCACCGCGACGACGGTGTTGCCTTGAAAAGCGGCAACATTGATAAGGCGGTGTTGACAAGGAAAACACACCTTACAATTACAAGCGGCAACACTGTACGCAAACACAGATATAGAAAAAAAAAACTAATAAATAAGGAAATATGAATTGGAACAAAAAGTACCAGGGATATACGAAGGCCTTGGTGCAGCAAGGAGTTAAATAAAAGTTTTAAAGAATCATATAATTAAGAAAAAATGTGCTCCAATCAACTGAGGAGTAAAGGGGAATTAACTGAGTATTTATTAAATTCAATGACTGCAACAAGGCGTCAACTACGTGCAAACGAAAATGTGTGTTATCTGTTAATCGATGGAAAGAAACGAATTTTTCCATTAGGCAGCTTAAATTTCGGTGCTTTTACTATTTCCGTACTACAGTTTGACGCTCTACTTGTGTTCTAATTTAATTTTATTATTTCAAGGTGTTTTTTTTTTATTGTTCAAGATACCAAGGGAGTGGGCAGATAGGCCATACACATAATTACAACTCTTAAAGTATGAAATGCGTGACAGCAATGCGTTACCGTAATAACCTCTACTTGCAGTACAAGTGATCTTGAAACGAATTACACAGGTCAACACGAAATTAAAGTCAGTTGTCTAAGTATACAATTATAGTAGATTCCGTGACATCTATCAGAAAAAAGTTGGCTTTTGTAGGCTGGAGGATTTTAATTGCACAGGCACAAAAAAAAAAAAAAACAAAAAATGTCAGACCTAAATACTACCATAGAATATTTCTAGGAATTTTTATCCACTGAATCCGAGGTCAGAATATGCAAACTGGTTAAGGTTTTTGAGCTAACTTCAAAATTTGTTACAAAAAACAAATATTTCAGGAACCACAGTGATATTAACATCTTTTAGCCACTGTATTTTTTTTTTAAATTTAAATTCGTTTATTTCTTAAGATTTCGAAGCTTCATCTTTTAAACGGTACAATAAAAATTAAATTCTAATTACTTTTACAGAATTTATAGCGGCTTATAAATTAAAAACAGTTTATTAAACTGCTGTCATAAATAACATGTCGTATGAGTATCGTAATCGTATTGAAGTTTAAGGACCTTATTTATAATTAAGTTTTTACCATTTTTCTGTTATACACATAGTTAAAGAGGTTATTTTGAACATGTCTAATGCTTATACATATGTAGGCACTGCAGCGCAAAAATAGAAGTGTGCGTTGAGTTCACCGCTAGATGAATGTTGCATATTTACTAGGGTTACCAGATGACATACTTTAGTAGTAAATGCACTACTTTTGCAAGACAAAAACACTTTAATACTTTTCACCTGAAATGTACTACTTTCAGTTGAAATGTCATACTTTTAACTACTTTTGAAGTTTGCATTGTAAAATATTGTAAGTATATTCATTTCAAATAATGGTATCATATTGCTAGTGTTTTTGTTCGACGAGGACCACCTTTTTGTTTCTTTTTACTCATCAAAAACATATTTCTATGGGAATCAAAAAAATTATGAAAACTTTTTGTTTTTTATTACAAAATTGGAGTTTTTTCACATACACTACTTTTGTAGGCAGGGCATCTGGTAACCCTAATGTTTACTAAATAAATATAACATTCATAGCAGGAAAATTTTCGGCTAAGTTTACGCAGCACTTTTTGGGTACTTATGTGAAGGTGTTTCAAGAAATCGAACATAATCGCTATTTTCAATTCAATAATTGGTGTTAAAAAATCACAATGAAGGAAAAGACGAAATGTCAGTTTAAATATACAGCTGAGTTTCCTTCGACGAGAAGTGTAGATGGGTATATGACATGATTTATAATTTTGTGATTTTTATTTTAAAAATCAAATGAAATCACAATTTTGGATTTTTATTTTTTCGATAAAAAATAATCGTATGTTTGAATTTTTATATTTTAAGATCAAATATATTTGTCATTTTTATTTTAATCGCCTACTGATTGGGCCTTTCAATTTTTTTGCACCGATTTATGAAGCTCGCAAATTGGATTTTGTTTCGCACGTATCTTGCACTGCTTTTAAGCTTATGCAAAATCTTAAGTACTGTGTGATACTCTTCGACTTTTCCATTGTTTTTTATATTTTTTGATGTTATTTTTTCAATACTTACCGAAAAGATTGCACCTTATCGGAGAAAATGGGAAAAACCGAAAATAGGCAATTATTGAAAAAAACCGATAGTGCCGAAACTTATGGAAAAACCTTAAAAAAGTTTAAATTTATTGAAAAACATAGAAGAGCATCAAAAAATTCGAATGTTCGCAAACTATTGAAAAGATCAAAGAAAGTCAAAGGCTTTCGAAATACATCGTTAAAAGTCAAAAGTTACCATAAAAACATCGAAAAAGTATGTATGCCTTTGGTAGAAAAAGTACACAAAAAGAAAGATGTCCAAAATCATATTTTTTTTTTTAATCTGAAAATTCACAGTAACAATTGTTTTTGATTGAAAAAAAGAGAAATCCAAAATATCGTTTACAATGGATCGAAAAAATACAAATCTAACTATAACGATTCTATCATAAAATTCATAATCATATGGTCCTTGATTTTAAAACGTGCCACAAATCATTTGAAAATTGTAGCATTCGCATAAAAACTTTTGAAAAAATTATTAAAATTAATAAAAATCAATTTTTTGTTGAAAAATCTTAAATAAACAGTAAATAAATATTTATTAATTTGGTAAAACTATTATTTAGACGTATATTTATATAGTTATAGAGCTATACGTTAAATTTAAGCAACAACTGAAAAATATTTTTCACATAAAAGTTGAAGTTTCTAATTTAATATTGAATATAGCTCACATTTAAACAAAAAATTATGAAAAAAATGTTCTTTGTTTTTAGATTTTACATCTGATTTTTCAATTTTCAATCGGAATGCGGCTATATTTTATTTGACTCAATATTTTACATGCGTTGTTATTTAATATTAATACTTTTTGACGACCACCTTAATAAACACACATTCTTTTCATCATGTTGAGATTGTTCATATGCACAAGGCACAAAAAAAAACAAAAAAAGAGTTCTAAAGTATTCTTACGACTTTCACGGAAGCATAGGAAAATCCTTTCGAGAAAAAAGGAGCAAAATCAGTGAACGAAAACTTGTTAACGAAAGACTAAAGACCGAGGGGATAAAAAAAGTTTTATTGCGTAGCAGAAAATCGGCAAAGACACGAGTGACAACTTTACCAATTCTACGCCCTTTCTTTTCATTCTCTTTTTTTATTAACAAATTTCGCAGCAAAAACAAAAAATAGAAAATACAACAAGAAACTGGTGGAAGTAATTCGAAGAATAGAACTTCTTGGTTCGACAAGGAGTTGACATTTTATTGGTTTTCAGGATGTCAGCTGTTCCAACGTTGTTTCCAGGGAAATTCTAGGAAAAACGTGACATTCGCGCAAATTGCATTTGACACACAAAGGCACTACTGTTACAAAGCAGAATAATGAAATAAAATCTTGTTGCTGGTTTTTTTTTGTTGTTCCTGACATGATAATATAAGACATTTTTAGGCTTGGTGAATTTAAAAAGAAGCAATAAGAGGAAATAAAAAATAAATAAATAAGAATCACAAAAAAAAAAGAAAATGTAAAAATAATACTTTTACTCAATTGACAAAGTACACTCAGTCAGTTGAAATAAATTCTATAAGACGCGTACTCTATTACCATTTATTATCAGCCTAAAGTAGTGTTGGCGCTGCTGTTGGTGCTGCCAATAAAAACAGCAAAACGCATTGTAATTTTTTGTTATGTACAAGGCTGAAGCAAAGGTGCTTGGCGGCTAAGGCCTGAAAGGGTAGTGCAAATTAAATAAAATGTTCTTTATTTTTTCATGAGGAAAAACTTTACCTCCGACAACAAGCCTCTCAGACTTGAAATAAAAAAAATCGTAGAAGATCGTTTTACCGGTCGAGCTCAGCGACCCAAAATTAAACTAAGTTGATATCAGCTGATGTTTATACATTATTGCACACAGTATAATTATACATATTAAAGAATATGGAGGTCAGCCCACTCGACCTCTGAATGCACATATAAAATTTTTATAAGGAAGAGAATAAAACACTTGTGCTTTTAAAAACTAAAGAACTAAATAAAAAGCCTTTTAATATGGTAAGTTATCACTTATTTAGATGGCTACTTACAAACAAACTGCTCAATTACATAATCGGAAGAGCTTTACCTATCAGAAAACGCGACAGGAAATAAAAATTTAATTTTGATGCAATGCCTTTGTGACAAGATAGTAAATTGAGAATCAAAAAAAAAAATTATATTATCTTTACTTTGAGGAGCATATGCGTCAGACATTTGCTTGTAAGTAGATTGTGCTACAAATATACCTTCTGACCAAAAGGAATTTGTCATTTAAACGAACCGCGCATGAGATATTGTCAACATCATTTTTTTCCACGTTGGTGCATTTTTTAGTCAATTTTGAGCGTAATCTGCCACTTAATCTGTGCGTAATAACTTTGTAAGCAAGTTATTTTTTGGTGTACTCTGCGAATTTCGCTATGTCGAATTTAGTTGAGCAAAAAGTCTGCCTGACATTTTGTGTTTCTAACAAAATATCATATGCGGAGGCATTAAAAATGTTTACTGTAGCCTACGTAGACTCGACAATGTCAAAAACACAAGCAAACGAGTGGTACAAGGAGCTTAAAGGGTTACATCTCCCTATTTTTTTTTTATTTTTCCATTTTTTTTATTGGCTTAAATCATGCCAAAACAATCCTAGAATCAAAATGTACAACGCCCAAGTACCGATTTAAACTCAAAGTTTTTTTCGTCGAAAACACGATTTTTTGTTAAAACATTCGCCATATCTCGAAAAAAAAATTCTAAAAAAAAAATCATGTGTACATCAATAGCAAAACTCATGAAGATAATGAAAAATTTTTTTGTAATAGTTGGAGTTGGACCAGCCTTCTACAGCTCGCTGCGGAAGACCTTTTTGAAAAAGCGGTTCACGGTAATCACTGCACAGCCGCCATTGTCCAAATGCCCTTTAAAAAAAAAATAATTAGAACAGCCTTGTTTTTTAAAGCATAAGGGAGATATAACCCCTTAAAGCGGGCGGCCGATAAAGTTAACAAAATTGTGCTCGAAGATTGTCGCGTGAGCATGAGGGAGATAACAACGAGCGTTATGCATGATTTTTTTTTGACATGAGGCAGTTGAAGCGCGGCTTGCACCGAGAGCGCTTATTTTTTCGATAAAAAAAAATCGTTTATACCGTATCGCAAGCTCTGTACTCACATGTACATGACTCCATGTGACTTTTTTCTGTTCTAACGACTTAGGTTACCACTTCGCGGAAAGCGTTTTTGATTGAGGCGATGAAGAAAAATACGCAGGAGATGCTGAGGAGGATTCCAAAATTGGCATATGAAAATGTTTTGAAGATTGGAAGAACGTATGAAGCGTTGGAATAATGTGTATTGCTTACGATGGAGATTACTTTGAAGAGAACACAATAAATGTCGATGAATAATTCCAGGTACTTTTTGAACAGAAATATTTTTGCAAGAAAAATTTAAAAATAACGTAACTCAGTCCAAAAACCCCCTTTCAACTGTCTTAATCGGTCACAGGGGAAACTAACACCAGTAAGAGAGGAAACCTTTAGTAAATTTTTTTCACGTCAAAGCCTTTTGTTCATTAAACTTTATATATTTTCAAAAATCCAAAAGAAAAACTTCTCTATGTTTTTACATTTTTTGCATCACTAAATTTAATATTCTTCGATAGGAGAAAATACATTTTGGCGCCCTTTTATTGGGGCACACTAATATAATTCAAATTGTTGCTTCAATTGTAGCGAACAATATATTTTGACAGGAGGCCAGCAGCATTTGGGCATTGCTAAAAATATCATTGAATTCTCATCATCATCATCATCATTAGTATGTATCATCATTATTAACAGCATCCTCACCGTACATACGAATAAGGCGAAAAGCCAGTGACCGCGTTAATTTAAAAAAATACAAATTTATCTTGAAAATGCATAAAGATCCTCAAGATGATGATTTTGTATACATAAACAATTCAACTTATGGGACAATGGAGAAGTTGATGTTTGTGATTTCTTAAAAACCAGACATATATTTAAGCAAACAATAAACAATATGAAAAGTGCAACTATTCGGTTATGGGCCAAGGAAAAATAGATGTATACTTTCAAAAAACTCTCAAAAAGCTGGATTTTGGTATAACATAGGTCAAAAAAAAAGTATTCTTGAAATTGAAAGATGAGGTACCATACCGTATGTTTTTTGGTGTGTTCAAAACGAATCTGGGCTCAGAAATGCTTCATCGCGTTAAGTTTTCGAGAATACTATATTTGTGTCAGTTTATCATGGTGTTCTAATTATGCATGTAAATTTTTTAGCACAACCGATGTATTGTAAATTTACTTAAAGTTGTAACCAATTGATAATATTGTATTTTGTGCTAATTTTAAAATGCTATATTTACTATATATTTACTATATATTTACCACAAGACATAAACGATGAGTGTATTCAGGCCACTTCCATAAATAAATCTGCACAAAAACAACATCAAAGTTTTACTTTTTATTTCAAGTTCAATAGCATTCACACTTAATTTAATTTTAAATTGCATTACCTTTTATTCTCAACTCGAAAGTCAAGAAACAAAAAACAAAAAACAAAAAACAAAAACAACTTACAATTTAAGTGGTTTTTCGAAACTTTTCCTAGATACATAGCTTGGTAGGTACTTAAACGTTATTATGAGAAAATTAAGTTAATCAATAGCGTGTGCACTCATTTCATTCCTTTGACTTTTACTCAATAATTCAAGAGTGAATTTTTGTGTTTTGTAATTTCATAAGAAAATGGCAAACAAAATGAAATGACAAAAAATGGATTTCCTTATAAAGTTATGCAACTCAATGAATATTTAATGAAGTGCTCAGAGCAGCGCTGTAGCTCTTGAAAATACTTTGTGTAACCATCGCTCTCAAGTAGTTGGTCGACGAAAGAAGTTGAAATAAAACAAACAGCTTTTCATTGCTAAAATAATAAAAAATATTTAAAAAAAAAAAACTTAAAAAGAGAAGTTTTTATAGCAACGTTTTCAGCCAAAAAATACATCAAAAAGTTTTCTGTTTTTAAATAAAAAATTATTTTTAGCGCTTGTAATAAAAACAGATTTTTTAATGTGCGCTCTAGTTGTCATCTTATGACTTCCTGTTTAAAAATGTGATGAAAATTTAATTTTTATAGCGCTAGGGATTTGAAAATACCCTGACATTGCAATGTGGTAAATCTAGTTTTGTTACTTTAATAATACAGTAGAGCAAAAAAAGTTGACAGAGCTAAGATTTATAATTTTTAAAACATAATCTTATGCTGATCAACGTAACACATTTTTTAAAAATTTGCTCAAAATTTGGGATTTTCAGACCTTTCGATACGAATGTATTAAGCTAGGCATAACAGAGCCTATTGGAGGCCAGATACAAATCAGCGCATCAAAACCGTTCAGAGTTTTTTAAAACTTTTTTTATTTTTAACTTAACTATTACAATTAAATTTACTTTAATTACCTTTAATAATTCTGAATATCGTAGATACTCGTATGTGTATGTGAAAAATTTCCAATTTCTGAGTTAGTTTAAAAATAAATTGCGATGTGGTGATATATAACTTGAGAATTTGATATGCTCAAAATTATATCTGAGCAAATATAAATTATGTCTGTTAATCAAAATCTTTTGTAAGTTGTCAAACTTAATAACGTTGTCATTAAAAATTTTTGTGTCTCTTCTTTGAGACATAGAAATTTGAGTGAGTTTAAGTATATATGTAAGTTTTATTAGTCTAGATTTTTTAATGATAAAAATTGATTTATTACTGCCACATAAAATACAACTAATTTGAAAAAGAAATTAGGTCAACTAAAAAATATATATTTATAAATTTCTATGCAACACAACAGAGACAGCTTAGATAATCAGGTTAACAATGCACAGAGGTGCATCTATAGATATGGGGAAACTAGACAGAAATCTAAAAAAAAAAAATTCGCTCAGGAAAGACTCCCTGAATAATCGCCTATCAATAAAACTTTTTTCTGCGGAATTTTTTTTCTGTTAAATAAAAGTTTTCAGAAAAAGTGGGCATGTGAAGTGAAGAGTAATAGGCGATTCACACAGGAAATTAGCAGGGCCGTGTCTAGGTGTGTGCAGGCCCCTAAACTGAACATTTGTGCAGGCCTTACCGGGAGAGGTTGTTGCCTAAAAGATGGAATAAAATTTGTTGAAACACATGAAGAATATAATTTTAACGATTATATGACCAAAAGAAAAGGTCATCAATTTTGTGGTGCAGGCCCCTAGACTGCAGCCTATGCTTAATCAGTACGTTATTCATTTGTACCGATTTAGAGCCAAAATTGAGATGACATCATTTTTTTTCCCATACAAATTTAACTTCAAAGGTATCAATTTTGATTCAATTCATCTCTTACCCAGAATATCAGGAAAATTATTGAACTTATGAACAAAGTGAAGCCTTTTTGTGGCGAATTCGTTTAGTTTATATATTTTTTTTTGTGATGAGTTTCTGATCAGTCAATAGGAAACGAGATATTTACAAAACCCCTATTTTTTTTAACAACTGACATTAAATACATAATTGACGTCTTTTCATTGAGAACTTATAAGGACTTGTACGAAAGACCTGCGAAACTTCACAGTTTTGTCGAGTCATTTCTTAGAGCAATTGAAAGCGGCCATTTTTAATCTAAAAATTGCGATAAGCAAATGATGGTCGGAACCAATGTCAGCGCTCATATTAGGTCGTATGCCTAAAAGATGACGTTTCCACTGATCGATCTAGATTTTCATGATGTTGTTCTTAGATACCTAAGAAACTTAGGCGTCAATGAAACAAATCGCCATTTTCGTTTTTTCGACCCAAACCCGTGCTCCAGGTAAAAGTTTTCTAACCTAATTATGGCTTCCCATAGCCATCAAGATGTCTTTCTTTTGAGCGTTGCTTAGCGTCGCGGTAAGCTCAGGCACTTTGATGAACAAGTATTCATTTAAAATGCTAATATTTCTTACGTAGATTCGAAATCTGCACCAAGCTCGCCTTTTATTAACGGGATTTCATTCCATAACGGCCTTTGCCGCATTTCTGCTTAAAAAATTTCAATCCATCACGTTGGATATAATTCTGTGATCTAGCGGAGTATAAGAGTTTTTCGCCATCAGGGAGCACTGAGGGCATTTGCGGATTTTGGGAATGCGCTTAGATGGCGACTATAAAATCTATTTTTTCGTGTTTGGCACTTTAAAAACAATTAAGTGACAGGTTATTATAAATAGCCCGAATGTACTAAAAATTGCTCCGTTGTACTTGCGCCATTTTATTCGCTTAGTCAGTCGCATTATATCAAGATTGAGTTCGTAAAGTTTTCTTGCGGCTTGAGCTTAAAAATACTTCAGACATTGCAAATGCCTATTCGTGTTCGGATAAGTTAAGTACCTCTTTTCAAAATTTTATTTTTATAAAAAGTTCTCTCAACTTATATCTTCTTTTCCGGTAGAACTAAATAATATTCTCTGAAAAAATTATGCCATTATATTATTTTAATAGTTTAGTTGTCAAAACGGCAATTATATTTATCTTAAAAGTTTTCTTTAAGTTTCTTTTACTACAGGAAATGGCAGGACAGAGTAACTACAAAAACTGTCAGAGAAAAAAATCAAAGTAAAAATTGCAGACGCAGTGCAACGAACCAGAATTTATGATAGTCAAAATCATAAACCAAAATTTCGAAGAATACATTTACTATGCATGACGATGATACCACATTGCTTCGGAAAATCAGCTGCTGCAGTGTAAAAAAGCTGGATGAACCTTATGAAGAAGATGCGAACGTTGCTGTTCTTGTTATTGTCACTCTCTTGCTGTCATGCTCGTTGTGGTAATCAGTAATGGTTGTTGTCAATGTCTGGTTTTAGGTCTGACTATCAGTCTGGTAATTGGACTGTTTCTTGAGGTTTGTCTGGGTTTCATGCTTCTATAGTACGTAGAGCGGTAAAGCAACGTTAATGTTGGCAAATAGAAAAAAAAAATTAAAATATTTTCAGATAGTGTTGTTAAATTTATTTATTTTGAAAGCAACCTAATAAGGCTTTTACACTGTCATTAAAATGACATCGTTTTTCATTCATCTCGGTTCTGTAATACGTGTTCAAAAATAGCTTTCACACTGCCATTATTGCGTTTTCGTTGACTTTTTTTTGTTTGACATCAGCTATTTTGTAAATAAGTTCAAATGAAGATCATGGCAAAGCTTTTTATTGCTGCTGCACATGAAGGAACTTAATAATATTTTTTATGCTTCATTTGAAATTATTTTGTAAAAAGAACAACTCTGAAAACATATGTATACATAATAGCGCACCGGTTTGTGTGGAAAGAACCTGACTTTCGTAGAAAACTAGGTCCGAGATGCTCTTGTTTGAGTCCGGTTTTTTTAAGTCTTTGATTTGTGAACATCTTTTCTGACGAGCATGATATAAGATTTATACTGGACTGAATTGGATATGATACCTTAAAAATAAATAACTGGCCATGAGTGTTGTGGCTTAAAATTCAAATTTAATTTTTCTACTCGTGAGTTTTACATCACTACCTAATGTATAAATCTCAGACAAAAATTTACTCATAGTAGTTAGTAACAATAAAAACCGTCATAATAATAAGACCAACAACAACAACTTAGTTGTGATTCATTTGAAATTCTCGGAAATGCAGAAATGCTGGCTGATATCAACACTAAAAGCTGTGTGCTGGCTCGCTACTTAAATGGATGGTTGGATTGGTTTGACTGGTGTAACAAAAATAGCGCAAAAAAAAAAAACAGAGCAGACTCCAACAAAAACTACAACAACATTGATATTTGTTGGAATTGTTAAAGTCAACGACAACAACAATAATAGGAAAAAAAAAAAAATATTTATTTTTATTGTTCTGTGCATTTTTTTTAATTTACATTTTTTTTCAAGTTTTCCGTTAAAGTTGAAATCCGAAACGTTTTGTGGTATAAGCTGAATAAAAAATTGCACCATATTTTTATTTTGCTACAATTACAAGACACAGAAAACTCATTTTATTTCGTTGCATATTCAAACTCTAATGGAAAATTGAGACCACTGTCGGATGTAATATATATAGAGTATAAAAGGGTTGTGCGGGACAGAGACACTTCGTAGTCTGATTGAGAAAGTCTGCGATTTTTATGCTGTTGTGTGGTTGATATCTTCAATTTAAAATGAATAAATGTTATTAAAACAAAATGAAAAGAATCATAATCCATTTGACTTTTTACTACTTTTTTATTATAATTTTTTATATTATGTGCATATTTTGTCATAGTACGAGCAAAATTTCGAAAAAAAATCATTTCAAAAATTAAAATAGTTTGAATTATTAAATAATAATACATTTTCAGCCTTGATATCAAAACTTATTTAAAGTCTATTTGCAACTAATTTGCCATATAATTGCGAAAAAATTGTTACCCTATCTATTCTGTTCTGTAAATTAGGCTGTCAATTACATTTTTCTTAATTTTTCGAAACATGAAAAATGGCTTGGTGGAAAAAAAACTATTATCAAATTCAAAGATAATTTAGTGCATAAAAAACTATTTTTTGAGTTCAAGAAACTTAGCTTGTGGAAGATGTGAAGAAGTTGGAACATCGTGCTAAAATAAGTTAATTTTAAAAACAACCAATTAAGAATATTAAGCCCTTCATAAAAAATGTTAGGTATTCTAAGAAATAAAGAAAATATATCAAAAATTAAAAGCAACTAGAAAATCTTTAGGATTTTTTTTTTTTGTTTTAAATGGTGCCATATCGCAATAAATTTATTAAGTGGTAATATGCGGGACAAATACTTACAGAGATGCAAAGATTTCGGTTAGAAATTGATTGTCAGTTGGTAACATTTTAAAAATCACATTTAGGGAGAATTTTTTTTAAAGACTTTGTATATTGTTTATTAATAATAGGAGTAACAACAAAATAAAATAAGACTCAATCTCAATAAAGATTCAAAAACGATACCTATAAGAAAAAATTCAAAATAAAATAAGAAATTGGAATTTTTTAAAATTTATTTAAAAATTGTGTATTTACAGGGATTGCCTATACGCAACAATGTCTGAGTTCGGTATACCTGCAAAGTTGATAAGGCTCTGCAGGATGACGTTGAGCAATACGTTTAGCTCCGTCAAGGTAGGGAATGACCTCTCCGGAACTTTTAATACCGAGCGAGGTTTCAGACAAGGCGACCCGCTCTCGTGCGATCTCTTCAATTTCATTATGGAGGGGATCGTACGAAAAGCCGGTGTGCATCATAATGGCACCATTTTCTTCAGAGGTGTTCAGCTCCTTGCGTACGCTGATGATATTGATATTATCGGTCGGAGTAAGAGAGATGTTACTGCTGCTTTCACTGCTATTGAAAAGGAATCAGCCAAAGTGGGTTTGACGGTAAACGAGGGCAAGACGAAATACATGATGTCTACTAACAACAACAAGAGAGCACGGGATCTAGACTCTCATGTTACAGCGGGCAACTGTAAATTAGAAGTTGTCAAGGAATTCATTTACCTTGGCACTGCCGTAACCAGCAACAATGATGTCAGTCTGGAGATTAAGCGGAGAATAACAATTGCTAATAGGTGCTACTACGGTCTCAGTAAGAAATTACGTTGCAGAGCTCTCTCTCGATCGACAAAGCTAACACTTTACAAGACGTTCATTCTACCTGTGCTTCTTTATGGCGCTGAGGCATGGGTGGTTTCGACAACAGACGCAGCCGCTCTTGAGGTGTTCAAGAGGAAAGTTCTCCGCAAAATCTTTGGTCCTGTTCGAGTTGGCGACGACTATCGCATTCGAATGAACCAGGAGCTGTATGAGCTCTACGCCGACATTGACATAAGTAGTTAAGCGTATAACAATACAGCGACTACGCTGGCTGGGTCATGTCCATCGTATGGATAAAGAAGTTCCAGCGAAAAAGGTATTCGAAGGGAAGGTCCCCGGTCAACGACGAAGAGGGAGACCATGCCTCCGGTGGATAGACCAAGCTGAGGAAGCCCTAACCGCGCTTGGCATTAACGATTGGAGAAGGCGCGCGCAAAACAGAGGCGCCTGGCGAGAGCTAATGAGGTCGGCCGTAACCTGACAACGGGTTGTTATGGCCATCTAAGTAAGTAAGTAAGTAAGTATATACATATATAATACATACATACATAATGCATATATGCATATAAATATATAAACTAAAACCTATCTATTAAGTCAAGTTATGGCTGTCCATTGATGTTCGATTTTTATCAAATTAGTCTCCAGTAAAAATTACCACAATATTCCTATTTAATATAAAGTTATTAAAGTTTTAAAATTGGTTAAGTTATGATCAGCGCGAAAAACGCCTGAACCCGACAAACCAAAGATACCAAAGAGCAGCGCTAAAGAAAACTTCTTAATGATCTTAATCAGAGTTGCAGAGACAATAAAACAACAAGGCAATTAGTCTTGCGGCAAAACAGAACAAGCGGATCGCGACTACAACTTGTACGAGCTTTACAGTAAAACTAAAATGTTTTCGGGAAAATTTTCCAACACTTTAAAAGTTAGGGCGGCACACTGCTAATATCTAAACACGCGTAATGGCCATCTAAAAACTAAAACTAAATAAAGTGCAACTACTCATTTCTATTTTCGAAGTAATTTGGAAATACAAAGGACTTCGTGAAGAAATTCTTGAAGGCCTACCTCTTAAAAATTACGAAAAGTGATATCAGTCTTTATAAAAATTATAGTGGTTTCACTACCATAAGCTCTTCCTCAAAAGAACTGAGGGAATTCTCAATTGCATTCAAAGCAAACTCGAGAGATGAAACAGTTAACCTCCATAGAACAAATATGCATTTGGAACGAACTGGAGACGAGAAATGTTCTTATCAAAGTCAATAATATCATATGTAAAACTAAGAAAGTTTTAAAGCTATATCTACACGGACACTTCCCTCAAATTTAGTCATATACGCGAACAACATCAGCACTAACTACTGCGTTAACGTCCGGACTAACGTATGCATAGTAAAACCTGGACTAATGGCGGCACCGGGAGACGTAACTTCAAAAATCAACAAGGAAAAAAGTACAACTCTATAAAATCTGAATGTCAAAAAACAAAGGACTCTCAGGGCTTTCTGTTCAAAATTTTCTAAAAATTGATATAGCTATTTGCAATTTTTCTCAAAAAACTACTAATTCATATAAGTGCTAAGTGCACTTTTTTCGAATTTTAATACAGAATATATTTGAAATATATTTCTTCTTTTGGATTTTCCATTCATTCATTTTTTAATTTATTTTCTCCATTTTAAGACTTTATATGTATGTATAATTTTCATTCCAACATGATGTTATTGCCCTTGTAAGCCTGCCTATTTCCATTGCAACAACTGAGCTTAGCCTACCTCAAAAGCATAATCTTTATACTGAATTCAGATTTTTCTACTACTACTATTACTTACAACTTTTTTCATAACATTTGACAATGAGTAGAAATGTAAATACGAATGAAGTTGAAAGAAATATACCAACTTTGTGGAGTTAGAGATATATGAATAGTTATGCATTTTTTTTCCATAAATACTTTTTTTCCATTTTTATTGATTTTTATTTCTGCCTCCAACATACGAGTAAAGTTGAACGTTTGTCGGTCTCAATGTCTGTCTGTGCTTAAAGTCTGTTCACCAAGCTCATGTTTGGGTTTTTGGCAAGCGCCGGCTGTCTGCCGCTTGTTTGTTGGTTGGAGCACAATTGAGTGCTTTGTAGGCAAGAAACATTGATTGTATATTGCGCAACCTAAGGTGCTAGCTGCAGCAGCATTCAGTTAAAGAATTTGGAATTTGTTTTTTACATATTATTCGGTAATTTCCTAGTTGTGATCTGAACGTTTAGGGTAATTTGTCATTTCGGAAAAATAAACCTTGTCAGGTCGTATTTTTAAGGCATTTATGCAGTACATAAAAAATTTGTAGATAACTCAATTTTATAAAAAATAGATCAGGTCGCGTTTTGGAAACTCTTATATCTGTGGAATTTTGCAGGAGTCGCATAAGTTTGTCTTTGATCATATCACAATACAGCAAAAATCTTGTATGTATATAGACAAAGAACTTATGCTGTATTGCGATATGATCACAAACTGACAGGCCCGTACCAACCCAGGTGCAAGATGGGGCTTTGCCCCTACAAGTCTAATCTAAGATGGGATTCTAAGGCCGTTGGATTTATTCTGCGGAAAATAAAATTTGTTCGCCCCCCACGCAAGATCGGGTTGGTACGTGCGTGCAAACCGACTAAGCGACTGTAACCAAATATCACAGATATCATATTACATTCAGTATGGATGTTAATTTGAGTGATTTTCAATGTCACTCTTTCTAGAAAGACTTAACACATATCATAGTTAGCTTAAGTTTTACAACGAAATTTTCTTTTTTATTTTTAAGTTGTGTCTCTAAATTTCTATGTAGAATTGTTCTGGCATAGGACTATCTGGTTGGTTTGAGGCCTCGTGTTATTTGAAAGAATACTCATAAATCGCTCATGCTGCAATGTAACCGCACTTAAAACATAATTTGCTATGAACTAATCCTAATGCTAAAAATCACAGTAAAGCAAAACGTCGACCGCAGCGAATGTTGAAAAAGGAGATAATCGCAATTTGGATGGCGAAAGAGAGAAATAAAAAAAAAGAAATGACTTTAAAGTTGTAATATGAAAAGGGTCAGAGAGAAGAGAGAAATTACCAAATCGCAAAATTGTTGGGGTTCTCACATTTGGCATGCTGTGCATTTCATGGATAGAAGTAATAACAGTTGTGTGTTACAAATAATGTGTTGTCGATAACAGTTTGGGGTTACCAAAATACAAAAAAAAAAGAAATTATTCATAAGGTAAACAGATTTGTTAGAGCAAAAGGCGTTCTCTAAGTAAAACAAAACGAACTTTATTTGTTTGATATCTTAATTCGGACTATGGACTTAAACTTCATAGAATTTAAGAGCTGCAGTGGAATATCGATTATTAGTGCTAATGCTGAATGATTTACTTGATTTCATGGCAATAACATTGCTGTGCATATGAACATATAGTATATAAGAGATTCCAAAGCTTTTCTACTGTGGAGACGACGTTTTCTGATTAACTTTTAATTTTTAATGAATATTCTTTAAGATGTGGACAAGGAAATATAGTAGTTTCTGATTGTTGATTTTTTATGAAAATTAGATACAAAGATATTCGGAACTATCGGCATGTATTTATATGGAAAGTTTCACACCTACCAGATCACCTGCACGGCAAAAATTCGAGTGGCCTATTTGAAACGGGTCCCACACAACAATCTGTTTCAGAGTTTAAACTTTCAAATCCTTATAGCCGAAGTACTAAAATTTGTTAGTGGGTGAATATACTTTGTCATAAATAATGTGAGTTCTTTATTTGCTGAAGTGTGTTTTAATAAAAATAACCTGAATGTATTAAAAATGAAATTCAGGTAATGTCATATAGTCCGATTTGTTCCACCGAATTGTTTCTTGGACCAAAAATTAAAAAGCTTTTTTCTCATTTATTTTTTTAATGGAAATTTATGTAGTGGCATTGACAATTTCAAATTATAGTGTATTAAAGTAAATACAATGAAAATAACAAAGGATCTGAACTGTTACTCACGAAACACAAAAACTCTACTCGCGGAGAGACCACAGATTTTCAATTTTTTTGGTCAATTTTTCCATTGCAGTATACCTTTTTTTACCATTTATCTAAAGAAGACAAAACAGCGAGTAAGTGAGCCAGAACAGAACTCCTTAACAGGTGTAGTTTTAAGAGGGATCACAGTTAAAAATTTCAGTTTTTTTAGTTTAAAAATTAAATTAAAGAACAACCTCTGAATATTTCCGTCTTAAAAAATTACAGCCTTTGTGTAACACTGAAAAGTATCTTTTGCCCAAGTTACAGCTCCATAGAAACTTTTTTGTCAAAGAAAAAAATTAAAAACCAAAAAACCGGCTTTCAGCCATTTTCTCGAAAAATTTTGAGGTTAAGGTGAAAATGTACAGTACAGAAGTTGTAGTTCTTCTCATTTCTTACAACTTATGCATTGAAATTTTTTTGATAGGATGCACAATTTAACCAGAAATTGGCAAAAACTGTGTTCGACCTCTAAAAATGCACCCAATTCCAACCCGGATAGCAGGTGTCGGTTCGATTTTTTTGTCCTCTTTTACAAGAGCTTGTCCAACAATATTCTGCTGTCAGATTGCTGTAACGAATTATTTTGTTGTTCAAACCCTATTTCACCTGGACTAACATGAAATTCAGGGTATTCTAATTTGATACGATTTTAGAAGAGATATATCAGCGTTTTTCGCTGGCTATATCTTCAAAGCCGAACCCCTCCTCTAAATTTTGATTGCACTTTTATTTTGCGGCAATTAAAGTGTATGGTAGGAATACCTAAAGTAAGTCTGCGTCCTTATTATTTTTTTATAAAAATAGAGTTTACATACTTATATTTTTTCGCAAATCCCTTAAATGATTGATGCTCTGTTGTTCAGCGAATAAAGTTGCAATTTTGCTGTAACTGTTGTTTTTGTTGCTAATACTGCTGCAGACATGTTTTATCCCTGCTATTGTATGGTTGGTGGTTGCACACACACTACGTGGAAAATTTAACAAAAGGAAAAAAGCATAGATTCACAATTCACACAAGCACACCCACTTCATGCAGGTTATACACCCTTTAACTATGCAATAATTTTTTGCAACTCTGCTTCACGTTTTTAAATTTTTTCTTATTTATGCTATTTGGCTCTATTTTATGTACAAATGCATTATTTAACAACACTTTGAATGTAATTCACACAATTTATTTTAAAGATGACACAAGAAACATTGCATACAATGAGGCATATTAACACTATTTATTTTTAATTTCCAAGCTTACGCAATTGCGTAAACAAGAAAAAGACTACGTAATTTTTTAACAAATAATTTTGTTGTAATTTTTTTTCTATATGCTCACGCTACATGAAACAGAAATACTGCAGTTATCTCACTTTCGCAAGGATACGCAATGTGATGGTAATGATAACGTCAGGGCAAGGGCAGCAGTGACGTAGACGATGTCGAAGAAAACGTACAACTGAACGTAAAAAAAACACAAAATTTACACACACTAACCCAGCTGCAGACTAACACGCACACACACGCGCTTATGTTAAAGACCAAACAGAAAACGTCATAAATGAAAAATATCTTTTCAGCGGTCGATTTTTTTCCACGGTTATAAAATTATCGTTTTAGCTGTGAGTTTTTAATTTAGAAATTTTTATATTTTTATTGAATTTTATCTTTTACTTAATTTCTAGCTTTTGCTCTAATACACTGAAAAATTTCGAAATAAAAACAGCAACGCGCCGCTACGCACGACCGAGTGATCAACCTTCTCAATTCACAATACAAACAGCAGCAGAAGAGGCACTGGCCAAACGACGACTACGGCACACGCAGAACGACGATAATGACAGCGTAGCGTCGGCGTCGGGCGTTGGCGCGAATGAGACAACCATTGCAGCGGCAAATGTCAAATAGCATTGAATGGCCGCTGACAGTTGTTTTTCGACAGTTTAGTTAAACCGAGTTCATTGTGAATATGTCAGTTCCAGCTGATTGCTGTGTTAGAGCGAGATAGCTGTATATCGCTGCAACCTAATCTTTTTGTTTGTTTTATGAAAATTAAAAGTATCCATGCTTTGTTTCTTGGTGAACTGAACAGCGACTAAAGTGAAACCATTGCAAACCCTATTAATGCAATTTCTTATTTATAAATTGTATTCTAAATAATATCAGCACTTCGCTTCCAAAACTTTTTTTATTTTAAAATTAATAAAATTCTTTTTATCACGCCCAGTTTTCTGCCAATACTCCTGACTTCAGCCGTTCTCGATTGACACTGCGTTTGTCAATTTGCGGAAAATAAATGCAATTTAATTTCAACACAAACGCCGGCTGACAGTCATATTTACGAAAATCTATGCTTTCAGTGCATTTCAATGTGCAAAAGAGACAAGTGCTTAGCACTTGTAAAACTTGCAATGGCTGGCTTTATTGTGCCTTTTCCATTTGTGGCATATTCATTGTGAACTCTATTATGGGTTTGAGTCTATTATTCAGAATGGATGTTATACATTTTGAATGTTTTTGCTATTAAATTGGACTTGAACCATTTGTAGTAGCTCCATAGTCTTACAAATTGCCGCATGTCCGCAAAAAGAATACATATGGCCATCTCCACCAAAAATTTCATTTTAGCTGGCCTCATTTTTATTTGTTTTTTTCTTGAAGTTAAGACTATCTTGATTTGATATTCAAGGAGGAACAATTAAAATTCAAAGGGAGTCATACATAGTTAAAATTGCATTTAAGTTAAAAAAAAAAACACGAAAAGTTACATATAAAGTAAAATAAAAAAAATAGCTCCTTCAATTTTAATTGAACAACCTTGAATATTAATTCAAGATAGTCTTAGCTTCAAGAAAACCCATGGTTGATGAGTGTGCTCCAAAAAAACAAAAATTAAAAACGAGGCCAGCTAAAATTACATTTTTGGTGGAGATGGCCATATATCCTTTTTAATGTCAGTTGGCCAAAGTGTCATAAGCATTATTTTGGACCCAATATCCAATGTACCCAAGTTATAGTTACTTTTCTTATTTTCTACCACTTGATATAGTCAACAAGTACAAAAAAACTATGAATATAAAAGTTGGCAATACTATTGAAAACAAATGTGGCAGCGTTTTCACGTCGATTGTTGAATGTGATGTGATTTACAAATGTTAGAGTCTCTATTTGTTTTATGTGAAATGTCAAACTTATCGAACAGATTTCTCAACACAACTTTTTTTTTAACTTTTATGAACTTTTTTGATGCTATTCTAATATTATGGACAATTTTGTTTTTTTACATACCATCTATTCGATTGTATCGCATTTTTCGATGTTATTCGTTATTGATACAATTCCCTATTTTTCGTCATATATCGAGATACAGTTAAACTTTTTCGATGTTTTCCGACAATACATATGTATTAACAAAAATTGAACAATTAACGACTTTTCCGCTGTTTTTTGACTAACACTTTGTAGGCATGTATATCGACCGATACTGTTTAATGGCTTACGTATTTTTTTGGTTGTTATTCGATTGTTTTGTCGATAGTGTTCGATACTTTTTAAATTTTATCGATTTTTTGATGTTTTTTGGTATTAATCGAAGTTTTTTCGACTCTTTCCACACCATACAATACTCTTAAGTAATATATCTACATGTATATATAATATTATGTTTATAATTTGGACATTGTAATGAAAATTGTATAGTATGCTTTACACTAAGTCTTATTTAATAATATATCTCAGAGAACCAATTCCTTCATAACAAACAATACGTAGACGAAATCATGGGAAATAGACTATTTTAAAAACGGGACAAAAAACGGAAGTGTTTTTCATGGCCATCTATAGAAAAGCAGAAGTCAGCAAAACCTGTCAACATTTTTTAATGCGACTAATTTTAAAATGTTAAGATTTCGTTTGATTGAAAAATCTTATTTACTTTTTTTCTTACAAGGCATAATAATCCATTCGAACGGCATATTTTTCCGTTTATGTTCACTTGGGCAATTTTTCAAATTTACTTTAATATTTATATAAATAATAATATTTTAGTTATATACAGTAATTAATAAAACAAATTTAATGTTTATATTTAGCAAATCATTTAGTGAGATCAATTTTAACAAAGAAAAGAGGAAGGATTAGATATTTTTCTTAAAAAAATATAAAACTTGTCTTTTTGTAGTCGAAACGTTTTTCCTGTAAGAGGCGTGGCACCGCCCACTTAAAAAAAATATTTTTACTCAAGTTTTAATCTATCTACATACCAAATTTCATCAAAATTGGTGTAGTGGCACAGCGTGATACCGTTTTTCTCAATTTGGAGCAATGCCACGCCGGCTTTAAGGAATCAGTTTCTAATAATCTTTCTTAGGTTTCAATCTATCTTTAAGAAAAATTTAATCAACATCGGTCCATTAGTTTAGCCGTGGAAACGTTTTTTCCCGTTAGAGGCGTGGCACCGCCTACAATTGAAAAAAAGGATACATGTCCCTCCTTCCAAACTTGCGATTATGTTGTGCTATGGTAGTTAATAACGGGTTTAACCGTTTTCAACTGCCTATTTATTACACTTATGTTTTCGAACATGACCAACTTTAAACAGCTCCAAAAATTTAAAATTTTATTTATTTTGCACTCTTTTTTTTTTTTTTAATTATGTACATGAAACTCTGTTAGTGCAAAAATTTTGACATACTTGCTGCTGTTATCAATTTCGAAAAGAGAACATATGATGTTTTTCTATTTTATTTGTGACTTTAGAACATGAACTTAAGCAAATTAAAATTTTACAGTTAATAGAGATTGGTTTAATGTTTTTGCATTGTTTTTAGCTAATTGACGTTGGAAGAGAGATTTTTCGGAAAGACTATCATCATGTATCACTTCTCTTACACACTTAAATATTTAAGGCAAAAAACTATTCAATATTACAAAAAAAAAGAGAAACTGCAAGTTTGCAGGTGGTTTTCTCAATATGATAAATGAACTCTGGTGTAAATTGTTTAAATTAACAGAATTTGAATATTTTTCTTAGATAATATCAGATAGTAACGCGTTTATAAAAACTTATAATTTTTCTGTCACGGTTGGCTTTTCGGCGGAAATGCCCATATGTAATTTACTTACTTAAAAATATCAATTTTTTCAGCTCAAACTAAGCCAAATCACTGATTGGCAAACTACAATTTAATTACACAGGACCACAAAAAAAAAAAGGTGTTGTAGTTGGAAGATGAGGTCAGAATTTTTCCATCACCCTCAGATTTTGATATAACCTCAAAATTACACTTTAAAATACGTTAAAAAGAAAGTCCCTTAAAAAAAAAAACTTGCTTATATTACGTATAAAGTTGTGCCAAAATAATATCTTACAACAAAAAAGAGTTTTAGCTGCCCACTTTTCCCCCAGCACCCCCATTTACCCCCAAAAATGTCAAAAACTCATTTCTTATAAAAATTCAAAATTATAAAAACCTTTGGGGACAAGTAATAAGGTACTGGGGTGGGTTTGGGGGTGATTAGGGGGTAGAAATTAATTCTTATCGATAATAACAGTTTTAGTGCACCAAAGTACCTACTAAATCTAATACATACATATATAAAAATCTCGTGTCACAGTGTTTGTTACCGAATTCCTCTGAAATGGCTTGACTGATTTTTATGAAATTTTTTGTTTATATTTGGTAGGTCTGAGAATAGGTTGTAGGCTATACATCTTTTATTTAGGGTGGCCCTCATACAAAAATATTTTTGAAATAGCATTTTCACAATTTTCGATGCAGCACGTATTTTTTATGTTTAGAGACATAGTTAAGCTAACAAAACTTTTATTTAGAGTGGCAAAAATCTATTTAAAATAGCATTTTTACAAACGCCATTACATAGATTCACATGGAATTTACATCACGTATCTTTTATATTAAGAGGCATAGTTTAGCTCATAAGACTTTTATTAAGGGTACATATTTAGAGTGGCTCTCATACAAAACTATTTTGAAAATATCATTTTCACGAAGATCGGTTAATTGATTCACACCAAATTCACACCACGTAGCTTTTATATTAAGAGGCATAGTTAAGCCAACAAAACTTTTATTTTGGGCGGCTTTCATTCATAAATATTTTTTAAATTGCATTTTTTCAAAGACCGCAATAGATTTTTATGGAACTTACACTACTTGGCTTTTATATTAAGAGGCACAGCTTAGGCCGTAAAAATTATATTTAGGGTGCCCTCATTTTTTTAAATTGAATTTTGACGAAGACCGATCATATCTCATCGACTATTTGACGCAGATAAATAAGACTTGGTACATATAAAAGATACGAGCAAAAGTAAGTTTCAATAAAAAATGGGCTGTGCCACACCCTTATATACGAAAACCGAAAATATTTTCTCTTTCACATATAATTTCGCAAACTACATAACGCATTTTCGTAATTGTTTTTTAAATGCTTCTTATGGTCTATTGAAGGTTTTTTTAAAGTTTGGCTTAGAAAAATTGGTAATGACACGCCTTCCATATCAAATTTATCATATATCATCAACTATTTGAGTGAGATGAGTAAATCTTGGTACATTTAATAAAGCTACGAGCAAAAGAAAGCTTTAATGAAAAAATGGATGGTACCACGCCTATAATATGAGAAAAAACCAGTTCTTTTTATACCTTAGCAACTATTTGGCGCAGATGGATACCATTTTGTACATATGTTTCATATGGCTTATGCAAAGTTCTAAGCATAGTTTAGTTGGAAAAATGGGCGTCGCTACGCCCATCATTATAAAAAGAAATTAAAATTCATCATATCTCATCAACTATTGGAAGCAGATGAATGGGACTTGTTACTGTTATGTATTTCTCACACGGTTATTTACTTTCCATGTAGTCATAAGCTATCATCTCTTTCTATGTATATTATAAGTTAGCATCTCTTTGTACAGTTAGTCACGTAAGAACCTTTGAACAATAAAGACATATATAAAAAACATATTATATTATCTCTTTGTACAGTTAGTCACGTAAGAACCTTTGAACAATAAAGACATATATAAAAAACATATTATTTGGCGACGAGGATGTTTAACGCGTGGCTCCCTCACGGCTGCTAAGTAAAATAAAGAAAAAAAACTAAATCAGAACAAACATATTGTTATTAAAGAAAAAGAAAAAAGTTTTTAATTTGCAAAAATAGTGTTGAAGTTTTTTTTTGTGCCTCGTGGGTTTTTTTTAGTTTGCAATCATGCAAGTATGACTAACAGTGAAGAAAATAAATCTGAAGAAAAAGACAGTATCAAAGAAAATCAGTGCATAAAAAAATTGAACATGGCCATGATAGGCAACATCGAACATTATATGATCGAAGATGATTTTGAACATTATATCGAAAGAATAGATCATCTTTTTATATTAAATAGTGTTGAGGAGCAGAAAAAAGTGTCGTTATTTATATCGCTTGCGAGTGGTGATTTGTATAAAATTTTAAAATCACTTATGGCTCCAAAGCTAGTTAAAGACTTTAATTACAAGCAGCTAATTGAGCTGTTGAGAAATTATTTCCGACCGAAAATTAATGTGCGAGCAGAGCGGCATAAGTTTATGTCGCGGCATCTACGTCATGACGAAAGTTTGAGCGATTTTGTAGTTGAACTCAAAATAATTGCAGAAAGATGTTCATTTGGAGATTATTTAGACCAAGCTCTCTCAGACAAATTTATTTGGTCTCAGCGTGATGAAGGCATTCAGCGTAAGCTCCTGGAAGAACCGCTGACAAAAAGCTTTGCGGAAATATGTGAAACGGCGCTAACGATGGAAATGACAAAGAGAGAAGTAAAAGAGCTCCAAACAAATACATCATCAAATCAACACAATCAGAATTACATAAGCAGAGGCAGAAGCAGAGACAGAAATCCAAGAAGCAGCTTCAGGAAGAAGAATTATTTCACAAAAGATAAGACAACTAAATTTGAGAAAAATTTTAATAATAATTAGGAACATGTAAATTCGAAAAACATTGTATGTTATAATTGCAAAAAAATAGGACATTATGCAAATTTTTGTAGACAAAGAAAAAGAAATAACTCAAAAGTAAATAATTTGTCCAATTTCGATCAAAATTTAGATAATTTGAAGTTGAGTAATCTAAGAGTAAATTCAATTAGTGATGCTTTGATTGTAAAGGTGGTTGTAAATGAGATAGCGATTGATATGGAAGTCGATTCGGGTGTATGCTATTCCGTAATTTCTGAAAATTTATACAAACTTTATTTTGCTAAATGCAAGCTATATGGTTTTAAACTGAATTTAAATGTGATTACCGGTGAAAAAATCAATGTAATTGGTTATATTAAGGTTACGGTAGCTGATTTAGTTGAGGAAAATGTACACGAGTTAGATTTGGTAGTCGTTAAAGCGGAAAAAGATTTTGTTCCATTGCTAGGCCGAAACTGGCTTAATATACTTTTTAGAAATTGGAAGGATAATTTTAAAAATAAACAAGGTTAATAATGAAGACATTCTAAAAACCGATTTAATGTCAAAGTTCCCTACTGTTTTTGAACAAAACGCTCAGTCTGTAATTAAAGGGTTTTCCGCCGAGATTATAATTAAGCCTGATAGTATTCCAATATTTCACTGTCCTTATACGGTCCCATATGGTATAATTTGCAAAGTGGATCAGGAACTAGATCGTCTTTTAAAAACTGGAGTATTAGTTCCAGTAAAGTATAGTGAATGGGCTTCTCCAATTGTTATTGTGCAAAAAAAAGATAGCACAATACGAATTTGTGTCGATTGTAAAGCGACCATAAACAAGTTTGTTGAAACATCACACTATCCGATTCCTAGAATCGATGATACGATTTCAAGTTTCGTGGGATGCAATATTTTTTGCATTTTGGACCTCGCTGGAGCTTTCCAGCAAATTTCACTATCAGAAGCTTCACAAAAATATGTTACAATAAATACCCATAGGGGCTTATTTAGATATACTCGTTTAGTTTTTGGTATAAAATCCGCACCTTCCATTTTTCAGTCGATAATAGACAATATTTTATGCGGTGTAGAACGAGCTAAGGCTTATATTGATGATATTATAATCGGTGGCAGAGATTTTAAAGAATGTGAAGCGACTTTATTTGAAGTTTTAAAAAGATTTAACGAATTTAACGTGAAAGTGAAAATTGAAAAATGTAAGTTTTTTCAAACAGATGTCGAATATTTAGGGCATCAGATTAATTCAAAAGGTGTTAGCCCAAAGAATGACAAAATGCGTTCTATTTTAGAAGCACCAGCTCCAAAAGATTTGACCTCTCTTAGGTCCTATTTAGGGTTGCTAAATTTTAATGGTAGATTTATTCCAAATCTATCCTCAAAACTCTCATGTTTTTATAAGCTCCTAAAAAAGGATGAGGAATTTATTTGGGACAACGATTGTGAAAAAATTTTCAGAGAAAGCAAAAAGTGGCTGTTTGAAAATAATTTATTGGAACATTACAATCCTGAGAAGGCAATAGGAATTGTATGTGACGCCAGCTCTTACGGAGTTGGAGGTGTTTTGTTCCATAAGGAAGCCAATGGTGAGGAAAGACCAATAATGTTTGTGTCAAGCTCTTTATCTTCTGCGGAGAAAAATTATTCACAGCTTGAACGCGAAGCTCTTGCTATAATTTTTTCAATTAAACGTTTTCATAAATACATTTATGGAAAATTTTTTACTATTTATACTGATCATAGTCCATTGGAGCATATTTTTGGCGATAAAGCGACTAATGCTATTAAGGCAGCAAGGCTTAAAAGGTGGGCCCTTATTCTTTCTCAATATGATTTCAAAATTGAATACAGAAAAGGCTCTTTAATGGGAAATGCTGATGCACTTTCCCGATTGCCACTAAATGAACCAACAGAGGTTTCTAGTGAGCTTATAAACTTTTTTAACATTTCGGGTGAACTGCCCTTAAATTTCGATGCGATTCGAGAGGAAACGCAAAAAGATGATATTCTTTCACAAATACTGGTGTTCTTAGAGAACGGTTGGCCGAAAAGTAGTAAAAATCCGTATATACAAAAGTTTATTCAGCGTAAGCTTTCGTTTTCACAACTACATGGTTGTGTGTTAATGTGTGAAAGAGTAGCGATCCCAAGCAGCTTAAAGGAAAAGGTCTTAAGTATATTGCATGAGGGGCATCTTGGGATTGTGCGAATGAAAACTGTGGCTCGTAGTTCGGTATGGTGGTTATATATCGATCGTGATATTGAAAATTTTGTAAAATCATGCAATGAATGCCAGCAATGTTCAAACAAACCGAGTCCAGTACAATTATCATCTTGGCCGCATACAAATCATCCTTTTGAAAGGGTTCACATAGATTTTTTCTTTTTTGAAGGCAGAACATTTTTTATTTTGATTGATGTGTTCTCCAAGTGGATGGAGGTTGTTTTAATGAAAAAAACAACTGCTTTAGATGTTATTGCCGTACTAAGGAAAATATTTTCGGTGTTGGGATTGCCGAAAGAAATTGTTTCAGACAACGGTCCGCCTTTTTCTTCCAAGGAATTTTCCGATTTTTGTTTAGCTAATTCGATAAATTTTCTGAATTCACCGGCTTATCATCCACAATCTAATGGGAGCGCAGAAAGAGCAGTGCAGACTGTAAAAACTAGTTTAAAAAAATATCTCATCGATGAAAAAACAAAATTACTGCCAATTCATGCAAAGTTAGATAATTTTTTATTTAAATATCACAATACTCCAACGACTTCAACTGGGTCCGCACCATCTTCCGTAATGTTTAACTTTAAGCCAAGAACATTGATTGATTATTTAAAGCCACAAAAAGAACAGGAAAATGAAACTATATTAAAGAATACAATAAAAATAGAAAATAAAAGAAATAAAATGCAGCCCATTAAAAAAAAAATATATGAATTTAATAAAAATGAGAGAATATGGTATCGCTGCACTAATAAATATTTTGTTAGATGGCATCCTGGTAGGATTATTAAGCGTTTGTCAAAAGTAATTTGCTTAATAGACTTTGATGGTAACTATAAAAAAGTACATGGCGATCAATTAAAGCCAAATTTTGAAAGAAAAGTATTTTTTGATAGCTCAAAAAAAGTTATTGATGACGAAACGGTTAAAATTTTGCCTTTGAATCACAAATTGATTAAAAGGAGGAGGTCAAAATCTAATCCCGAAGTACATAGGAAAACTCTTTTGAATGAAGGCGAAAATAAAAATAGTTTACAACAGCCTCTTAGAAAGTCTCCGAGAATTGTAAAAGCACCTAGGAGGTTGACTTATAGGGATAATTTTGAAACGGATGAATTCTTGTAAGTAGAGAAAAAAAAAGCAAAAGAATATGTAAATGAATGGATAGAATTCTATTATTATTTTGAATTAAAATATTTTGTAAGGGATTGAATTCTATTGTGTTGGATTAAAATATTTTGTAAGTTAGAAAAAAAAAATGTTAAAGAAATGAATTGAATTGAATTATAATGTGTTGTATTAGAAATATTTTTTTCCCCTCGATAGTAATAATATTTTTTTTTAAGGGGGAGAAAGTGTTATGTATTTCTCACACGGTTATTTACTTTCCATGTAGTCATAAGCTATCATCTCTTTCTATGTATATTATAAGTTAGCATCTCTTTGTACAGTTAGTCACGTAAGAACCTTTGAACAATAAAGACATATATAAAAAACATATTAGGTACATACAAGGGTGGTACCACGCCTACAATATAAGAAAATACCAAAATTTGTGATGCAGATTAATGAGACTAGATACATATATAAAAAGGACGGATAAAAGAAGATTCAATGAAAAAATGGGTGGTGTCACACCTTCCATATGAAAATAAAACAACATTTTGTGGTATATCAGCAATTATTTGATGGAGATGAATGAGACTTGGTAATTATATAAAAGACAAAAACTATAATAAATTAAGCTTATCGCACCACTTAGCAGTAAGACCAGAACAACGTCTGCAACGTCTGCTGTACTATACTATACATACTCGTATGTATGTACGTAAATGAGTAGAGATAGAACCCAGCAGGCAATTGAGCAAGGCCTTACTTGGAGAAGGCCTGCTAGCAGTGCTGCAATAACGTAAATATATTTGGCAGCATTGCTGCTTTTGTAAGCGCTTTTATTCATAGCTATTTGACAGAATAATGTTCATACACAAATTTTTTCGTACTGCCGGCAGTTTGAATGTTTCTGGTAAAAATTAATTTAAATTGGCTACAAATTTGTATTTTTTCAATTTTTATTAATTTATCTAAAAAGTACACATAAGTTTATCAAAGAATCGCCCTTATTTTCAAGTACTTCTATGAGCTCTCTTACGGCAAGCGGTCTCAGAAGGCCTCTTGAAGCCAGCGGTTTTAGAAGGGCTTTTAACGCTATCAGTCTTAGAAGGCATCTTGACGCAAGCAATGTAGGAGACCTGCTTGAAGAGTATTTCCATCAGGCCTGCTTATTAAGGCCTGTTCTATTGGGACAATTCATATGAAAAAGAAAGTACGTTTGAAAGGAGGGTGGAAGGCCTTATACTTACCAAGAAAGGCCTTTAAGAAGCACTGTTAGCTCCTGCCCTTGCCTACTGGGAAGTTGATTTCACTTGAAAAATGAGATGATTAGCTTTTACATTCATACAACTTGGCGCCACCTACCGGAAAGGACAGAGCAACGTCTGCCGGGACACCTAGTGATATATAAAATTAAAATACTCATCGAGCAGAGTATCCGAAAATTATCAGATTCGAGATCGGTTAACCAAAAGCTGAGGTATAAGCGGGGGAGGGTTTCCTATTTATTTAATTTTTTTCAAGCATTGCACAGATCAACTGCGAAAGTTTTGCCATAGCGAGGCGAAAAAAACTACATACTACTCTCTCTCAGTCTAATTGTTATTGTTTCCCAATAAAAATATGTTGTTATTAAAATATCAAAAGCAATAGCAAAAAATTAGTGTGTGTGTGTGTAATGTAAGTAAGTAATTCCCTTCAGTGGAGCTTGATATTTGATGAGAAAGAGCAAAGAAAACATTTTTTATTTTATCTTCCTCATTTTACTAAAACATTTTCGTCTCATTCTATCGCAGCTTAGTTTTCTAAGGGTTTCGCTTCTACCACGTGGAACTGCACACATGATTTTTTTTTTATATGCCAGAAAATTAAAGTAAAATATCAAAGGCTTAACTCATCATTTATTGGAGAAAAATAAGAAGTTGTTATATCTAAGAAGAGCCCATATAGTATAAAATATTTAATGTAATTTTAAAATTTGTAGTTAAGTTGTTGAAACTAATTTTTAGAATGAATATTTATATCAAAAATTACTTATTTTTTTTTTTTTATGTTGTTAAAATATGAATAGGATATATTATGTGTAAAGAGTAACATACTAGTAAGCACATGTTTCGGATTAAGCGTTTAATGAAGGTGGGCTTGGATTGTAACCCAAAAATGGTAAATTCATTAAGAGAGCTTCATCAGAAAGATGTATGGAATACTGAATCAAGAGCTGACGATTGCGAGTGGTGGGGCCTACATTAAAGGTGACACAATAAACTTTAATAAAAATCTAATGTTGTTTGGTTTTATTTAACTATGTGGCCTCCACATGTATCCATAAAAATAACTTAAATTAGTTTTCGGAGATTTTTAGCTTAGCGTGTCAACACTTACTGTTGAAGTCATTATAAAAAACAATAATATTTTAAAAATAGTGAATGTAGTCTTAGACTTCATACATAACTAGCCTATATTGTGTTCAATCATCGTTGCTACAAATGTTTTTCACACCCAGTTGGTACGTATACACAGCCTCCTCTTACAAACGAGTATGTACAAAAAAATATTTTTTGTGCAACCACAATTTTCAAAGTAATCAAAGACATAAATAGGAAATGTATTCCTCGGGGACATAAAGTATGGAATACAAAGCTATGAATGCTGTTCGTTACACTTACTCACTTCATCCCGCTTAGCCGCAAGTAAGAAACACTAAAAAATCGACGAATCAAAAGCTGAAAATGAACATGAATGTACACTCACCAAAATGAACACATGCATATTTAAGTAATCCTGTTTGTATGGTAGTACAATTGACCCTGGAATGTTTTGTTAAGCCTTCATTGTAAAAAGCAAAAATGTCTAAAATTCATGAAAAATCTTCAAAACAAGAAGTTAGTGAGTAAAATAAAAAACAAAACGGAAAACAAAAATAGCGTAGCTACGAGTTGCATTTCAGCTACACAACATATGACTAGAAAATACAATTACAACAGAAACAAAAACAGGAGATAGAAATTTTGAAATTCATATCTGACTCTTGGTCGGGTAGATAGGAGCGTTTGCAAGAATACTTACACTTAAACAAATTTTGTTACAGAACGTAAGCTTAGAACTTTCTTCATATAGAGAATTCAATTTAAAAAATGTAATTTTTTTCCCATTTCTTAATATTTTTTCAGCTTTCTTCAAGAAGAGCTTGCTTAAAGTGATAGTTTGATGAAGGGTTTGAACGAGTTTGACCTCCTTACTGCCAAAAAGACTTAGAACGGATTTCATACTGAGCCGAATTTTTAAAAATTTTAGGAAATTTTGATGTCCAGGACAAAAAAAAAGTACATTCGCTTCTAAAAAATACATTCCAATTCAAGTGTAGTAGCATTTTGGTTAACCAAATCGGGAATCAAGTTGACATGTTTAAGTAGTTGGTGATTAAGTTTTTATTTATTCATTCGTTTGCAAATTGCACGTTTTATTTCCTCCGTTTACTTTTGCATATTTTACAATAATATATTAATAATAAAATTATGAAAAGCGTTGATATCTATTTATTTAGAAGTTTCGAGTAATAAAGCTATTAGATGCTTTAATAAATTTACGTGAAAATGGAAAATCGCATTTCAAAACGATGCCGCCGCCAGAGCAGCCGGTGAGAGTGCAGTGTCTAGTTGTTTTTGTTGTTAATTATACCGCACACTTTGTCATTCCGTTTGTCTGTCCGTCTGTTGAAATCAGGTTTACGGGAAAATCATGAAAGCTAATTGAATGAAACTTTCATACACAGGTCGCCCCTTCTTGCAGGCATCTAGCTATTAAAAATGGGCGAAATCAGTTTATGGACACGCCTACCGCCCATACCCAATGTATAATTATCCAGGCCCATTTTGAAAAAAGTTGCAGCGATTTTGATGAAACTTGGTGATTTGATGCACATATAAACCAAAGAAGGGTAAGGCTAGGTCTTAAGTTTCCAAAGGTTCGAACAGGGGAGTGGCACAGCCCTAAATTTCAACCTTTATACCACCATATCTCGTAAGCCGTGCAAGATATTGTGATGAAATTTGGAAAGAGATACATATCATATATAATTTGAATTGTAATAAAAGTAGGCGGAATTGTAAAAGTGGGCGTGACACTTTTCTACAGTTTAAAATTTTGATTCCGTATATCTCAAAATTGCCGCAAAAGATTTTCATAAAATTTTTAGAGATGATGCCGCTGAAAGCAATCATTAATATAAGCTCTGCCAATTTACTAAAAAGCCTCGTTGAAGGGCGTGGTACAGCCCACAATAATTATAAACGTTATATTAAGAGAACTAACAACGGAATTGTTATGAAATTTAATGAGGTAGATATACTGTGTATAGTTGTCAGTTACTATAAGCTTTAAGACTAAATAAATTCAGTCGGAATTGCATCAGTAGGTGTGGCACCTCCCATACTAACATAAATTTGTTAGCGCTGTTTTAAGTGAACTATTGCAGCAATTGGTTTGAAATTTAATGAAAGAAGTTTAGTTGCTATAGAGTATATCTGAATCAAAAGTGGCTGAAATAGCACCAGTAGGCGTGGCACCTCCCATACAAATAAAATATGCTAAGTGGCATATTTATCGAAATATCTGAGCAGTCATACTGAAATTTGGTGCAAGAGGTTTGTTTATGGAAAGCTATTTCTGGATCGAAACCAGACTGGGTGGTGTGTGTGCAAACTATGTATAAAAGCTATTGTGCTTAAATTTGGTGTGTAGATGTCGATCACAAATATAATTTATTGAACCAAAAGTAGGCGGAATTGTAGAAGTGGGCGTGGCATATTCAACTTTTTCATTTTAACTCGATATTTTTCAACATTTTCCATATTCTTTCGACTTTTCAATCTTTAAATTTTTCCAATATATTCTACTTGTACATATTTGTTCGACTTTTTCATCAATTTTGAATTGTTTCAACATTTTTCAACCTCTCTCAACTTTTTTAGAGTTTTTCAACCTCTCTCAAGTTTTTTCAACACTTTGCATATATTTTCGGGTTTTTCAACATATTTCAACCTCTGTCAACCTTTTTTACTTTTCACATTTTTTTCGACTTATTCAACCTCTTCAACGTCTTTTTAACATTTCTTCAAAATGTACTTTCGGTGCAGTGTAGGGTATGCGAGTTTCGGCCTGGTCTTAGAATTGGTTTTGTGAAAAGTCTTTTCATTTGCTCACAAAAATGCAAGAAGTGCTTAACTCAAACTTAATTTTTTCGAAATTTTACGAATATTTATTTTATTTATAGAATGTAATTTATTAAAAATCCTTAGTGGTGTGAGTGTATTAGTGTTTTTGCTAAAATGCACTGAAGTTGCTGATAAAAAGCTATGCTAAATCTGTTATGGTTCTATTCAAAGCTATATTTCAATGCTTCCAAAATGTTTTGAAAACTAGTTTTCAGCAGTGGTCTTTCAATTGTACAATTCGCAAGTCGAAGAACGCACGATGACAAAACGCGCGTTAATTTCAGGTAAAATGCTAACACTTAGTAAGTGCAATTTTTATAATTTATTAAAAATTTCCTTCTTTATATTGATACAAATTTATAAAAGTGATTTTAAGGAATTATTCAAATGGACCTTGGTCCAATTCGAGCATTTAGGGTATGAAAACCATCCTGGTACAAGCCGTATATATGTATGCATGTCTAGATGTTATGAAGACATGACTGATACCATTGTATGTTTTTTCTATAATTGAATTAAATGTTCTCCTTTTAATTAGTACAAATGTTAAACTCATAATTTATGAAAGTCACTTTAGGGCAGATCCATTCGAGTACTTGAGCATGCAAAGCATGCTGGTACAAACCGTATATGTCCCTAGACATTATGAATAATACCTACCGTTCTATGTATTATAAAATTTTGACTTATATCATATGCTCAATCGAAAATTCGTTATATCGAATAATTTTTTGATATAGTTTATTATTAGTTTATTATACAGCAAATAAAACAAAAAAAAAAAAAAAATGAGTTAGGAGCAGTGATGGCATTTCGGTTTTGTGGAAATGTACTGAATGAAGTCTTGAAATGTAGTTTTTTCATGCTGAATGTACTTTTTGGACATAAACATGAAAATGTTACTTAAAGTTACCAAAATATTAATTTTTAATTACTAAAAAAAAAATTCAGGCTATTTTGCGATACATATTTTTAGAAATAGTCAAAACGTACTGTAAGTTCGCCAAATGCACTAAAATGTATTGAAAATAGTACAAATATACCGAAAATGCCGTCACTGGTTGGAAGCCGATCAGTGGCTGACCACATTATGTCATTATCATGGCCTGTTTAGAGTTAAGCATCGTCACTTAATTTCTCCATTTATTAACTTACGAAGAAGCTTGCCATAAGGACTTAAGCAGCATAGCTACGCCATATTGAACTCAAAGCCTATGTTCATAAGTAGTTCCATCAATTGACAAGGCCGTTACAGCAAGCATTCAGGCCCCAGTCAGTTGATGATTAACTCTCACAAGCTGAATCAATTAAATTTTGCATTTCATACTTTATTTATACTAATCTTTAATTTAAGTGTAACCTAAAAAAAAAGTGTCTGCACTGTTGTACAATCGGGACCTGGCAATGGCTCCTAAGCATTTTATCGATCGATTATTTGCTCAATTTAAAAGCTGTTTTAAAAAATAAAAAACCTTGAAAAATAAAAAAAAATAATCTAACCATATTTCCCATGGTACTGGCAGTTGAAGTTTACCAGTGCGCTAGGGGCCATATTTACTCAAATAGATACAGGCAAACATTTTCATTTTAGTAAATTAAGTGAATGTTTTTTTTTTCTTTTCTATAGAATGGACCATTTATTTTGCAAGAGTGCACTCTGCGCTTCCCACAATATTTTCAACATAAAATAAAAATTGCAATTCCTTTAAGGAAACGTTGGAAAAACAGATGACATACAACATTATGGGAAAAAAAAATAAAAAACATTCAATGCAACTGTGTATGTTTTTCGGCTTGTTTTTTTGCCGTTTTCCCACTTAGCGTCGTCGTTTGTGCCAAATTTTTACACAAAATTTGCTACGACCTACTTTAGGATGACTTCAAGTTCACCAGGCGGCAACGCTTTTAATGGTTGCAATAATTGTAAAGTGCTTCAAATATCCTGTGGAGCATGCAAGGATATGGCAAAAACATTAGTTGTGTTGTAGAAGTAGCAGATTACATAAATTTTGGTTGGTTTTCTGGCAACGCAAGGTAACCTAATATGAAAGTAAGACTAATGGCTTAGTTAATTCATTTTAAAATTTACTTGTATATTTAATTTTATATAATCAAACACATCGTGAAGTAAAAGTAAAAAATAAAATAATGATTCGTTCAAAATCTCTTCATCTAGGTAAGAAAATATGTGTTGTTTATATGCAGTACGGTTTCTAATTTTAAAATACCTACCATTTACTATAGGGTGTAGCATGAGGTAAAAAAGGAAAGTCTTAAAAGATAAGAGATACAAAAGGATAAAAAAACGTAATCATTTAACCTTTGCCAATATTTTTCATTCTGAGAAAATAAATTCTTATTTCTTCCTTTCATAGAAAGTTCCATAGAAACTACTTTGATTGTAAAAAAATGATAAGATGGCAATGAGATAGGGCTTAAACGTTTATTAAAAGCATTGAATTGCAAATAAAACTATAATACGAACTGCGATTTGAGACATAGATAATTGCAGCATAAGGTATTATGTTCCATTTTCAAAAAATAACAGGTAATAAAAGGTTTTACTTTATTTCAGTTTAATTTTATATGAATAGAGTAGAAACAATTAACGATGAATTTATCTTTCTTGGGAAGTCAATGATTGCTTGAAGTTGATTTTCAACTTTTCCGCATTGATTGGTGCTTTATAAAATTTATTTAAAAAGAGCGACAGAAAGAAATCGAAATTTCAGAAATTTTAATCAACCACAATTGTCGTAATTACTGTTTTACCACCAATTTTTAAATGAAAATACTTATTTGTTGGTTATTGTACTTGTGGCTTCCCGGTATTGCTACCTGAGTGCATTTCTGCACAAAAGTGTTAGGGTTAGACTAGCAAAACTTAACCAAAAAATTTAAGAAAAGATGCTTAACACGATGCTTGCTAAAATTAGGAAAATCGAAATCTGTATGAGAAACAACAAAAATGTTCAAATCTAACATTTAAAGTTCTAATGAGTTTAAAAACAACATTATCAATGATCATGTAAATTCAATCAGTAAAAATTATGATATAACCCGATTTTAAGTAAATACATATCGCACACATTTAGCTAAAGAGGCACAACTCAAAATTTCCCATTTTCGAGTTTACTTGTTAAAACTGTTCATCATACACATATCTGTCAGCACAAACGAGATTAGTTCGTTTTTTGCTGTACTTTGGTATCAAAAAACACTTATGTCTTTCTTCATGATGCAATAGAAATTAGGCTACAATATGCAATACTGTCCTACATATTTTTAGTGTCGGAGAGTTGAAGCTGTTGTGATTGCAACGTGGCTTCCAACCATATCCAATTAGTACCTGCATCTAAATAATTCACACTTTATTTATAAAAAATAGTTTAGAAGCTAAAACAGTTTTTTGCGTTTTCTGAAAATTTTAAAATTTTGAGTTATGACTCTTTAGCTAAATGTGTGCGATATATACTTATTCGAGATAACATTTGAATTTATTTTGCGTAAAAATAAAATGAATAATATAAAATAGACTAAATTCAATGATACTCTCTATCTGGAGAGAGTTTCTGTGTTGGTGTTTAAGAACAAAAAAAAAAAAATGGTTTTTGTTAATTTTATCGAAAAGTATGCCGCACGTCAAAAAATTGTATTTAGTTGAGAATTTTAGAGCTGGAACAAACAAATCAATTTTAGAGTGTTATGTATTATAGCATTTTATTAACCCTAAATAGCTAACCTTCTTCAGCGCATACATTTTTCTTGTTTTATAGATAAGGTTTTATCAAATAAGTTTACATATGACCGTGTTTTCAAGTTGGGATAGTTGGTCATAAAAAAACTCCATATCAAAAAAGTCTATACAATTCTATAAATATCGAGAAAGTTGAAAATTATAAAATATGTGGTATGAAAATAAGTATATTGCAAAAATATATAAAAGTCAAGATGTATCAAATACTTAGTATCGAGAAACATCGAAAAAGTCGATAAAAGCTCAAAAGTATTGAATGATATTGAATAACATCGGTATATCGATAAAGTTCAAAATTAACGAAAAAAATATGAAAAGAAAACGTGAACCCACGCTTCCCCGTTGTCCAAGTCAATGAAACAAATAAACGCAGCTTGTCCTTTCGTAATTAGAGACGTAAAGCTACAAGTCCCTGTCGTCCAAGTTCAAAAGTTACAAATATTCCCAAGAACACCGCAGATCATGTCAAAGTTTGACAAGCAAGAGAAATGTCCATCAATGAAACACATCCGGTCACCTAAGCTGTTCCATACTTCTTACAATGAGTGCAGTTTAAAAATAGAGTGTTTTCATAATATCGTACTACCATGACATGTGCCATAGCAGTGTGCTAGCGACTACTTTTTGGTGTTTTTGTAGCATGCAGTTGGTATTTATTATATCTATATTTCTGATTTGAAACCAAAAATTAATAAAAATATCTGAAACTCGAAAGTTCTTATTTCCAAAATTTATATCGACTACCCTTTTATTACCAAGATGTGAGGGGTTTTGCGTACTGGGTCTTTTGAAGCACCTGAAATTCTTTACTGCATTTAATTTAATACCAATCGGAATAGTACTCATAACTCTAATCAAGCATGTTATGGACGTATTACTATAGTATAACCAATTAAATGGCTATAGCTTCTTTTAATCGCATGACAAATCTTATTAACAATTGCGAAGTTCATAATATTAGCTTGTCAAAAGGTCAGCTCAAGTCAAGATCGGAGATTAACTATAGTTAGTTTGTGCTGTCCATAATTTTTTAGTTTTCATTATTTATTAATCAATAAGCGTTCTAATGTTTGATTTAAGACTTCAAGCTAAATAGCTAAGAAAGCTAATAGCTGTAGAAGCTAAACTAATTATAATTGAGTAGTAGTTTGCTTAAACATATAAAAAATTGAATATAATTCATATTTAATTTAAGCCAAAACAAATCAAAATATTAATGCAAAAATAAACATTATATTGTGCAATATTCATGTGTTCTTTACCACTTGCATACTTTCATTTCATGACATATATATTTATCAAAATGAATTTATTGTTTGTAAATGTTTTTAGAAAACAAATATATACTCGTATATTAATTTGAGCTTACCCAGTGTGCCAAACGAGTTCGTTTGGAATTCGAAAAGAACTCGTTTCTTCGTACTATTTATCCGAAACGAATTCCTTTACGAATTCAGTTCGAACTCGTTTTCGTATAAAATTCCTCTTGAAAAAACGGAAGGATCGTCCGCATTGACGAATTCGTTTTGAATTCGTAACGGACTTCAAATACGAATCCGTTTTGAGTTCGTTTTTTATTCATAAAACGAATTCGTTTTTTGTTCATAAAACGAAATCGTTTCGAATTTGAGTTCGTTTTACTTACAAAAAACCAATTCGAAACGTATTCGTTTTATGCAAAAAAAAAAACGAATTCGAAACGGATGCATTTTATGAACAAGAAATGAATTCGAAACGGATCTTTTTTATGAGCAAAAAACGAATTCGTAACGGACTCGTTTTACTTACAAAAAACCAAATTCGAAACAGATTCGTTTTATGAACAAAAAACGAATTCAAAACGGATCCATTTTATGAACAAAAAACGAATTCGAAACGGATTCGTATTTGAAGTCCGTTACGAATTCAAGAGGAATTTTATACGAAAACGAGTTCGAATTGGATCTGTTTTGTAAGCAAAAAACGAATTCGAAACGGATTCGTTTTATGAACAAAAAAACGAATTCGAAACGGATTCGTATTTAAAGTCCTTTACGAATTCGAAACGGATTCGTTTTACTTATAAAAAACGGAATGCGCACAAACGAATTCGTTTCGCATCCGTTTTTGTGCACATTGGGTAACAATTCCTATCGCTATGATTGAGTGTAGGGTCGGATATATGAACATTGTGTAGTATCGGATGGTGTCATTTTGTCTTGAGATAAGATTTGAGATAACATCATTAGATGATAATAAATAGTAGTGAATGAGTTAACAATAACGAATAATTTCAACTTATTTTTAAAATAGCCTCTCTAGATGAATATGTTTGACATCTTTTGATAGTGTCCAAAATCGAATGTTATTGTATGTGAAGGTGTGAGATGATATCTTGGGTAGTATAATTTTATAGTAATTAGATGGATTTTTGTCATGATTCTCAACTATGATCAATTTCTTATTTATTAATGCAATGATATAGTAAAAGTTGAACTTTAAGAAAATTTTAATATATACGGTAGTGTCAATATAATATATCGCTAGCCCTGAGCTGATTTGCGGATTTGCTTTGGAAACGGTATTGAAAATCGAATCGATCAAGTTCCGAGCTTAAAAAGATTCCATAGCAAATTAAACTTAGAAGAGCTTTTGACATTCAACTTCGGACTTCAATTCCACTTGCGAACTAAATCGGAAGCAGAACAAGCGTGAATATATTAACCTGAAATTAAGATAATAGAGTAGATATTCTAAGACAAACATACGTATATGAGTTATGTATAAACATGCTAAGATAGATTAAATTAAATTTTTTTCAATTGTATAACCTTTTTTTATCTTTAAAGCTCTAAGGTTTTTTTTGTGTACGAACATCTTTTATGGAAAAACTAAAAATTAAAATTGAGCAGGAGCACGCGAAAACTACATTTTTATTGAAAATTGCTTTTTCTTCAACATTACGATTTTATTTAAGCACCCCTTCCCGCCTTTCCACCGACAAGACCGCTTTTTATTATTATTCGAACGTACTTACCAGAGTGAGAAACGTCTTTTTAGATGGACACAAACATGCAAAAAACCCATCTTCATTTTCAATGCTATGTTGATGTTGTTGTTGCTTTCGTCCTTTTTATGCTTCCAATATAGTCTGTCTACAATTTTTTTCTTTATTCCCTGTTTTCGTATGTCTTTTTTATGTTTGTTTTCTTTTTGCTTTTTTGAAACGGAGCGTGCAAAAATTAATTAATTTTTCAAATAAAGAAAATTAAATTTAATGCCAGTAAAAGGAAAAAAAAAAAAAAAATAATGTGACGAAAGTAACAAATTTTTTTTGTAGCTTTTAAGTAAAAGGTTGAACGAGCAGCGATAACCTTAAAAGCATGACTACCACAAATGGAATGTAGTAAGTAGCAAAAAAAAAAGGAAATATTAAGTCCGTTTTTTATTTACTGCAAAATATTATTGAATATCGATCAATATGTATTTTGTGCTAAAATGGGTTCATTCAAGTTGAAAATAGATGTCGACGTGCGTCATCAATTTTTTATTAGATTTCAGTATTATATTTAGAAATATAACTGCTGATTTATTCATTTATATTCGAACAATAGAGAGCAGGAAATTGTATTTAATGAATATTTTGTATTAAAAATCATAAACTTCATACCTTTGAAAGGACAACAACAACAGCTGTAACACATCAGCGAAAATATCATCAAATATTCCATACACGATGTATTCGAAATGCAGTCGGTTGCACCCAAACAAACTCACGTCATCCAACAGGCGATAAGAGGATAAAAAAAGGAAAAACCTATTACGAGATTAAATCTATATTTTTTCACATCCATACACACACACAATCATTAAAATAGCAAAAGCACTATGGATATACACACAAATTAAAAGAAAATAAAAAAGAAATCTGCAAAATGTTAAAAACAAGATATTAAGCCAAAGAGGCTTTTAAGAAAACTTCCAAAGCATAGAAAATCAGGGCTGTACTGCACTCGTATGTTCTCACAGGTCATCAGTGATAATCAGCTTTTAAATCAACGCCTCAATGATGCTTTTATTTTCAGTTTTGTTTTGTATTCTTTTTTGTTCATCATGTTTTCTTTTAATTTTTCTACTTTTATTACATTTTTTTTTGTGATGACATTCAGGCGCGCCCGGTATTCATCCTAAAACAAATTCTAATGTCCTTTTTATATTCTTTTAACCAACTGGTTGAAAGAATGGAAAAAAATATGATGATGAAGCTGATGTTGTAATCGTTGATTTCTTTTCAACTTCCGTTTTCTTCATTCGCACTAAGTGGGGTTGTGTTTTGGTGGCCATTTTTATAGTATCTTTATAAGGGAGGCTCAATAATTTGAAATCACCTTAAAGAAAATTGAAATATTATTAAAATAGAAAAACGAGCTAAAAGGACCTAGCAATTTTTGTTCGGCCAAATGAATTGAAATTTTGGAATAAATAGTTTTGCGATGCTGATTAAAAGTCTCAATAGGCACGACAAAATCTTTTGAAATGGTTTTGAGTTATTGGTCTCCAGTATGGTACAGAGCTGAAAAATTGCAAATTATTTGGTACCACGATTTTGGTTGGACGATTTTTGCTTAAATTTTGTTAGAGCTTTCTGCAAAAAATGAACGTGAAAATTGCTGAAAATTTTAACTTTCGACAGTAGATTTACCAAATATAACTAAAGTTATCTTAAAAACTTAATCAAATATGTAAGTATCAGATAATAGTTGTCTAGCTTTTATAAAAGCACTTCTTCTTTTTATTCGTCATCATGTAACTCATGTATTTAATTATTAGCTCCCAAGTCCTTACTCACGGTGGGCTTTAACCAACTTTTAATAAAAGTGTGAGTTATAACAAAAACTTTAATTGGGGATTGTTAAGGATGTAAGTTAGAGTCGATATATGCCAAGACAAAAGAAATCCTTAGAGCTTTTTTTTTATTTTCATATTAACTGTTTTTTCATGATATTACATATGTATAACATACCTACGAAATTTAAAAAACATACGATTTTGTTAAAATTTTGATACGTCAAAGAACCTTAATAGCACCACAGCTCAAATTTCAGTTCTCTAGGGGGTCAGGATCCTGAGAAATAGTCATACTTTGGCCTGAAAATATCTGTTTTTAGCCCGTTTCAAAAATGTTAGTTCTAAAAGTCAACACTTTCAAATTTAAAGTTGTGGATATGATATTTTTTTATTATGTCATCTTATATGTTTTTAAAAAAAATTAAAGCTTCTAAGAATTATTTTTGCTTCCCGATTATGTGAAATAGGTCTTAGAGAAATATGACCGCTTCGAAAATGATGTCCTAAATCTTAGTTTTATTTATAATACTAAAGACCGATCTTATTGAGTTTGTCTATCTCTTCGCTTTTAAATGAGATACCATATAGTAAAAATGGTTGACCAGGCCTAGAGATATCAAACATTGAATTTGGATATTTTCGCAAGTTTTTCGGTTTTTTTTTCGAAGTTTGACCTAACAGTACTCAAGACTCCGAATACCTAGGAGCTGAAATTTGGGCTGTAAGATTGTATTTTAAAGTTATTAAACGTGTCAAAATTTAAGCACAATCGTGAGATACACTGATAGTATTTTTTTCATCAGAAATTAAATAAAAAAAAAACTAATTCATAAGAACAATACAAAAACCATAAACTCACTTACTTCACCATACATAGCACGGGGTAAGGTCATTGATTCGATACCAATTCTACACAAAAAACTGCTCTGGTATAAAAATTGTATATGATATTTCAATATTTTTTTATATTTCACATCTAAATTTAAATTTTTCGATACTCTCTTTTTCATATACGTTGGTTCTGCTGTTCGTATGTCCTTGTGGACAACTGTAACTTAAAAATGTTTATCTGAAATTAAATCTTGAACTCATCTTATTTTTATTCAGTTCACACAAATATTGTAGGTCTGCACCTATCTGTGTGTTTAGTATTTGCCTGTGTGAATGTTATCAAGAGTCGTATTAAAAAAATACCACTGTATTTTTTTCGAGTTCAACTCAAGTGATATTAAATTAACTTTAAGATAAAATTTTTCACCATCATTCATAATGATTTATAATACGATAGCTTTATACTATAACGCTGTAAAAGCCCATATTTCGTATAAACTGTTATTGTGTATTTACTAAATAATGTTACCTATTTTAGCTATATGAAATAATTTTTTTTTTATCAAATCGTCACTATCCAAAAAAAGTTTTTACACTTGCGTTTCATCTGTCAAGGTCGGCAGAATTAGTAGAAAAGACAAAATATAAAATGAGCCGATTTGGAGGGATGTGCGCTTATTTTTTTAGTTCGTCAGTTTCGAATTACAAATTCAAAGGAATAATATTTTTTCTACGAGAAATTAAAACAAAATACCTCGGACAATGATTTACAGCTCTTTGAGTCAACCGCCAGTAATATTTTGTTATCTAAAGAACATCTCACAATCAATATAATGACCGAAGTATATTTTATCTTCAATCCCTTATTTTTCTTTTATATAAAGTCATGTACATTAGCATGTATTGAGCATTAAGGACATAAAAAAGAAGTAAAATATAATAATAGTTGGCCTCGTCAAATATTCAATAACCCATCCCCCGTTAACATTATAATAACAATCCTTAATTTTTATTAAAAGAGTATGTTTTCACCACACTACGTGCTGGCTACTTTGACTAAACGTACCCACACTGAATTTGACAACATATGTATACTTATAAAGCTCACTGTGCAGCTTTTTGAAGTTTACAAGTGTATGGGATTTCTTTTCGAAATTCGACAACTTTTGGTCTGATGCTTGGCCGTATTATTTTGTGTATTTGTGCTAAATTTGGTTCCATTACTTTCTAATTATCTCTCATTTGTGTGGGAAGTGCCACGTCCTCTCGTCAGAGTTTTACAACTTTTTTTCAAGAGCTCTTCTTAGTTTTTCCAAGTATTTTTGAGAAATTAATATGGTTACACTACATCCAATAACTCTATCAATATTCTGTTTTCACCTTTATGCTAGCATATTCGGGGCTAAATAAACTAAATAAAGTACCTGTTACTTTTTTTATCTGAGCAGCATAGGGATTATATTACACTACAATACTTTCCATTGAACTTTTGTCCCTAAGAAGCCGTTTTATTGTGAATTTGAATCACACCTCTTGACGGCTGTATAAGTACTTGCTTTTGCTTGTTATTAGAATACAAAGAGAACAATGAATATTACCTTAGCTACAGATCCTACAGTCCTTCTTAATTGGTAATTGAACAGAAACTTTCCAACTGGGAGCATTTCACTTAGTAACGTTAGTACTTAGCACATCATAATTATTGACTTTTGTTTCTTAACGCAAATTAAATATTGGTTGATCCGCATGTATTGTGCAAAGTCAGTGTACAAACATTTGTTTGCTTGTGTTTGACTTGGATACGCGTGTGGTGTATGATTAGAGAGGCTTATCTGTTTGTTATCCTGTGTGACATAAGTAGACGCATGTGCTTGTGAGCGTAAAGGTCAGGAATGTTAACATGCTCCACTAATTATATCTTATGACAAAATACGAGTATATCTTAAGTAATTTCGTTGTAAGCCATAATATCACATTATGTGACATTGCATAAAACTTTGATTACACAAGGCAACAATCACTGAAGGGAAAACAATGACGTTTTTCAATATTTTGGTCAATTTTGCACATTTTGAGGAGATCAGTGTTCATAAGGCTTTAGAAAATTAAAATTAAATTAAAAAAGTTTACACTTGATTTGCAATGCAAAACACTTGTGTTTTGCTAGTTTTAACGAGTTGAATCGCAAAAATTACAAAAAATATAAAAATGGTCATATATTCTGCCATTGTACCAGATCGGGAACAGGCTTAAAAACCTACTGATTAAATTTGTTTTTTGTTTTTTCATATTTTATAAGTATATATCTTATGTTATTTTTATAAAAACGAAATACACGAAAGCGTTGATTTTTGGTTTTAAAAGGTCTTGGCTTTAAATGGGTTAAATAAAAGCTAAGTTTGATGTGATTAATTATGAGCGTTGCATCTAGGGAAGAAGCCACATACATTTATCCAAGCCCACTTCTCTTTCGGACTGTGTATATAAATTAAACTTCCCTGTACCGAGCAAAAATCTTGAACATAGCTGTAAATTCAATAAAAGCACTTGGGTATTGTGGAAAACAACGAGAACAAACACTAGTAATTACCATTTAAGGAAGCTCTGCAGTATTGCTGAAAAGGTTTCAGGAAATATTTATCAAATCTTCACGTTCACAATAAGTAAAAAAAAAACAAACACACAACTCAATTTTATCAATCAATCTTTATTATCATACCAAAGAGCAGTTCTTTACATTTACTTTTTTTATAGATAATTCCTTTTAAATATTAGCTTTAATATAGTCTATTTTAAAGTGTCAATCGATGTCCAAGCCGATGATGAGTTTGAGTGGAACTTGGCGAATCTCGTGTCTAATGTTGGCTTCCAATTCCTCAATCGCAGCCGGATTATCCATGTAGACTCTGGATTTTACGTAGTCTCAAAGGAAAAAAAGTGTAGAGGTGTGATACATATCACATGATATAGGCAGCTAATTGATTTCCCAATTGCAAGAAATTATGTAAATTTTGCGTGAATGAAAAGTTGAAATTTCAATGAACTTAGTAAATTTGCACAATTCGATGAGTTTTTCTGGCGTTAATTCATTCCAGTGATGACATTTTCGGTATATTTGCACTTTTTTTGGTACAATTGCGTCCTGAAAAATCGTCTTCAGTACATTCGACAAGTTTTCAGTCATTTGGGTCATTTTCAGTACATTTTGACAATTTATAATAGTTAAATTTTTTTTAAGTAGATTTTGCTATAATATGTGATCAAAAGTCGTACGACAATTTTTTTTAGTCAATTGAATAAAACTCCAACATTGCAGTAACTTGCAATACTTCGGAATATTTTAAAATAAATATGGAACATTTCCAAATTAAATTTGTTAATGTAGTAGAAATTACAGATGAAGACTCATTGCAAGAGTGAAGTTTCATTGTGACACTGAAGAGTTATTGTTCGATTGAAGCAGAATTCAACCAAAAGTGATGATATTTTTTGTTTTTTATTTAGTGAAATATCAAAACTTTTACACATTTTATTATATTTATATTTGAAGTCCCTATTCAGTATATTTCCACAAAACCCAAATGCCATCACTGGTGCATTCATGATGAAAGGGCCAACAATACTGAACAAAATTGCCATAACTGTTTGACTCACGAGTGATCACATTGACGTTAACATTAAGTGAATTACCTTTCAATAACATCGAGTCCGAGTCCGCGGAATTAGATAATAGAACAAAAGAAAGTGTTATTTTACCACTTGAAAATAAATTCGGAAACGTTTCGCATATTTCTGGAATAACTCCCTCACTTGAGATTATACTGGATATCTATCAGTTAAGCAAGCAGCAGGCTATGACAGCGTATCAATCGAAGCATTAAGAGTCAGCAAAATTTTAATGCCTTAACTGCTTCTTCCGTTTTTTTAAGTCTGCTAATTGTCTTCTTCAAATTCTTACCTAGAAGTGGTATCCTTATGACTTGTATAAAATATTGAACGCATTTCAGATGTATTGGCTGAATGAAAAGATTATTTTTCTTGTTATATTTCAAACTTTACAAACCCATCTTGGAACTAATTAAACTAAGCGATTCGGTTACTTTAATTTGTGGTTTAAGAAATAATTTTCTTCACATTTTACTGAAGATTAAATTTTCTGATCCCAAACTGTGGAGCAAAGTACAATTTTCAAAGGTATACGAAATTTAATTGTTCTCAAATTAGTATCAATTTATTACAATTAACTAGTGGAAGTTACCATTCAGTTGCACTATCTCCATCTGAAAATCGGCAAAAAATTTAAATTGTCAGTGTCTCAAAAGCTAACATTTTTTAATGTGACTTATTTGAAATCATTGCATTGGTTTCAGGAACATTTCTTATCTCTGGTTTTGTTACCAGAAAGGTAAAAGACTTATGCAATTCCATTGATTTCTGTAATTTTTTTCTTATTTTGATGACCACTGTAATCAAAGACCTACGTAATGTCATTTGACATTGTCTTTAATCCTTACAACAAAATTACTAATGACGACTTTGATTCCAAGAAAAAATTGCATTGAGCGGGCCAAAAGCAACTAAGAATGAGCCATTGGAGTCAAAAATAAAAACCGTTTCCCGTTTTCATTTTGCCTTGTGTATGTATGCAACTGTACACTCATGTGTACACTGCGTGTGTGTAAGTGCGCTTATTTAATGGCGTGTGTGTTAACGCATTATTTCCTCAATCATCGCTTGATAGCTATGTAATTAGCTACTTTTGAAATTAAATTGCATGAAACAAATAATTAATTTTCAGTGTCTAATCAATGCATCAATATTAATGGATACAAGACGTATTTAAAATTTCATTGCATATTTTAAGGCACACAAGTTAATCAGTTTAAGCTAAAACCCACATATAAATATCCCATAGAATTCAGTGCCCACAATAATAATTTCGCAGCAGTTAAGCGCTTGGCCATTAAGAGTTACCCTTCTTAATCCCTTAACGATGCTTTAGTGCCGCAAATGCGGTTGTGTTTATTATTTTTTTGCTTCAACGTTTGTTAACACGTAATTTAAGTTCAAATCACACAACAAGTAAAACGGTAATAAAAAACCGATGTTAGGAGGCATTTAAATTCAGTCAATGATTTTTGGACATAAAAAAGAATACAACAACAATAAGTCGATCTAAATAACAACACAGAAAAGCAATAAAATGCTGTATACTTTTAGGCGCATTTTACTCTTTTTACCATAATTTCAGCGAAATGTTAAATTTATTTAGTGTTAAACTGCTACAATGTGCTGACTTGTATATAAATTGAAGCATTTAATTTCACTTTTGTACTTCTATTTAAAATTTCGTACTTTGTAATATTTATTTTTTATGCGCCTTTTGTTCTGGTAAAGTCTCTACACATAATACTTGCTGACTGACGGAATGACAGCATTAAATTTGCAAGGTTTTCTTTATGAAATGGTGCTCTGGCTTCATGAAAAATGATCAAAAAATATGTTGCAATAAAATTTAAATATTTTTGTTGATGAAGTCCCCAATACCAAAAATAATTCTTAACCCACTGTCTGACTTTTTATATATTTAGATTTTGGCTTTATATCTGGTCACGAAATTTCATTGACAAAAGTAAAAATATTTAAAGAGAATGACATGTTATAGTAATTATGTGCTTAAGTTTGATTACAAAATCAAAAATTCAAATCTGAATGTTTTGGATTTTATTCCGTAAATAGAAAAGTTATAATTTTTCAATGCTTAGAAAGTAAGTATATGAAAAAAAAAAAAAAAATAAATATCACGTATGAGTCGTGTCAAATTCATTAAAATTCCAACTACTGCGTAAAGTTCAAAGTCTACATGGAAAAGCCGTCTACGATTGAGGAATTGGATACAACATGACTGGCGTTATTATCCAGATACCACTGCAAATTCTAGAACGCATCAACACAAAAATGGGAACTTCAAAATGGACCATTTTAGCCGTAGTTCCGGCCACTATTTCAAAGGAAATATCTATATAAAATATATGTATGGAATGGTTCTTTTGTATGAGCCGGATAAAATTTAATTTCTTATTATTTTTTTAATTTGTAAAAAACTTACCTCTAAATGAATCACCCATTATGTACATGACAAAAAATGTTTTTAACTCATTACTCAGTAAGAATTTAGGCGTTTTTGCGTCCATATTTGCATCTATAAATAACTCAGCATATGAGTATAATATCTGTGAAGGTTTTCTACATAACTTTTCCCGTACTTTATTCTCAACTTAATACAATTTACAATTGAATTAAAATGGACGGACGACTGCTCTGTTTGTATACATCTTATGATATTTTTACACACAAATAAACGTATCCACCTGCACATTAAAACATAAATACAAAGTTCACTCACACTCATAAAGGGCCCTTGCTATATTTAACTTATTGACTTGGCAATGCTTCTGTAGACGTTAAAATATGCAAATCCATTTGTGATATCTGACCAAAGTAGGGTGTTCAGAAAATCAAAAAATATTTTAACTTTAAAGTTTAAAAATAAATATATGAAAAAACTGTTAATCTTAGACATTGCTTTTTCTCTTTATTGAAAAATTCATTCAGCAGAAAAATAGTCTCAGTTCTTCCTCTTTTATATCACATATTCTAAGTGCAATTTGATCTGAGTTTTAAATTACTGAGTTTTAAACACACTGTCCGACAGCGATTTTGTACAAAAAATATTACTTATCAGATTTAAGAAAGGGATCAACATCAAGGCCGCCATAAGAAAATTCGGACATGGGGAATACCATATCGTGTGAGTAAGGCATATAGCAGAAAACGATGTTGTCATTGTTGACGAAAAAGACGCATACTTGCTTTGAATGCAACTCTGAACTTATTTTTTAAATTTTGCAGAAAAAGTTCTTCTTTGAACTCTTGGTATTTTTCTTTGAATCAAAGCATTTTAATATTTCTAGCATATATTGAAAGCTAAGCAGTGAATTTCTGCAAAACAGCGCTAAAAATGTTACATGTGTTCCAGTCAGCTCTTTAGATGAAAGAAATTGCACAGTAAACTGTAATGAAAACTTTTCATGGTAAAAAAACAATTTATCTATTGCGATAACAACCAAAAACTGACATCATATCATTCACCTGTGTTGTCATCAAAACGGAAAATTTCCACAACATGTTTATTAAAATGGTACACTTTAAGCCGAACTCCATAAAAAACATAAGAAACAAAATATTTCCATTTGAAAAACATGCAACACTTTGATTTCAGAAACGCTAGTGACGCAGAGAGTTTTTGTAAAAGTTACGCTGTATTTAGTACATCCACTTTTGTGGGTGTTTTCGATTTTTTAAAAATTTGAATATGTCACCAACTGTGTCTCAACGAGCTTGCATTAAATTTTGTGTGAAAAACGGATTTAAAGATCCGCAGACCTTGAAAATGACACTCTTTCGAGATCAAACTCTTCAGAAGTATAAAGTGTGTCAAAACCAAAATAAGTTTAAAATAACTTGTTTTGAATGATTTTTATAATATATTAATTATGTAAATATGCATTTTTGCAACACATCTAAGCATCTTTCAAAACACTCTAAGCATGAGTGTCATACTTACATATGTTTAAAATACGCACAACTACAAAAAAACCAAAAAGTTTTCCCTGAATGCAAACTGGTGACAATGACCGGTGAAACCAACTCTAACAATAACAATAATAATTAAACCAAAAACAACATAAACAACAACTGCAATAACTACAATAATAACAACATATAACAAACCACAAACAATTTGATTACAGTCCCAACGATTTATGTGAACGTTGACCGAAATTAATCTTAATTAAATTTCATTGAAAATTCATTATATTGCATGCTGGTGCCAGGATATGTGAAAGGATGTAATTGTTGTAAAATCGTTTGCTTTAATAGCAGTTTTGTGCTAAAGTTTAATAACAATAAGCATATGTAATTGAAACAATTTAAGCAAAACAAATTGTTTTAATTTCACATTTCAAAATTACACAATTTTACATTAGAAAAACAATTGGAAGCAAAAGATTATTCTATCATCTTAGGCTCTTTGAATATTGTCTTAATGGTGAAATAGCTTCTTTGCACATAAAGAGAATTGTTAAAAAGAAGATATCATTTTAAAAGCTGATATTTACAATGCAATGAGTTATGAGATGTTTTGCATTATCCTTATATTGTCTTCTTTGTGATGCTTTATTTAGCTTCACTTTACTTTGGCAGACATTGCTTACCTACTGCTTTCTGCTGCAAAACGTTCATTGAATATGCAATTTTTCCTTTATTTCAATATTTCAAATGTAGCGGCAAATGTTGATGGAAAATAACTAACCCATTGTTAGCAGGATGAGGAGAGAAATCTTTACCAGCGTATGTGTACCATAATAAATATAAAAATACCATTGGTATTTATATTAAACAAGGTGAAAATTTATGTTAAAAGTATTTAAAAGGTCAGCATCAGGCAATTATTCTTCAAAACCAGACTCTTTCTCCCAGAGCTAGGCCAGGACAATGAATAAGCTGCACTGGTGTTGTAGTTTTCTTACGTAAGCTCCTATGTGAGTTTAATAAGAGGATACCTTGATTTTTGTCTTGAACCTAGAGCTAATATACATGCATATATTAATGTATGTAAAAAGCTCTGAAATTGTTCAAAAAACACAACAAATATTTTTTTTATATATATATGCATATATTAGGGTGGAGCGAATTCTTTTTTTTTTAATAATTGTATTTAATTGTGCGGGGAATAGTTGCTATATAACTATAATATATTGTGATTAGGTGGAAGCTGGATTTTGTCGGACTTGATCTACAGGTCCCGAGAGTAGTTAAAAAAAAAACAGAAAAAGTTTGTTCATATATTATTAATAATTTATCAATATACTGTAATATAGAATTAAATATAGCCGTGAAAGTGGATCCCATCGATGTGAAGAATAAAGAAAATAAAGCAAAATTTAAAAAAAAAATTACAAGCGCGTTTTAATTATGAAAAAAATTGTATTTAACGTACTTAACGAATTTTTCATATTGTGAAAACAAATTCATTTAATAAAATACGAACTCGTGAGCTACTTTATACCCGATATTCGGCGCACCTGAAGAACTAAAAGAAAATATATTAAGACTTATGAAAATGTCACGAGAGATTGTTTGTGGAGAAGATTTTAGTTAAAAAGTGAATGTAATAGTAAAGATCCTTCTGCAAAATAAGGATTACCTTTATCTTTATTTCTTATCTGAGTCTCGGCACCCAAAGATATTTTTGAAAACCGGTCATATTTTGAAGACCTATTTTGACCATCAATATACAACTTTTTATTACACAGGAATAATGATTTTTAAAGAATCGCCATTAATCGAACAATTTCACTCCACCATATATGACGCCACAGGAAAAAAAATTTCATGGGAAAAAAATTGTCACAATAAAATAAAAAAGAAATATTTTACCGGTTATTTTGATCAATCTTTGGTACCTTTCACTTAGTGCAATTTTTACTGAATACTGATAGGCTTAGGTGAAAGAAGTAATAAAAGGTGAAATTTGGATCAAAACTGCTTTAGTCAATAACACAAAAACTATAAGTCCTTGAAATAACGCACAAGCAAAAGATATTTATTTTTCCTCTGGAATACAAATCTGCAATAAAAAATATGGGTTTGTTTGAAAAAAAAAAAAAAAAACAGCAGTTGACTTCGATTTAAGCTTAAATATTGGTTTCAAAGTCAAAGACAAGATTACTAAGTATTATTAAGCCCTTAGAAACCTTGTGACTTTTTTCTTAAGCATTTATTACTATTTTACTTCGTTCCTGAGATATTCGCCTGAGGAAATTAAAATGGAGCTCACTGTCTATAAATCATAAAGTGCCATATTCAAATTTAAGTTCCAAGTTTGGGTATACCTGCAATTTGGCTCACATTTGAATTCTGGTACTATTTGGATTCCTTTAAGCGACCAATTTTTTTTCGTATAAATTGGACTTTGCTTGTTGTCCAAATTTTTACAATTTATTTTTAAACTTTAATTTATCATTTCCAATGTAACTGTTGACTTTCAGCCCGAATTTGGTATTAATTTTGATTTATTACTTCTAGCATTTTAGATAAACGAGGTCAAATTTGTAGCCAGAGATATGGAAAAGTCAACAATGTAATTTCTAATTTTCTGAATGGTAACTTGGAACCGATAAACTTTTTGAAAGGATATTTATGTACAGTAGGTTGGAGATGTACACAAAAATCTGCCTCGGCAGCTAGTTACAACACCAGTTTGCGCAAAAAACTTAAAAAGTTTCATATAAGTTAATTGCATGCGTACAAAAGATAATCAAAAGCTTTTGAAAAGAAAATCACACAAACAAGAAGTATGCAGCGATTGTAAACCAAAAGTATATACCTCGGGTAACGAAAAGAGCTGAACGACGACAAAAATTACACAAACAAAAAGCGTGCGGTGGTTGTGAACCGAAATGATTTAGCTTTAATAACGGAAAGAGCTCAAGGAGAGCTCGATGTTTGTTGTTATTTTTGTAAGAGCTTGAAGAGCTAAACGAGATTCGAAGCTTACATCCTTGCATTAGATCATATTTTTCCTTAAATGCTCTCAAATTATAAAGATTTTCATGCAAAAATCTAAAAAAACAATATACTTATTCTCTTTAAATGGGTTAAGGAAAGTTCCAGTCTTATTTCTAAAATTGAGTAAGCGAAAATCTAGGACAACAACACTTAAGGAGAATAGCATATTTTTCCCGAAATTATACCATTTTTGCTTAGGATTTGCATCAAGTTTAAAATTTATTTGTTATTGTATATGTGATTTTGTACCGCTCTTGTATTTGGTTTTAAAATAAATTTCGTAAGAGTTTTATTCATAAATTCATAGAAAGCGTAAAGTGTGCCAATTTTCCTCAAGCTTTTCATACTGCACTTTTTTCTTTATTCCAGCTGTTTTTGTTGCTGCTATTGTTGTATACCATAGGATATAATACAGGAAATTCAAATAAAGGAAACTTGAGGATTATACTTTTCATTTAATTCATGAATATTTAACAATACCTTTTTGGCTATTGTTGTTGTCGTTGTTCTTAAATCCTTGTATATTATTATTTTATATGCTATTATTTTACAGTATTTTGCATTTCTTTGAGAACACAATTGAATTGAAAAGTGATTTTGTTTTTTTAATTTTTCTGTGTAGATTGTTTGGAAAATTGTTCATTATAAGTTATTGTATAAAGAGTTTTTACACCGATTTCCGGCAAAAATACATATGATAGATAGTTTGCAAGAGAAATATGTATGTACAAGATAATTTTTATAAATGGTGTAAGTTGATTTTTAGAGTTAGTGACATTCAATTTCAATTTTATTCAAACAAATTATGGAATAAATTCTTACACTAAAGATTACAAGAATCTTATTGGACAGCATAAGTCAAAATAATAACAAGTTAAGGTGTTATCTTCGGCACGGTCGAAACTCACATACCCTACACTGCACTGAAAGTTGCTTTTAAATAAATGTTAAAAGACGTTGAAGAGGTTGAATAAGTCGAAAAAAATTTGAAATGTAAAAATGGTCGAAAGAAGTTGAAAAATGTTGAAACAGTTGTAAAAGACTGAATAGGTCGAAAAAATATGGAAACCATTGAAGAAAGTTGAAAGAAATTCAAAATGTCGAAAATATATGAAAACGTTCAAAAAAGTTGAAAGAGTTCAAAATCGCTGAAAAAGTCTTAAAAATAAAGAAAATAATGAAGAAAAATGAAAGAGGTTGAAAAAGTCAAACGAATACATATGGGATACATATATTGGAAAAAGTTAAAATAATACAAACTGAGAAATTTAAATGTGCCACGCTCACTTCTCCAATTCCGCCTACTTTTGGGTTACTAAATCATATTCGTAATTGACATCCACATACCAAATCTTAGCTCAATAGGTTGTATAATTTGCTATATATGCCGTAATAAGTCTTAAAATTTAGGGCGGTAACACACCCACTAGCGTAATGTGGTCCGATTTTTATCCAGAAATAGCTTTTTATAAGCAACACTCTTTCACCAAATTTTAGTATGATTGATCACATATTTCGAAATATTTGCCACTTAAGGTATTTTACTTGTATGGGGAGTGACACGCCCAGTCGTGCATTTTCGCCCAATTTTGGTTTTGGTATACCTTATAGCAAGTAAACCACCTAAACTAAATTCCATACCAATTGTTGCAATAGTTCAATCAATATAGCGATTGCAACTTTTTGGTAATATTGGAGGTGCCACGCCCACTACTGCAATCTAATCAATGCTCATTTAATTTCAAAGCCCATAGCAGCCGATACCTCGAAGCCAAATTTTATGAAAATTACTCTCGTAGCACACTATCTATAACAGTAAACGTTTTCTGTTTGTATCGGAGGTGCCACGCCCACATGATCCATTGCACCAAATTTTTGCAAAAGCATACCTTCTAGCAAGTATATATGCCTTATTAAATTTCATAACGATTACGTTGTTAGTTCTCTTAATATAACGTTTATAAATATTGTGGGCTGTGCCATGCCCTTCAACGAGTTTTTTTCAGTAAAGTGGCAGAGCTTGTGTTGATGACTGCTTTCAGTGGCATCATCTCTAAAATTTTTATGAAAATCGTTTGAGCCGCTTTTGAGATATATGGAATCAAAATTTTTAGCTGTTGAAAAGAGACACGCCCATTTTTAAGATTCCGCCCACTGTTAATCACAATTCAAGACATATTTGAAATGTACCCGTTTACCAAATTTCATAACAATATCTTGCACGGCTTACGAGATATGGTGGCATAAAGGTTGAAATTAAGGGCTGTGCCACGCACCTGTAGGAAATTTTGAAAACTTGAAACCTAGCCTTATCCTAATTTTGTTCACATGTGCATGAAATCACCAAGTTTCATCAAAATCGCTGCAACTTTTTTCAAAATTGGCCTGGGTAGATATACATAGAGTATGGGCGGTAGGAGTGTCCGTAAACCGATTTCGCCCATTTTCAATAGTAAGACGCCTGCAAGAAGATATGACCTGTGTGTGAAAGTTTCATTCAATTAGCTTTCTTGGTTTTCCCGTAAACCTGATTTCAACAGACAGACATACAGACAGACAGACGAACAGACAGACACACGAACAACCCTAAATCAACTCAGGTGGTGACGCTGATCAAGAATATATGTACTTTTCCATACCTGCCACGCCTCCTTCTATGTGTTACAAACGGAAGGACAAAGTGAATATACCCTCGGTGTAGGGTATAAAAATAAAGAATGAGTTATAATAATCCTTATTCTGCCAAACTTCATTACATACTTAATCTGCTTATGCTATAGAATTGATAAAATCAATTTCTTATTATTTCTATGTTGATCTTAAGGACCTATTTATTCCCTATTTAAGATATTTTATCATGGAAATTGCTGGGTACAATTTTTCTTCTGTTTTTATTAAGAACATGCTTAAAATATTATTTATTGAAACTTTTCAGTAGATTAATAATTTTGTAAGTTTTATAAATAGAAGTAAATCTTATTGGCTTCAAAAAACCCATACAGACATACATACAAGGACAAACAAAACAAAATAAAATTATGTTGCTTTTTGTAAACAACTACTGTAATGAGCTTTGTCTTCAGTTGGACAATGTTTGAACTATCCAACTTCTAGGTAATGAGCCTATCATTCTTCTAGAATACTGAAATTTAAATTGAAATCTTAGGCGATTTTTAGTTTAATTTATTATTATATAATATATAATATTTATATTAGGGTGTCTGCTAGCAAAATACTTTCTAAAGTACAATTTTATTCGATAGATTCGATCGTTCCTAATAATGCGTAACCTGTGCGTTTTTATAAATAAATTCTAATAAGAAATGAAAGCTTCTAAAATTTTGTATAGATCGTATCTCATCTAGCGTCGCGAATGTCTGAATTCTTCATTTAAACTGAGAACATAGTGATCGCTAAAGCAGTAATAATACCTTTCGTATAGTGACAATTGAGGTTACGTTGTCCATTGTAGCGGAATAACTTCTGGTTTTATGAAATAAACGCTTTAGACACAAAAAGCTTAGAAATTTAATAAACTTTCATTTGCTAATTATTAGAATTTATTTTGGGAAGCGATATATACGTTTTCAATTATAACTTATAAAAAGACTCAAGAAAAAAACAACTATAAAATATCTGTGCAAATTACGTGGTTAAAATCAAACTTTACTTACGATGATGTTACTAATATTTTTATTTCGCTTTCAATAACAATCGCTTAGAACTTTTCTTTGTGATTTTAAAGCGAATCGCTTTAGCAAGTTGCTACCTCTGAACAGTTTCTTTCGAATTAACTATAACTTACCATCAAGATTTGACGTAAGCAATTGCTTCGGCGATTGAAATATGGATTTTTTATGACTTTTGCTGGAAAAATTAATTTATTTATTTTACTAAAACAACCAACAACGGCTCATAGACACATACATATATTGTATATTTGTATATAAGATCCCGTTGGAAAAAATATTATCTTAAAAGCTGGTTGCACAAATAATTGCCCGAAATTCATATTCATATAATGTTTTGCTCAAGATTTTTGGGAGATATACCAAAGAAAAAAAATCCGTCAAAAAAAGATATAACCGTTCAAAATTATAATTTGAAGATTCACAAATTTAAATTGGGCCTTTGTTTTCGATTGTTTTCGACGAAACTGAAAATGTTGAACTTGTTCCTCAGATCTGATCTGACATGCTTCGATTTCAGTTCAAATCAAAGCTGAGAAAACCACATATCGCCCGATAAATACTCCTACGCCAATACCACTTTCTATGGACTGTAAAAGTTAAAATATCATCAACGGTTTCTATGAAGTAAGACCCAGTGACACCACCTAAACACAGCTTGCACCAAACAGTCACTTTTGGGCATGAAATGATCTTTCCTAAATCTCATGAAGAATTTTCTGACTTTACATGTGGCAATTTTGCTTATAAACTAGGGAATTGAAAATGTCATTTATCAGAGAAAAATCAGCATAGTTTTGTTTCTGCTCTAAAAGCTCATTTGCACATATTTTCTGGTTATCCTTTAGGCTTCAGATCTTGTGTTAATGAGTTTAATATATGAGTTGGTAATACTCCAGATGCAAATTGCGCCAACATTGTCAAAAGAAATACACAAACGCTGCGAACGCGGTGAATTAACAGTTCCAGGTCTTCAACAAAACTTCCGTTAACAGCAGCAATACTCTCTATATGCAGAATTAAATTTCGAAGCATTAGACTGTCAAAAGCTGGAAAAATTTCCTGAAGCAATTGAGATAAATTTGTCAAAAATAGATCAGATCGTAAAGAATTGGCTTTCACCATGATTTTGTCACGCCCATAATAAATTTTATTAACTCATAAAAAATTAAGTTTCATTTTTGAGTCGCATTTCACAGAGTATTTACAGCGGCGTGACTGGCCAGAGACTTGGGATTTCGTAGTGGGTTAGACTGATTACAAGCAAATGTATGTAAAACATTTTAAATGCAGTAAGTAATCAAAAATGTGCAGTAGCACATAATACTCGTACGAGTACACCAACATGTACGAGTAGTAGGATGAGTCATGTTTCATTTTGTTGTGGCTGTTATACTTGTTGTTGGAGCTGTTTTATTTGTACACACATGCATGCATGTATGTTTGTTTGTATTTGTAGTTTGCTCCTTTATTTAACTTTTCGTTACAACTTTTAGTGGTTTTTTGGGTAAAGAAACCGATTCAAATCAGATGCAGCATGCAACTTTTATCCAAGCAGTAAAAAGGCATAACATGCATACACCAGTAACAACAATATTTTGCAGCAAATTCATGTTGTAACAAATGCTAGTATGTTGCTGCTGATGTATTGCAGCATATACATACGAAACAAATGTTTCGAGCGTAATTTTAATTTAAAAAAAAAAAAACCAAATGACTATGCATAAATTAACACACGCAAAGGAGTCAGAGTTAAAAGTTTTGAATTAAGAATGTAAATAATATTTAAAATTCTTAAGAAATTACAACAAAATAGAGCGAACTGCACCATAAAACTTAAAATTTTAAAAAAACTACTACTCTAAAAGACTATAATTTTTGCAACAAAAGTCATGCCACTCAATTATAGTGCATCCGTTAAACTATTGTCTTTCGACTATTGGCGTCTCTTAATTTTCTTTGCTTTCCATTTATTCGCTCTGTAAATTTTGTGACTTCCGTTTGGCATTAAATTGTCATTTTCATTTGAAAGGCTGAACTGTGGTGGTCAACTTGTCACTTGTTTGGTTAAAATGTAGAAAAATTAAAGGAAAAATGGAAAACATCCGAAAAATAATAGAGCTAGTGTCCACGTAAGTGAGAAATTCCGGCGGAGATGGTCCACACATAAACAAACAAGCACTTACTCATACACACGCGCTCTTATGTATACATACACACATTCTGCTTGTTCTGACCACTGCTTTCATTTCCGGCAGACGAAAAACAAGACTGCAGCCAAATTGTGCGGGTAGAGTTGTGAAGGAAACGCGCTCGTTTGAGTTTCTGCTGCTTGAGTGCTATGGGCGTTTACTGTATTCTTTTTTTTTTTGTTTTTATGAGTATATAAAGTAAGTTTGAATAATAATGTAATGTTATCGTGCTTGACTGTTGGAAAAAGTTGCAAAATAGATATTTCCGACACCGTACTTTCAAAAACTATATATTAACAAAAATTTCGTTTTTGACATGACCACTTAAATGTATTTTGCAAGAGGAAATACCTATCACATCGATCCACAACACATCTTAAGATGCATGAATGTTGTGACAAGTATGCAGTTTTATTCTACTTAGCGAATATGTTAAGAAACTGTTTTTTTTTTCGTATCGGATCAACTTCCAAAGGTTATGAAAATAGTTCAAAAAGTCTTCAACGCTTACAATATGTACCTACTTACCTTATTTGAAGAGTGCTTAAGTTTTTACCTATATACAAGAGTTATAAGTTTTTTTTTTAATTACTTTTGGGTTTTGTGGGTCTCTTAAAGATTTCATTCGTAATCTCCGTAGGTCAACCTATATGATTTTGGTTACCCATGTATATTACCATTCATACTACATTTTGGGAACATGCTCTATCTTTTTGTAAGGTTTTTTTGTTTAATTGTTTGATTTTTTTACGAGTACATGCATTTGTCTCTTCCACTTCATTCGGTTTTAAAGAACTAACACTATCATTTTCAATTTTGTATTACGTTAATACTGTCATCGCTGGTAAATTACTCATTCCACCAGTAAAATTTTCATTTTCTAAAACTAAAACATATAGTACACTTTCATCATTGTGCCAAAAAATATTTAAGAGACTATATGTATATCTATTATATAAATTTAATTTTTTGTCGGTCTGTCTGTCTTTTATGGACGCGGAAACTATACAGCCGATTTTGATGAAATTTTTACAGTATGTATCATTTTCCCGTTTACTATCAAATTGAAGAGTTGCCCAAACTCAAGAACTTTTTCAACATTATTAAGTGTGTTTTGTTTACGCTAACACTCTTCATATTAAAGGTTTTCTACAATGGATTGTTAGAAAAATCTGTTTGAATTCAAAAAAGACAATTTCATTCTAGGATATTTCTGCCTTAAGACAGGTACTAACGCGGAGTGAACATAGCCTTGAAGGGAGTTGGTTTATTTTAAATACAAAGAAAAAACCTTTCTAGGCGCTAGTAAATTTCACTATAAAACAAAGAAATTTTTTCATCTAAGGAAACGTTATTTTCCTCAACTGAAGTAGATATGTATATCCCTTCAGTATCTTAGTTCTCAAATCGGGTTAATTTTTTTTCAAAGCAGCAACACTAATCTATACTAAGAAACTTATTTTAACGAACCCATAGCTTTAGCATGTATTGAAAGACATTTTTTCTTTACACTTAGGCATTTTTACTTTAACGGAGTAAATTCGTTTTTCGTAATTAATCTTTATAAGTTGAAATGTTGGATTAATAAGGGTATTCCTATAAACGCGAAAGTTTTCGAGATTGCTTTCGGGAACACCCCTATCAATGCAAACGCGTAAATGATTGAGCAATGGCAATTTGACAGTTCAATCAGTGCTGCCGTGCTGCAGTGTTTTAATCAAAACCTCCACTATTTAATTTATGGCTAATTTTGTTGAAAAATTATCAAATTTTTCATCAAATTCTTTGTCAAATAAAATAGAATCCTTAAAATGCCACAAAATAGTGAAAAAAATAAATTGATTCAATTTACTGAAGAAAATATTGTAAACAATTTATTTATGGCGTTTCGACAAACGGCAACACTGATTCATTTTCCGACTTTTCGAGGCTACTTGCTCAACTAATTTGCCTCGAAAGTTTTCGAGGGATGAGCAAGCTTGTATTCATACAAATTATTTTCGAGGCTCGAAAATGTGCTCTGTTTTAGCTGTTTACGCAGATTTCGCGGCTTTTTCGAGTTTTCAGGAATACCCTCAATGTTAATTAATAATTTATGACATTTATGGGTTAAATATTTCAAAAAATAGGGACAATTAGAAGAAACGGCTCGTAATTTTGAATTCAGTGACCCCGAATGTTGTCAAATTTAGTTGTCACATCATTTGTTTCTTTACATTACTTTTTCTTGTAGAGCTTGTTATCAATGTATTTATATACTATTATTTATTTTATTTATACTAGTATTTATACCTAGGATATACGGAAATTTGCCAGCATGTGTGTTGCTGTTCACGAAGCCATTGCAATTTTAATGCTGTACTTTTTTTTTGCCGAAAAAAACTTGTAGCAATAAAAAAAGGAATATAAACAAAAACCACTGCTTGTTTTTCGAATAAAAAAACACTAAAATGCGACTTCAACAAATGTATAGTTAAAACCAACAACAATCGGGTTATTTTGAATTAAGTCACCAAACGTTTACACCGCTTGACTGCCAGAATCAGAATTTATGCTCGGCCAGATAAAATGTCACGAAATGTATGTGGAGTAAATAAATTGCCTTGGGACAGAAACAAGCAGACAGGCAACAGCATATCCATATGTTGTGCCATAAATAGGGAAATAAAGCAAAAATAAAACTGAATTGAAAATAAATAAATAAAATAAGTTATACAAAAACCAAAATACTGTGTCAAATTGGGTTAAAAGTGACTGACAAGACACGACGATAAGTCAACTTTGTTGCACAGTAAATAATTTTCTTTTTGTTCAAATTGCAAAACAATTTCAACCACATAAAAGATTTGTAATGTAGACCATGGAATATTATTACAGAGCATAAAATGAAATACTATTTACTTGTAGAAGAAATTGCATTGCAAGGTAAAAGTTTTAGGGGGGTTGACTATCGTCATACTCGAACAAGAATCTATTACCCATTGAAACCCATAAACTGTGAATGTTTAGCGTAAGTCGAGCGATATAACTTCTAAGCATTTAGTGGTAATGGGATTAGAAATTTAATATTAAGTGGCGTAGTTCAAATCGTTCTAGCTTATAAATCTTATGTATTATCTTAAAACAATTGAACAATTATATTGCATTAATACTGTATTTGGTAATAATAATCAAATCATATATTGGTTGAAATAAATATTTGTTTGTCATGAATATTCGCATGTAATTAATTGTTAAATCCTATGTTGCAGAAAAATGAATTTATTTAAGTCAATTGGGGAGGAAAAATTGATGCATAAATACCAAATCTGTGTATAAATAAGAAAGTAATCACGACACTTAATAAGATATTGTGAGAGTTCTATAATATTCATTTAAGATAAAATTAAATAAAATCAGAAGACGTTGGCATTTAGTGCTTTTCCCACGAAATCGTAATAAAAATACCATTTTAATAAAAATTTAAAACCTTGAAACCTGCCAATGCAGTGTAGGGTATATAATTTTTGACAAGGCCAAAGATAACGCCCTCCTTAGTTTCTTTTCCCTTGTGTTTGCGTTTGTATTTGTAGTTCTTCATATTTGTTTATTATTGTCATTATCAGGATATCAGCGAAACACATGCCCCTGGGTTAGAAGCACATAAGAACAACAACAAAGTGTAAAGGGAGAAACTTTTAATAACTTTGTGGCGATTGATATCGCTGCTGCTTCCATCGACCAGCTAGTACATACCCAGTAAAAAGCAAAATGTCAAATTATTTTACTTCGCATTTTTTATTTTCTAAGATCATCGGAATAGGTAATCACATTTTTTTCATCCATTTGAGACGACAAGGGATAGTACATCCAATTCTTACAATTGTTAGTTTCCAAAAGAAAGAAAATTCCATTGTCTTTATATTTCTTACACACTTGTTGAGGACGCTTCCATCTACTTCTACTTACCGAAATTTATTCAAATAATTTCCAAACGTATTAAAATTATCTAAGAGCCGCGAAAATATTTTATGAGCCTTCGAAAACTAGAAGTCCCAAAAGAGTCATTAAATATATGCACTTTATTAGCGCTTTATAAGACTCACTAAACACTCGTAGCACTAGTTTACACTAAAAATGTACCAATGATAAGAGATAACTTTTCTTGTGTATTTTTTCTAGCTGATTTCGAAAAAATTTATGTGCGTGATATTCAGAACAAATAAAGTAGCATTTCTGGTTAAGATATGAATTTTAAAGTGAAAAAAGTTCGAAAAAATGTGGGAAAAAAATTTATCAAAAACTGTTTCATTAAAAAAAACTGTAATCTTCATTTTCGGAATCAGCGGGAAAAAATGCATAAAAAAGTAGCCTCTCATCAAAAGTACATAAAAAAATCATTTCGTAAATTTGTGTAATTAGTAATTTGTGTGTGTGGTGAGTAGGCCTCATATAGTATGTAGATTACAATAATATCATGAAATACTCTAAATGTTTGCTTACAATTTTTTTTGTCTTAAATGTTGCTATTTTCATAATTTCTAAGAACTCATCATTGATACGAATAGATCATCAATAAGAAATTCAACGTGAAAAGTTAAAAAATGCGTTTTTCGAAATTTGAGCAAATCAGTTGTATTTTTGAATTGTTGTCTATCATTAAGCAGTACAAAAACAATAACTTTACCGATTTTTCATGCAATTATATTTAATCTTTCCTAACTGATGATAAAATGGGGTTGTACTTTAATTCAGCTATTTGAGTAATTTTTTGCTGGGTAGGTCACAAAAAGTCGTTGTTTCATATATGGTGCGAGTATTTTCTAAAATAAAGTTGTGATAAATAACTGCAACTTCAAATAAAAATAAAAGAAAGAGGTAAAACATAAAATAAAGCATTGACAATGTTGAAAATAACTTAAAGTTAGATAGAGGTATATATAAAAACGGCAGTAATCAAAGTTGGTAACAATTTTTTTTAATTTAATCGAAAGTGACAAGCAATAGCTTATTTAAAAGGGGAAAAAAGTAAGGGTGTGCCACTTAAATTTGTACTTTATGAACTTAAGTCGAACAGTGGTAGATTTGCGGCCATAAATGGAATAACATTTAAGTATCAGATAGTTGAATTTTCTTTATGCTCAATATGATCGAATGCAACTGTGATATGATAATTCTTAAATATATTAAAATTTAAAACTAATTTCTTGCCAAACAAAGGCTCTAAAATTTACTTGAAAAAGAAGCCAAAGATATTTTGTGATAATTAGATATTTTTGGTACATGCAAGCCCTCATAAATGAGTTTTTATTCAAATGTATATGAAATATATCGCACCGTCAAAATAAAAGGGCCGCTAATCAAAATAACGAGTTTTCGAGTTGTGTATGCCACTATATAGCTCATTAAGTGTTTTTAATTTTAGTCTTGTCACCATATTTCTAGCTCAATAAATAACTTCTAAAACACATTTTTAGACAAGGGATATTTTGTTCTGAAATTTTTCTTAACAAAACAAGACCGCCTCATTTCAAAATATTAATATTTTGCTATTAAATTAAAGAAAAAACAATTAAAACAACAAAGCCCTAAATCCTATTTTCCATTAAAGTTTTTACAGTGGCAAATCAAAACTAGGCAGTATAGTTCTCTTAAACCAAAAATATTTTCAATCAAAGTAACTGCAACACTGCCACATTCCGAAATATGTCAATGTTACTCCATAAATTTGTGAGATTAGTTTGCAGTATTTCAGTTCAAGACTGTCATAACTATAAATATGGCTGTCTTCAAATTCAGTGGAAAATTTCAGATATCTTTAGCCTCAATTTTCTCGAAACTTAAAATTTTGAGATGCGGCTCTCTTGTTCTGACGGTGCAATATGTCCAAAAATGAAAGTGTATTTTCATTATGTGAAAAGGTAGTTTTTGTAAGCCACTATACATACATGAGTTTTGATGATTTTGCAACAAAAACTTATAAATGAGTTAAAAATAATGTGTCAAAACTCAATAGTAAAAAAGAAAAGAGCCTGACAGATATATTTATTTATCGACCGCCTACTACTGACCAGGAAGCTGCACTATCTCGAGCAGATGCTTACCGGGCTCAATGGCATTCATGAGGTCCTCAATACGGCCACTCTGCCATGATATAAATGTAGCTCCATTGAAAACTAAAAATGACGGAGGCTTAGAATTTTAAAACGATGGGCTTAACAACTTCGATATAATCATAACAGGTACTCAGTTCCATAAGAAAAATCTGCAAACAAAACAGCAGTTCATGGCATGAACCCCTGAAGTCAAACTTCATCCGTATAACCAAGAAAACAAACGTGATGTTGTCGACTTTCTTTCTTTCCAGAATAAAAATTTAAGTAGCCACGCTGTGTCAGAACCGAGCAAAAGGTTGAATAAAATGCATCCAAAATCAGTATTTGGACGATGGTTCAGTATCATGTCATGATTAAAGTTCCATAAATTTCAAAATCGGAGATGCTCCTTTCTTCGGCATTTCATTTCTGGCTTTTTTCAAACATAAAAAAAATTAAGTAAAAGAGCTTTTTGTTGTAAAGAAAAGTTATTTAATGCAATGCCAAAGTTGAGAAGTTCCATAAAGACAATTTTGAGGAATGGTTTGAAAGGTACATCTATTGACTTAAAGAATGTATCGAAATTATGCAGAGTACACAGAGGATTCGATTAATTTGTATTTATCGAGGATTGGTAATAATTAATAAATTGTGTATATGATGTAGGCGAAATCTAAATTTGAAATTGGATTAACCAAATATTTGGTAATACTTACTAATGGAATATTTTGGTTGGAACAGAATCGTATAGCTTTCATACTAATGTGAAGTGAATTTAAATAAATACAGTGTTAATAAAATATATTTGAGCCAAATAAGTAAATCTATTCAATCGTCTTAGACAGATGTTATGTTTGCACTTTAACTTCCACTCAGTGTTCTTAACACAATATATACCAAAGTTTGGTGATAGGTAAAATTATTTTAAAAACCTATCATCCAAAGATATTTATTTGAAGGAAATACACTCTTTTCACAATGTATATAAACCATAATGGATATTGAAATTAAGAAACTAAAACTATATGTTTCTTATAAATCTGCTCAGCGACATTTATTAGGCCCCTCGTGCCAAAAACTTTGCTTCCAAATATATCACATTCCATGTTTAGATATTTTTGTTTACTTGTTAAAAATCTCTGTTGGAATACCCTTGTGCTGTCAAAATATTAAATATGCAGTATAAATGAAAAGTTTCAATGAAGCCTGACAACAAAAGAATCCATTAAACTTCATGCATTCAAAATGTTTCTGCTGTTTTCATTGTTGTCAAATTAAATTGAGTGATTGATGTTTTGATTGATTTTTGGTCGATAAAAAGCTCTTGCTATTACGCAGTTTTTGAGGAATTTCATGGAATTCGCATCAAATTTTTTTATGTCATCTGACTTTTCAACATTTATTCACAAAATTTGCTTCAATAAAATCATATATTTCATATAAAATGTTAATATGCAATAAATATTGCTGTTTGTGACATAATCCATGCTGCTGGTTATTAAATATCAAAAACAGCGTGTAAGTCAATGACTTACACACATATGCATTTAACATACACAAGCGCGACCAAAATGTTTCCCCACGCGTGTCAATAATAACATTAACATTCATTACAACATCTACACAGCAGGCAGGATAACCGGGTCACTTCATTCAAGTTGTGGGAAAACAATTAGAAATGCAACAACAATAATGGGATGATATGTATAACAACGGGAATAGGTGAATGTCCAATCAGCTAATATAGTGCATCATATGTGAAAACTCATAAGCCATAAACGTGGGTTGGCAGCATTGGCATTGTCGTTTTTGGTCAAAATGCAGATTACTGTCAATGCAGGATGCAGAATGCACTGCCACTGCTGGGTGCGGAAATGCGTGTTGTGTCTGAAACTTAGAGTAAAATCGGTTTAATTAACATGTTAAATGGCTGCCAGGGGGGCACATTTTGTCACTCTTAGTAATGTGCATATGTGGCGTTGATATGAACAAAATTATTATTTACACAGCAGCAAGCCAAAAGTTTACGGACACGATATTATGATGATGAAGATACATCTTTATTTATTTGATTACTCGTATTGTTAGCAAAAATGCGATATGTATGCCTTGTTAACTTTTCAAGTTTACTTCTTTGAAGCATTTCTGCTAGCGCTGGAACAAGGTAGGTCTAAAAGGGCTATAGCTCCGAGTCCCGAGTTGTAGGGGGTTTTTAACCAGTGCTGGATTGTTAAATTTGCTAAGGCTTTTGATGCGCAAGCTGCCCAAGATAATAATTTATAAAAAAACTAATAACTTTTTTTGGTCATCAATACGTAATTTTAAGTTTTTATAGTATTTTCGAAAATGAAGTGAAAATTTTCGAAAAAAATTTTATTGCACGAGCAAAATTTTTTTCGAAAAATGGGTCCAAAAAACCCATTAAGGAGGGTCGGGGACCTCACTTGTCACTTCCAAAATCCATTTTCGGCCTTTTCCCATCGATTCGTGCGATAAAATTTTTTTCGAAAAATGGGTCCAAAAAACCCATTAAGGAGGGTCGGGGACCTCACTTGTCACTTCCAAAATCCGTTTTCGACCTTTTCCCATCGATTCATGCGATAAAGTTTTTTTCGAAAAATGGGTCCAAAAAACCCATTTAGGAGGGTCGGGGACCTCACTTGTCACTTTCAAAATCCATTTTCGGCCTTTTCCCATCGATTCGTGCGATAAAATTTTTTTCGAAAAATGGGTTCAAAAAACCCATTTAGGAGGATCGGGGACTTTACTTGTCACTTTCAAAATCCAGTTTTGACCTTTTCCCATCGATTCGTGCCAACAAATTTTTTTCGAAAAATGGGTCCAAAAACCCATTTAGGAGGGTCGGGGACCTCACTTGTCACTTCCAAAATCCATTTTCGGCCTTTTCCCATCGATTCGTGCAATAAATTTTTTTTCGAAAAATGGGTCCAAAACACCTCTTTAGGAGGGTCAGGAACCTCCCCTGTCACTCCCAAAGTCCTTTTTCGGCTTTTTCCCATTGATGCGTTGAGCACAATTTTTCTAAAAACTATAAGTGCATAATTATCATAAATTTCTTTCTTTTCAGAAACATGTTAAGTATTTCCCTTTGGACTTTATTATCAATAATCCTAAGTTTTCTCCTTTGAAATTTTTTGCTTAGTGATCCAAGATATTATTTTAGGATTTTCCTCGTTCTTTTATACAAAAAAAACTTTTATTTTCGCATTTTGAAAAATAAAAGTCAAAAAAAAAACTCTTTGCATGTGACTGTTAAAAATATAAGTTAAAAAAAACTTTTATTAATAAAAGTCAAAAAAAACTTTTATTAATAAAAGTCTTTTTTAAAAGTTTTTTTTTACTTTTTGAAATATAAGTTAAAAAAACTTTTACTTTTATTTTCGGATATAAAAGTTTTAAGGAAACTTTTCGTCTAATTTAGCTTTTTTTTGCAATATATTTTTGGGTTTTTTCCCGTAACTGATGTTTTTGTAAGTAGCTCCTGAAGTAGATTTTAGTGTGCATCTTTGTTCATGGCTGATTGAGCTCAGGCTGGGCAATAATTAATATCTTTTGCCACTTAAAGGGTGGATGAATCTGATATGATTGTGCTAGCAATAATAAAAAGTTACAAAAGATATCGCCATCAGGACTTATGATGCAACCCAAATAAGCAAAGTTGTCTAGTGGTCTGCATGAGTGCACTCGTTACGATCAACATATAAACTTCCGATCGTAATAATTCGAGTGATTGAACTTGTAGAACATTTTATTCGCAAGTGCATGACTCACTTCTTCTGCTTGGTGTTTCGGTTTGTTTTTATTTGATTTGATGGTCGTTTCGAGTGCTCTAATGCAGACCTCTATTACACACTCCTTTACTGCTGAATTTTCATATGAATGAACTATTTTACTGGGACTAAATAATAAAACAAAAAAATTGGTGCGATAGTAAGTGCAATGATAATTAACGTCAACTGTCAATTCATTTCGACATGTATAGTATTGTATATAATCGGTGTGCATCTATTGTCATCATCATAATTTTGATCCCATGATAAACGCATCTAGTTTTGATTTTAGTTGTGTTGAATTTCAATTCATTATTCAGCAAAAAGTGCACGGGGTGTGGGTGTATAACTATGACAATGCGTGTTTAATTATGATAACACTAATGCTGTACTGTATTGCTTGTTGCAGATATGATAATACTTGTCTAGAATATAAATATTACAATTAAACAATTTTTTGCTGTGACTTTACTAACGACATCAAAACACAAACAATCATTTTGCAATAAATTTCGCATCTACGGTTAAATGCAATTGAAGTGCCATCAACAATTTATGAGTTCCTGTGAAATTGCTGCTTTATTATTTTACCGTACTTTGATTTCCTCATGGAGTTGCATTGAATTTATTTAATTTGCAATACTGCAAATAAAAGTTATGCTCTGCAATATTTGCTGTTCCGGTGGTAGAAAAGTAAATATAATTTTACCGCTATTTCATGAAAAAATAAAAATCAAAGTTTTGATTCAATCCACTGAAATTCATAACATACGACGCAATCACAAACTTAAACGTCAATACATTTTTTAAAAAAAGTCATTAATAAACAAAATTAACTTTGAAATTCCTCGAAACTTCCCATTTTGATGATATGGTGAAACAGTTGTAGTGATCAGCTAAACTGATAACGTTTCGTGACTTTAATTATAACGACTTTAAATTTCACTTGCAAACCAGAGGATTGTTAAATCTTGGATCTTGGCCGTTAAGGACATAAATATTTCTCTCTTACTTCACTTATGTGAAATGATGTTGGTCGATGCGGGCTATTTCTTTTGCCGTTTGCATATCTTTCTATTTTTGGAACTCGTGCAAGATCTGAAGTTTGGGAGAGTTTGATGCGTTGAAAGTCGATGACTCACTCATTTCTGTCAATACCACTGCTTTATCAGATCATAGACATATTATTATTTTTGTTTGATATCAAAGTGGTCGAAATAGACATATCTCCTTATTAAGATTTTTTTTCTCCAAAAATGGAGAAGCTGGAACAAAACAAAGTAGTAGAGTTGTAGACGTCCTTACATAATAATTGCATGAAACTTCTAAAATGTCCACAAGTACAACTGTAAGAATGATATTCAACATTGTACGAAGAAGTGGTTCTGCGTAAGATTTGACAGTTTAAAGTTACATTTGAGAACTTTGAACAAAATTACCAGAATTGTGATATGCACATCCTGACGTGATAAATGCAATTTCATGGAGAGTATAAACCAGTCGGAAAACTTCTTACCAAAGATTAGTCTTCTTGATAATGGTCATTGAATAACACACTAACATTATTTTCTTAAAACATTTTTTCCAGAAAACCCTTTGGTTTCTCAAAATTCCCTATTGCGTTTCGTTATATGAAAATGAAATGGAGTACTGGAACTTAGCACATCTCTTGTACTTCATAAAAAAATATAAGCCAGTTATTAGTCCATTTGCACAATATACATAAATCGCCAGTTTTCTGGAATGATTCAAAAAATCCCTCACTTTTTTCTGCTTTGGTTAAAGGTTACTTAGAGGAGTAGATTCTTTTAACGTTTCCTGCGTTACAGCAAAATATAGTAAAATTTATTTTATTCTGAGAAAAGGAGCTCTAGTCAAGTAACTAACTTCAGACATAACCATAACCATTTTTAAGAAAACTTAATTTTCTAAAAATGTACTGAGAATCAAATGTATCAGATCATAAATATTGCCCTTGCTCTTCATTTATGAGTCAAAATCATAAGGTATGTCAGCAACACTGTACATGTGCATGTGCATGTTTAAGTCTCTACAGCTTTTGAAACTTTTATTTTGGAAAATTCGATGGTTAGGTCAACCGTTTGGCCACGTAAATCCGATTTGTGACCAAATATTGAACCCATTATGGAATCGTACAATATATCATTTGATAATGACGTTTAAATTTTGAATATCATATACAATCTTGTGGCAAGGACTGAGTTTCTCATAAAATCGAACATCCAAAGCATAGCTGAAATTAAATTTCTTAAAAAAGTTGCTCAAAATTCGTCAACAACATAAAAACTATTTCAACAGACAACCAGTCACGCAACAACTTGCTGGACGTAACGCATTTTACATATTGACAGGTTTCTCACTGCTGATATGGTAATGTTAAGTGTTGTGGATGGATGTTGACATTGATGTCTAAAATTTTGATGTCGTTGTCAACAAAAAACGCAAAGTGCTTTTACTCCCTACAAATAATAAATGAAAATGAAGTGTTTTCATCATGTTAACATGAAGATGTTTAGTTCAAGCAAAATGTAAAAAATTAAAAATAAAAATACTTACACAGAGTGATAAATTTTACCATAAAATTTTACAAAATTAAACTTGCTGTGCAATTTTACAGCAATTTCTAACCAACTGAATACCACAAATAAACAAAACATTAAGCTTTAACTTTTTGCCGTCTGTTCATTGATTTATTGACTCTTTGCTCAATGCTTAAAATGTCATATGTAAAACGAACAATTTGGTGCAGGACAAAAATTCAGTATGCATTTCTATCTCTATGTAATCCCCATGATAATGCTGCCCTCGTGTCTCTCGGTAGTACCAGCAAGAATTTATGAACAAATAAAACTTTTCACTTTTCATAGCGTTGCAAAGTGAATAATGACTGCGTTGTTTGTATGGATCTGTAGAAATTTTGTAACATCCCAGTAGTAATCGAAATGGATACTGAAATTGAACTGCACAAAATATTAAAAGATTCCTTTATGTTAATGCAATATTAATGCCTAGGAAGCCGGTAGTCTAAATTTCTATATGATTTTATCATGCGGCTGAGGCTGAAAACCATAAAGTTCTAATTAATACTTATAAGTAATCTCTGCCATTGCGTTGTCTCCGCTTTATTAATTGAGAGCCGTTTGAAAGTGTAGAAAAAGCTACCATAAAGAATTTTATGGCGTCTGCCTTTTATATTAAAAAAATGTGTTCACACACAAAGGCAGACGTCTTTGTTGCTGCATTTAAGAGTAATTAAATTTTTTTCTAAATTTTTTTTCTAAATTTTATGAATAATACAAATTTAAGCGATGTTATCGTCAGGCAGATTGAGATTATTATAAAAATTATGTCAAAAGAAACGAGAAAAACAACCTCTGCCACTTAGTCATTGCCGCATTTAAAAATTCCAATATTATAAGAAAGTAAAAAAAATTGAGTACTAAATCATTTTACCGCGTCTGCCTCTTGACTGATTAGTTTCTTTACTTATGAAAAACATAAATATGGAGAAAGCAGATGATTTTAGCGCTTAAGGTGCATATTATTAAGGATATATCTACACGCAGAAAATATTTTTGGTTAATTTAATCAAATTTTTACCAAACCTCAGCTTAGAATTTTCCAACTAATGGGACCCTTGTCGTTAAGTTTAACTTACTGTTGAAGTCTTACGAGGTTTAATTGAAAATGTGGGGTGCTTATCGAACTTTATCAAATTATCTTGCTTGATTTCCTTGTAATCGTGATATCTACAAACAAAATAGGTGACATATGTAAATCAAAATGGCTAAATTGTTTCAGTAGGTGACGATTCTCTAGAATATATACAAAACGCGCCTCCTTCAACGCGTTAGAAATTGAATGTCAATATGAATATAGGGTAGGTTATAAAATTAGGTTATAAAATTGCAAAAAAATATTTTCTGTGCAAGATATTTCGCATATTATTTATTTCGGCACAAAATAGTTCTTGAGACACATTCGTTTCATATTTAGATAAGTTTTTTGTTCTTTTAGTTTTGAAAAAATTTTTATTTTTAATTAAGATATATGTTTCTTGTTCAGAAAATAAATAAGCATACGTTGATCTTCGAAGAAGTCGATTGGAAAAAACCATTGCATAGTCTTAGGACTTATTTTAAAGTTGATTCTATTACTCTGATCAAATATTTGCACGGAAATTTTAGATTCGCTGTAACTTTTTCAATTTTAATAATTTGAGAAAACTTTCTAGATATGAATTTAATGATTTGGTACGGACTTTAATTTTATGATGCGCCCTTAGCACGTTAGGGTGGTAGAAGCTGAGATAATGTATAAAACTAGTCGAAAAAAAAATCTGAGACAAATAATTTCTATTAATGAAATGTAGTCCATGTTGAGACATTTACAACGATCGGACGTCAAATGGCGGAGATATAAGAAAAAATCAAAATCGCATCGAATTTAGAATTTTTTTTTCCTTAAAAATCTTTCAATATTAGCTTTCAAACTGGGGGTGAACATTCGAACTTTTTTTTTTTGTATGGGGGTCGATACTATCTAATGTTCAGGTGGTTTTGCTTGCATACTAGCAAATAAGGGTCAAAATTGTGTATATTTTTCCATTTGTGCTTTGATCAGATGTTCCTACAAGAATGTGCTTTTACGAATCTTTATTTTTTTACATCTTCATTTTTTTAAAAAGGCTACATTGTAAAAGCTGCTACGTTTTCCTACTGATACAGCGGTTGATGTGAGAGTTGCATTTGCGTATTGAGCTGTCAAAAATTGTATACGTATTAGCGTGGTAGATTAATCTGTTGATTTATTGTCATATGATGATAAATACTTGTTTATGTGTGGGAGTACGAGTGTGTAGAGTAAATGCAAATATTGGAATTTGCATTCGATAGCTAAAAATTGAAAGGGGCTTAAATTTTTGGATAAAAAAAAGTTAAGCTTTGAATTCCCTTTTATATCTAACATTTTTATACTGTATTTTATTATTTTGGATAGCAATTTTGTATCGCTTTGATATTTATTGCGCCAATGAATTTATTGTTTCTCATTTTTCAATGTATTGTTATAACACTTTTATAACTATAAAACAGCGGTGGGCACAAAAATCTAACAAAAGAGCAAAACAACAACATCAAGCAACAACAAACGAAATTTTAAAGTTTTTTTTACTTTCATTTCCAAAATTGCCATTAGCTCAAAAAAAACCAAATTACACTACAAACAAAAACAATTGCTACATTCGTTGAAACACAATGCGGCGCCGTCGCTTATGCCTTTGTGTGTTGTTTTTGTTTTCATTTGAACTCAAGTCAACGCTGTGCCTCGATAATGTTGAAATTCTGCGAATTTTGTGCCTCGATAGCGTTGAAATTCTGCGAATTTTTTTTCGCTTGCTTGTGTGTCGAATAACGGTTAGAGCAATGTGAGCAAATAGAGCCACTAAGTGCCCTTCACTGCTATAAAAGCTTAGCTGGAGTTCGAAAAACTTGTAGCATGTGGAAAATAATAGTCTTTATAATATTGATAATGTAATTTGTATGTTTTGGAATATTTTTGTTATTTTTAACATATTCAAATATTAATATTGGCTCAAAGCTAACGAATAATTTTATTTCCGAATTTTCTGCAATGCTTCCATTCATTATTTTGATAAATTTTTAAGAAAAAAAGAAAATTGTTTGTAATTTCTAACCTTAGCAACTTATGATACTTACTAACTTATTAGTACATGCGACCTAAAATTATTAAATGCACTTACAATTTTTTTATGGAAAGTATTTTATATTTAAATTCAGTGTATAAAATTACAATCCATGTACTTGCTGGATAAAATTGCCAAATTATTTTCTAATCATTGTAATAAAGCAATTTGCAAGTCAAGTGCTCACTTTCTTTGCTTCTAATGCAAAATATGGCTTTTATGGTTGAAATACCTCGTTCAAGGCAATCGAAAGCAGTTATTTTGGTAAATAGGGCTAATGTCTACTGCAGAGATATGAAGGCATTTAAAACACACTCAGACATACGCACACGTGCACACATCTATTTGAATTTAAATAGCAACAACAACAGTAGCAACGCTAAGCAATTTCGATTCAAAGCAGAGATACTATCTACCGATATACATAATAGGGATGAAAAGAGCCAAGTAGAAAAAAACGATTGCAAAGAGCTGCTGCCATACTCGAAAGGCTTCGAAAAAAACGCATTGTTGTTGTTATTCAAAAGAACCTCTTTGCATGTTGCCTACTTTTAGGCTCAGTGGAGTATATGACAGCACTACTATGAAAGGGAGACAACAGAGCGGTAAGTGCTCTGTAAAATTATGCAAATAATCGCAATTTTTATTGCAATAAAAAGAGAAATGCAAAGGAAGGGAAAAATATATAAAAATTGAAAGCAAGATACCAATTTTATTTTTAAAAAGCTTACAAAAGAAACATTGGATGTTTGCCATTTTTACATTTTTTGCGAATGATAGGCCCAAAAATATTTGCCGACACTGCGATAAGAAATTTTGCATGCATACGATAAGCTGTTTATGTGCAATTTTGTCATAAATATTTGCAAGATTAAATGTTAAAATTGTGGAGCTTTTTATGACAAAAAATATTACAACTAAAACAAACTCAATTACAAAAAATAAGTCAATGTATTTCATAACTGTTCGCCTCCTGAATTTCGGCCTTCTGAGTAGTACGCAAAGTCCAGCCCTTATGTTTACCAAGTAGCAAACAGGTAAAAGAAAGTGAATTTTTGTTTCCTCTTATGTTGAATTGTGCTGCGGCCGCAATTGCGACGTGGCAAGAGAGAGAAAAACGATGATGAATCAAAAATTATTTTCTGGTAAAATACTAAAAAAGAAGAAAATTTAATGATGAAACCTATTTTAAGAATGCTTGATGATATTGTCACTAATAGAAGAAAGTATATAGATAAAGATCTGTTGAAATTTGATACAAAGAATAAATGTGTAATTATAAGTAAGTTTTAAGCCACGGCGTTATATTGTAATCAACCACTTTATTGATGAAGTATAAGTTACATTGCGAATCATTTCTTGTTCGTGATATATGTACATACATAGGAATAGATCACAATCTCAAAAAAAAAAAGTTGCTTTTCGTTTATTTGCTTTTCGGTTTTCATATTCCTCAAACTATAATATAAGAAAAAATAAAAAAAATTCTCCTCCAAAAATTTCAAAATAAACACCTTAATATATATCGTATGTAGTAGTAATTATATTGGACTATCAAAAAATCTTGGGCATCTAATGCAAAGAAGTCAATCTTGAAAATCTGAGCATCTACAGTATAAATATTTGCAGGGTTCTTTGAACATAATGTGGGCTTAAGAAACAACAAATTTTTTTTGTATTTTGCGAGGCTAAATTCGAAGAGCTTTGACCAAATAAAAAATTTCTCTACACAGGGTAAAGATTCAACTGTTCCTGATGAAAAAAAAAAATAAAATCTGAAGTGTATGAGCCAAATACTTAATTTATTTCTACACAAAATAGTCGAGCTTCAAAACTGGCCCTTTTTAGCGCCAATAAATGAGGAAAGATCGAAAACAAATGAAGTGAGCTTAGTCCGGAAACACTTTTCTTTATATCAATCGATGCTTAAGTTAAACAAAAAAATTATGAACCTCACTAAAAGTGGCTCCAGATCTTTAGAGAGACCATTTGGGATTGGTATTATTTCCTGTATCAATCGATAAAGAGATTGCTATAATAGATTGCAGACATCACTTAAAGTTCCAAAATACATTTAGTGTAATTTTTTTTTTCATTAATCGATAGTACACTAAGTTTCCAAGCAATCCGTAGCACGATTTGAAAAATTTCGACCAAAAAATTTATGATTTTATATTTGATTCATATTAAGTAGTTTAACATCAAGTTCGAAAATACTTAAATTGGAAGAGAAACATTTTTGATTTGGTTTCAAAAAGATTCCACGTTAATTCAATGTGATTTCATATTTGACTCAAAGTGACAAAGTGTTGTGTGTAAAAATAAAAAAGAGTAATTTTGATTACTTTGTAACTTCAATATGCAATTTGAAGTTTTTTAAGATTTAAGTGAAGTTGAAAAATGTTATTTATATACTTATCAAATTTAAAGTTATTTCTATTAAAAATTAAGGGGAAAAGTGTTATTTTCATTATTTCCAAATTTGCAATGCCATTTGTCCCTCAGTGAACATATTACTTGAACTGCTCACCTTTTTTTTGTATTTTTCTGTAGGTTGGTAATACACTAGGTATCATGAAGTGGTAAAATATAAATAAATGCATTAGGAGAATTATTGCAATTCTTTAACTATTTAAAAAATTTTTCTTTAAGTTGACCTAAGCATTGTCTAATTCAGCCAAATAACTCTATATAAACTTCATTCACTAGAAATTTTGGTAAAGCTTGTCAAAAAAAAACTGTAAAATTTTGTTTGAACAAATATTAATTATATTTATTTTCAGCAAATATATAGTATCCCTGAAGCTCTTAATAAAATCCCATCTAATATAACAGACTCATTAAAGCAGCCTTAAGGTGTACTTTCCTAAAAATTTGTAAAATTTGAAAGCAAATATTTTACAGATTTACATCTGCAATTTATATAGACTCAAACTACGCGCTTGAGCTTTCGGCGCAACTTACGCATAAAGAAGAAGAAAGAAAAAACTTTTCATTTTGCTACAAATTTTCGCTGATATGTAAATTTGAAATAAATTCGAAATTTACCCCGATGAAGAAAAGTTAAGTAAAAGCGAAGTGCGGTAAGGACTATGACTGCGTCTTATTCAAAAGCGTTTGACTTACACATGCACGGTACACAAAACATGAGTTTTTTTTTTCTCTCTCAAATCAAATTTGTTATAACTCCCACAAACAAACGTTAGTTTGTGCTTGTGCATGGGGTAGATCCAATCTATACACGACTATCTTGCATATCATTGTGTAGTATCTTGGTTTGTTTAACTTTTTCTTCCTACGCATATCTGCGACCTATTTATTATCCTTCCTATGTCGGTTGCCTAAATTGACTCTTTCCGCCTCTTTTGTTATTGAGCAGCTGGATGGTGAAACCTAGCGAACATTTCGCATTACCTTCAACGCGCAAACAATTTATGGAAATTATTCGATTTACCTGTTGGGCAAAAAAAAACCGAAAAAAGTTTGAAAAGGGTTAATCGTAGTAAGCAGAGTTTTTTCGTTTTGCTTAAAATGAAAAACTTATCAATGAAGACAAAAACTTTCCATGAATTTGTAAAACATTGGGGTAGATTTATTTGGGTATGTGATGAAAAAACAAAAAAACTGTATCAATCAATCGATGCAAATTACATTGAAACTTTAGTTCTACTTGAAGCAGATGGAAAAATAATTTGATTCGATTTAAAAATACTTAAAAATTTGATAAGAGAAAAGGTTGATAAAATCAAGTTTATTGCAACTTACCTATTGGAAAATTATTGACTTATAATAACTTTTAAAAGCGGGAAAAACTTGTTAAATAAGAGTTGAAATTTTAGATTTTGTATGCGCATTGTTTCACTAAAATTCCAATAATTACTTAAGTTGAACTCAGCTTATGTTAACTTGAATGTTATAATAGAAAAAACAGAATATCAGAGAAAGTTCTTAACACACCACACATTCTACACGATACAGAAGTAAGCAAATTTTTCGAGAATCTAAATGAAATCGACAGACACTCCAGATTATTCATGAAATTTCGAAACTCACTACAAATATTTTAAAAGGAGGCTGCCAGTCGCTTTGGGCAGTTCGGTTTGAGTTGAATTCTCTTTCTTGATATAAGCTGCTTAGCAGTGTGTTCAAGCAGTATAACTACCTTGTGTTATAATGAAGTGTTCTTGTGGTAAAGTATGAAATCTCAAAAAATTTATTTGAAATAAACTATTATTCCTAAAAATTATTTCTTTTAGTTAATCAAAGTGTCTATATATTCACGATATATACCATTTCTAAATGTTATTACATATCTTGTAAATATATTCAATCCCGTAAGAATATCACAATTTTCCATATGTTTTCGGTATAAAAAACTTAGTCACTAACTTAAGACTCTGTTCACAAATTTTCTCGCCTTACTGTAGATCAGTGTCTACGTGCGCATAAGTAATCGGACAGAAGCTATACCGTTTTTGGTACCAATCAATCTTGATGAATCCGTATCTGTGGGGAGAATGAAAAACTGTTACATAGTATAACACATGACTTATGCAATTCTTCTTTATTGTCTTCGATATATTGTATCAGTATTTGATTCACAAATGGTGAAACGTAATTCCTAAATATGTCCTATTGAGTTTCCAGTATTACTATTGCCTAATCTACAGGATTACTGGGAAATGGTGAAATGTAATTAAAATATTGTAAGTATTTCTGTATTAAAATATGAATTTTTCTTTAAATTGGTTAATACTTTAACTATATATTTGGTTAACTTGTGGGAAAGATATCGATGAACATATCGATTTTGAGAAGGTGTCGGACTAGAAAATATTGGTGTCCTGCATGTCCATAGATTTTGTCCTGCTGGGATATTATGTCACTTTTGTAGAGTTTTTTTTTCTTGTTGAAATGTGTTGAATCTTTTCTTAATACTCCATAAGATTCTATATAATTCAGCAGAGTTTTAATTTTCTTTTCATGCAAATTTTTGTTATTGGTACAGTCTCGTTATCTATGTCAGAGATCATAATCAAAATATTTGTATTGCGATGTGAGCGTTATTGTTTTTTATTTCAGTGTAACCATTACGTATTGATCTGCAATGTTCCTTGTCACTTTGTTCTTATATTTCTCAATTAATTGCGCAAATTTTAATAATGTTCAATCTTGTTGTTTTTGTGGTTGTTACAGTCCTCACTAGATATTGTGTATTTTCGTTAAAAGTTGAAAATACTTACATTTATGGAAAGGAAATTTTCATTTAATTTGATGTTATAAGTATCACTGTTTCCAAGAATTTGGTAGATTTAATAACTAGAATATTGGAAACTAATTGCGACATACTTAATAATATGCATAGGAATACACAAAAATTATGAATTGATTATTTCAAGAATTGTTGAAAAAAAAATTATGTACTTAAATAAAAGTTTTGTTTGGGTCATTGTCCTGTTGGAAAACCCATCTGAGTGGCATATCGACTTCGAACGGTACTTTTCTTGGGCTGTATGTAGGCTCGTAAGTTTCCAAGGATAAGCGTTTTTCGAATAGTCGATGTATCCACGTCAATATTCAAGTCTGCTTTGATTTGTTTGGAAGAAGCAAAAGGGTTTTTTTTTTACATAGCGAATGATCCTTCGTTTTACTGTTGGTGTAATTTTAGCTTTTCTTCCACGTGTTTCAACCTTTTCAGACCATTTTACTGCATTTTCGACTAGAGTTTTTGAAGCTCCAATTAATGCCGCCACTTTTCTGTAAGATTTTACATTTTTGTAGATTTTTTTGATGATTTCTCGAGTTTCAGAGTCATAATGCCTAGGTTTCATCTTAATTTACACTAAAAACAATAATTTTACCTCTACGCTTCTAAAAGAACAGTTTTTTTTTTTGATTTTGATGAAAAAGCACACGCTGTCTTTATTATTTTTCACAGCTTAAAACTGACCTACGATGCAAACAAGTAGAATTTAATGAAATGTGTGCGTCCCTGAGTGTGCTAACAGATTAGCAGCATCTAATATTCCTAAAAGACAAATACCCAATAGCTTCTTAAACATGCAGTATCTTGCTGTTTGGTTAATCGAAGAATCAATCAATAAACTGAACAGGTTCGCCAAGTTTCCCAGCATTCTTAAAAATTAAAAAAAATTTTCTCTGAAATGGTAAATATCTTTTTTTTTGGGAAAGTTGTATGACCTTTTTTTGGTCAGCAGTAAATGGTAAAACTTTGATTTTGGTGTATGCAAAACTTGATGGACATATTTTTTTCCTAGTTCAATAAAAACTGTAATCCATGCCACTAAAATCGTTCGATTCCAGGCGATTTTAATAATTTTAGAATTCCTAGTAGACTCCCTTTTTTCTTTGACATGAAATACCGGGCTTGGCCGAGCTAATCCCGGTCACTTGGCAACCATTGAAATGCAGATATCGATATTAATTTACAGCATACCAACGGTAACGGAGCCAACGCAAGCAAACAAGTGTATGTTGGTACATTTAAATCAAAATTAGAGAGAAGAATATTTGCACACAAAACCAATTTAAAGACTGACAATCAAACTCTTTACCACAACATAGGGTTTGATTCACATTACATAAAAGAACAACATTTTCCAAATTTCTAAAAAACGAAAATTCTAAAACAATTAAACAATTATAAGAGACGCCTTACTTTATAAAAGCTACACATCTTAAATACATCAGAAAATAGAAACATTAAATAAAAGATAGATATTTGGTTATTAGAAAGGAAAATTCATATAGGAAATATAAGGCTGTTAGGGTGAACAAGAATACTTAAAGCCAAAAATGTAAAAATTGGTTTTGTGTTTGAAAAATTTGTGGTAGTTTTATGGCATTTTTAGGAGGAATATCCTATGGTAATAAATATACGTTAACTATTCTAAAAATAAAACTAATTTCATTGTGGACCTTTTATTTCTCTCAGAAAATTTGTTTTCCAATTCTAAAGACTTATGAAAATACTCAGAGTCATAAATTTTGAAAAGTCTTATTTTATCCCACTCTCAAATTAAATGACTTAAACACGTGTATGTTAATGTGTGTTATGAAAATATTTCATAGAAACTTTAATTTATGGTGGCTTTCATACGCAAATATTTTTAAAATTGCAATTTCACAAACGCCAGGTCTTTTCACAAAGACCACTCAGTCGATTCACACCGAATTTACACCACGTATCTTTTATATTCAGAGGCACTGTTTAAGCTACAAAAAAAATTGCTTATACCTCAGTAACTATTTGACGCAGATGGATAGAATTTTGTACATATGTTATTTATTGTTTATGGAAGGTTCCACGCATAGTTTAGTTTGGAAAAATGGGCGTTGCTACGCCTACCATTATAAGGGGAAAATCAAATTCATCATATTTCATCAACTATTGCACGCAGATTAATGGGACGTGATACATATACCTTTAAAAAGTTCAGGCAAAAGATAGTTTGAATCGAAAAATTAGTGGAAACTATTTGATGCAGGTAAATGAGACTTGGTAATTATATAAAAGACAAAAACATAACAAATTAAACTCATCGCTCCACCTATCAGTAGGGTCAGAACAACGTCTGCCAGATCTACTTTATGTATGTAAAAGAGTAGGGAGAAAAGTTGATTTCACTTGACAAATGGGCTGTCTCGCTTTTACATTCCATCCCATGAGTTCATATAAAATTGCGTCACCTACCGAAAAGGGCAGAACAACGTCTGCCGTGACAGCTAGTTTTGTAATAAAAAGGTGGAAATTAGCGAAGGTTGCAACTTTTTGACTTCTTAAAATTAATAACACTAGTTTACACTCAAAATGATATATTGATAAGAGGTTACTTTTCTTATTTACTTTTTTCTGCTGAGTTTGAAAATGAAAATTTTTTGATTGGTACAGTTTTCCAGATATTATGGGTTTTTCGTTTTTTCGACTTGTTTTCACTTTAAAGTTCATATATTGAGCTAGAAACGTTCTTGGTATCAAATTAAAGATAATAAAATGGCAAACAAGCATGTATAAACACAAATTTTATTGAATTATTGGTTCAAAAAATATCAATGAAAACAGTCCAGATTTAAAAAAAAAATTTAATTTTACATCTTATTCTGTGGCCACGAAAAAATAGAAATAAAATTAAAAAAACAATTTTTCTACATGCACGTAGAGTTGATTAAGATATAGCAACAGAAAATCGACCGTAAAATGACAACGTTAGGAGAGATTGAATGAATGAATCCAAACCACCCATTTTTTTAAAATCTGGTAATTTTCCATCGATATCTTTTTAACTTGTCATCTAATGCCATATTAATACCTTTATTTGATACCAACAACGATTAAATTGGGCATCTCTGTCTTGAGATATGAATTTCAAAGTGATAAGAAGTCGAAAAAATGAAAAAACCACAATATCTAGAAAACTAAAAACTTTCATTTTCGAACTCAGCGAAAAAAAGTACATAAGAGAAAATTTCTGTTATATTTCTGTTGACTCAGAAAAATGCACCCTTATCTGTCCATTTGGGGTCCACCTTAGCTGTTATGCCTAAGAACAGTGCTAATGTTTCTTTCGAGTTAACCTTACGCTAAACATTAATTTAATGAAAATGTACAATGTGAAAATAAATCGATGTGCACATATTAATCGCCACTTATTTCCTTAAAATAACCAAATAAATTAAAATATAAATTTAAGGGCACTTGAAAGTTCAACGGAATAAGAATTTGAATTGATAAGGATAACAAAAGCATTTTGAAGCAAATCTCATCAAGCGATAGCAGTTACAAGCTGTTTTAAGTGTAATACAAGACTTTACACACATGCACCTCCGTTGTGGTAAAATCTACCCTCACATATGCGTGTAAAAGTAGGCATTTTATCACCGGAGTTAAGAAGAAAGAAGTTCTGCATCTCAAAAGACATCTTACGTGTAAGTTTTATTGTTAAAAGGATTTGTGAGCCTGTTCTGGAGTGAGTTGGAGAAGTTGCGGAAGCGTATGTGTTGCTTGAAGGCTTGACATTAAAATGTGATAACGTCAAAGAAATTTGTTTCAAACGCTTCGCTGTGAAAAATTTCAGTAATTTTTCAAATTGTAACATAAAAAGTTAAAAAGCCGTTTGTTGTTATGTTCGAGGAATGCGCTTGATTTGTTTATCGAATTTCGTTTTAATGACTTTCGGTAGGCGTTAATATCAATCAGAAGTTTGAAGGTGTGAAAATTGTATAAGATACATTAAGCAGCAACCTTAAAGTATGCACAGTTTTTTACTGGTTTTTCGATTTAAGTTTTATTCAAGTTTTCCAAAGCAAAGCGCAATAAATTAAATTAATTGCTGATTTAACTTTTTATATGTACATACATAAATAATTTATTTTAGCTAATGCGATATATAATTTTATTTCATACTAGCTATCCGGGAAGACGTTGTTCTGCTCTCACTTTCCATGTCCCTATATCCAGCTCCTTGCTCAAACCTATCCCTATCCCCATTGTTACCCCAACCCTAACCTATTCTTATTTCCATCCCTATCCCTATCCCTATCCCTATCCCTATCCCTATCCCTATCCCTATCCCTATCCCTATCCCTATCCCTATCCCTATCCCTATCCCTATCCCTATCCCTATCCCTATCCCTATCCCTATCCCTATCCCTATCCCTATCCCTATCCCTATCCCTATCCCTATCCCTATCCCTATCCCTATCCCTATCCCTATCCCTATCCCTATCCCTATCCCTATCCCTATCCCTATCCCTATCCCTATCCCTATCCCTATCCCTATCCCTATCCCTATCCCTATCCCTATCCCTATCCCTATCCCTATCCCTATCCCTATCCCTATCCCTATCCCTATCCCTATCCCTATCCCTATCCCTATCCCTATCCCTATCCCTATCCCTATCCCTATCCCTATCCCTATCCCTATCCCTATCCCTATCCCTATCCCTATCCCTATCCCTATCCCTATCCCTATCCCTATCCCTATCCCTATCCCTATCCCTATCCCTATCCCTATCCCTATCCCTATCCCTATCCCTATCCCTATCCCTATCCCTATCCCTATCCCTATCCCTATCCCTATCCCTATCCCTATCCCTATCCCTATCCCTATCCCTATCCCTATCCCTATCCCTATCCCTATCCCTATCCCTATCCCTATCCCTATCCCTATCCCTATCCCTATCCCTATCCCTATCCCTATCCCTATCCCTATCCCTATCCCTATCCCTATCCCTATCCCTATCCCTATCCCTATCCCTATCCCTATCCCTATCCCTATCCCTATCCCTATCCCTATCCCTATCCCTATCCCTATCCCTATCCCTATCCCTATCCCTATCCCTATCCCTATCCCTATCCCTATCCCTATCCCTATCCCTATCCCTATCCCTATCCCTATCCCTATCCCTATCCCTATCCCTATCCCTATCCCTATCCCTATCCCTATCCCTATCCCTATCCCTATCCCTATCCCTATCCCTATCCCTATCCCTATCCCTATCCCTATCCCTATCCCTATCCCTATCCCTATCCCTATCCCTATCCCTATCCCTATCCCTATCCCTATCCCTATCCCTATCCCTATCCCTATCCCTATCCCTATCCCTATCCCTATCCCTATCCCTATCCCTATCCCTATCCCTATCCCTATCCCTATCCCTATCCCTATCCCTATCCCTATCCCTATCCCTATCCCTATCCCTATCCCTATCCCTATCCCTATCCCTATCCCTATCCCTATCCCTATCCCTATCCCTATCCCTATCCCTATCCCTATCCCTATCCCTATCCCTATCCCTATCCCTATCCCTATCCCTATCCCTATCCCTATCCCTATCCCTATCCCTATCCCTATCCCTATCCCTATCCCTATCCCTATCCCTATCCCTATCCCTATCCCTATCCCTATCCCTATCCCTATCCCTATCCCTATCCCTATCCCTATCCCTATCCCTATCCCTATCCCTATCCCTATCCCTATCCCTATCCCTATCCCTATCCCTATCCCTATCCCTATCCCTATCCCTATCCCTATCCCTATCCCTATCCCTATCCCTATCCCTATCCCTATCCCTATCCCTATCCCTATCCCTATCCCTATCCCTATCCCTATCCCTATCCCTATCCCTATCCCTATCCCTATCCCTATCCCTATCCCTATCCCTATCCCTATCCCTATCCCTATCCCTATCCCTATCCCTATCCCTATCCCTATCCCTATCCCTATCCCTATCCCTATCCCTATCCCTATCCCTATCCCTATCCCTATCCCTATCCCTATCCCTATCCCTATCCCTATCCCTATCCCTATCCCTATCCCTATCCCTATCCCTATCCCTATCCCTATCCCTATCCCTATCCCTATCCCTATCCCTATCCCTATCCCTATCCCTATCCCTATCCCTATCCCTATCCCTATCCCTATCCCTATCCCTATCCCTATCCCTATCCCTATCCCTATCCCTATCCCTATCCCTATCCCTATCCCTATCCCTATCCCTATCCCTATCCCTATCCCTATCCCTATCCCTATCCCTATCCCTATCCCTATCCCTATCCCTATCCCTATCCCTATCCCTATCCCTATCCCTATCCCTATCCCTATCCCTATCCCTATCCCTATCCCTATCCCTATCCCTATCCCTATCCCTATCCCTATCCCTATCCCTATCCCTATCCCTATCCCTATCCCTATCCCTATCCCTATCCCTATCCCTATCCCTATCCCTATCCCTATCCCTATCCCTATCCCTATCCCTATCCCTATCCCTATCCCTATCCCTATCCCTATCCCTATCCCTATCCCTATCCCTATCCCTATCCCTATCCCTATCCCTATCCCTATCCCTATCCCTATCCCTATCCCTATCCCTATCCCTATCCCTATCCCTATCCCTATCCCTATCCCTATCCCTATCCCTATCCCTATCCCTATCCCTATCCCTATCCCTATCCCTATCCCTATCCCTATCCCTATCCCTATCCCTATCCCTATCCCTATCCCTATCCCTATCCCTATCCCTATCCCTATCCCTATCCCTATCCCTATCCCTATCCCTATCCCTATCCCTATCCCTATCCCTATCCCTATCCCTATCCCTATCCCTATCCCTATCCCTATCCCTATCCCTATCCCTATCCCTATCCCTATCCCTATCCCTATCCCTATCCCTATCCCTATCCCTATCCCTATCCCTATCCCTATCCCTATCCCTATCCCTATCCCTATCCCTATCCCTATCCCTATCCCTATCCCTATCCCTATCCCTATCCCTATCCCTATCCCTATCCCTATCCCTATCCCTATCCCTATCCCTATCCCTATCCCTATCCCTATCCCTATCCCTATCCCTATCCCTATCCCTATCCCTATCCCTATCCCTATCCCTAATTCTAATTTTTCTCGCCGTAAAAACCATCCTTGAACTTCAACGAACATTTTAAAAAAAGATTTGGCCAAATTGGTCCAGGCGTTGTTGAGTTATGCGCTTACCAACACATTTTGCGATTCATTTTTATATATAAGATTTATTTTTAGTCTGAACACAATTGCGTAATCAATTTAAATCTCTTGAATACGTTTTACCCTATGTTGTAACCATAAATGGTTTCGCACATATAACATCCGAATATCCGTTTATCCTTTTGATCTCCTTTTGACTTAACTGCCTCACGCATAAACAAATCGTTGATAAATTATTGAATTTTATTAAATCTTACCATATGGCCTTAGTGTGGGAAATGTTAGAGGACTCAACTTGCAAATTGGGTGACAAATAATTCATTTTAACAGCTTTTGACGCCGCCTGTTGTGCGTTGTCCGCAACAACAACAATGGCAGCTACAAGAGAAACAAAGAAGTTGTCGGTTATTGGCCTTTGGCCTTAATGTTTGTCTGTTGTCCTACTGTCGTTTGAGAATGTGTAAAAATCCAATCAGTTTTTTTTCCTTAGTTTTTGCTCTGACCTTATGGAAACCCTTTAAGTTTTCTTGTTTAAAAGTATAAATGTGCGCCTTGTGACTTTTTAAAGTTTTTTGTTTTCATAGTTTTTGTTGGGTATATTTACTTTAGATTGACCTTCACATTCAATAGAAATGTTTGTTTTTTATTGCACAATTCTAAGTTTTCTAAGGATGTTAATATTTTCTAAATAGCGATTCTTAAACTTTTGTTGATATGAGAATGATGACATAAATAATTACATCAATTCAAAAATAATGTCAAATGTTAATCATTAAATGGAATTTATACACCGAGAAATACATATTTTGATGTTATATAAAATGTTTTAGAAAACTGCTCTGAAATATCGGTTAGCAACAGGAAAATCACCGTTTTCCAATAGAGACGCAACGAATTTTTGGCGGTGGCATATATTTTTCTGTCGAAATCTGAGCGCGTGTCGAAATGTGAAGAAGAAACTTAGGGCGAGGCTTCTTTAAGTGAAAGATTGTGTTGAAAATGGTTTCAATGCTACAAAAGAGGTGATTTAGACGTGGAAAATAAGTTATTTTACGGACCGATAAAAGCTTAAAGATTTAAAATTGGAAGCACTACTTCATGAAGACCCATAACACGTACGAGAAAAACATTGGGCGAGAATCTTATCGTAGATAATTTTTGAGAATGATTCGAATCTAAGGAAATTGGGTGCCATACGAGTTGAAGCCGAGAGATGTAGAACGACGTTTTTTTTCGCACAGGTCGTTGAACTCGCCGTATTCTCCAGAAATTGTTTCTTTCAAATACTATCTGTTCTGATCGATTACACATGGCCTGGCTGAAAAAGTGTTGCCGTTCTTACTAAGACTCTAAAAATTAGGAAGATTCGTGGGTTGCATCAAAATTCAAGCAGTTATTTCTATATGCTGCTAAAGGGAAGGGAAAAAGTTGTGGCTAATGATGGAAAATAAAAAAACAGCGTGAAAGACTAAAAAAGCTCAGAAAATGGTCAAAAGATATTTGAAAGGAATAACAGAACCAACCGCTTTTGGAAATTGCAGATGGCCATGGCTTGAGAATTGAACATATTTTGGAGCGTGTGTTTTTTTTCGTTAAACTTAATTTGGAAATCAAAATCCAAATCGATTTTTCATTAGTTCATTGTTCTTAAGTTGTTTTGCCAAATTTTTGTTATGGTTTCAAACTCCTTAAAATCAATTTATTAGAACTCGTTCAATATACCATTGTGTTGGACTACGTTTTTAAAAATCGACAGAAATTTAAGGTTTCAATATCTCAAAAACTGCTTGCAATATAGCTTTAAAAAACAAATAAGTATTTATTAGAAGTGAATGCATTCACATAGATCTGCTCATCCCAATGGTAAAAGCCGAGTTTGAAAGACTTTGACAAAAATACATATCAAAATTACAAGGTCATGTCTGGCTAAGATCGTCTGTAACACATTGCCATTTTAGCAACAAAAGAGAGCTGTCAGAGCAACTATTGAAATTATCAGCTGGTAAATCGGTTTACATTATAAATCAGATGAGAACTCTGTATCGGGACAAAGCTCATCTCGTTTTTCGAAATCAGTTTGCTATTCTGTATAAGGCACGATTATTAGTTGGTTGTCCTCAATTTTGTTGAGTTGTGTCATCAGTCAATAAAAGAAACATATAAAATGTGTATATGTACATAAAATCTTAAATTATTCATTTGAATAACAGAAAAATAGTTATTGCTGAGTGCTACCAAATATTTTAAGACGGTATAATTAATCAACCACTAACTTATCACATGCTCGTACTTATGTACTTCTTCTACAATACTTTCGAACTTTACAAAAATACCAACATAATGCATTGAACAGAATGTAATAAACTTAACGCACACAAACCTAATAAATAATTTGTCAAATGACTGACTTCAAAATCTTACGACTGTGGCGGGCTTGCACCCATAAACATAAATTTTACCCCAAATTATTGTTACATTGCATGCTATCGCCAGTGGCGCAGACCAGAATGTCAAGTGCTTTCAAATAGAATATGGTATGACGACGACAACGACAACGAGTAGAGGTATAACACCAACAAACAACACCTGGCTTATGGTTAACATCAACAGAAGCTACAGCCAACCGCATGGCAAAGCAACACGCCCGCCAAAAGAGGTCGTAGCAGGGATATTTATTTAAAAATATTTGTTATTTCTATTTCTATTGCGACAATTTTTCATATGAATCTGTTGCGTGATAAATTTTTCATATTAAAAAACGATTAAAAAGACTTATAACAAGTTAAAGGCATTCATTGGATGAGGTCGATTTTGTTGATAACATTAGGCAATGCCTTCTTTTAGGCGCAGACAATTTAGACTTCCGCTTTCCATCTTATGCGAGTACTATTGTAATGTTGCTTTAACTTTGCGCACAACATTTTATTGCGTTTCATATTTAGTTTGGCTGCTTTGAGTGTCGTCCGACCGACTTTGAAAAGGAAGCTGTTTTTAGGCTCCCTTTTGTTTTTTACTGCCTATGCTTCTTGTTACTAAAAAGCCATAAATTTATGTCATAATAAAATATTTTTGCTATTCTTAAGGGAATTTTATGCGTGAAATTTCTCAAATTTGTGCAGATTTTATTGGATTTATTTTTGTTGTTGTTGTAAAAGAAAGTTTATGCCACACAAATAACTGAAAACGGCAAGGATGACGAAGACTTTGCACAAATTTTAAACTGTTGTATTTTTTTTTTAAGAATTTTTATGGCAATTAATTTTGTTTGTAAAATTTTAATTGCATGTCTTTTTTTATGTTTTGTGGTTTTTGTTATTATTGCTGTTGTGTACAAGAAATCATCATAATTTATTTTATTGTTGTACAATTTAAATTTAATGAAGGTTCTCTTTAGTTAGGTGTGGTAGCGTTTATTTGACAATTAAAAGAAAATAAGATCACAAAATACAATTTTCATGTTTAAGATATAAGACTTGGTAGCTAATGACTAAATTTAAGATATTTCCTCTTGAAAATGCATTTAATTTTGGCTCTAATACACGAACAGTTGTGGGTGAGCTGAAAGTCCACCACTCCATAACACTCAGTCCAAAGACCATTGTGCCCAGATCCGATAGAGGAAGCGGAAGTGAATAGAAATAGAAAAGAATATAAAAAGGAAACTAGAAGAAATGGAGTAGAGGTTACTATTCTTCAAACTTCTTTGTTTCCTTAAGAAATTTTCCGAAGAACGCATACTGAAGACATCGCTACTGAACAACCTTTTCCTACATCTTCCGAAAGCCGGACAGCTACAAAGGTAGTGTTCCATTGTTTCATCGTCCTCAATGTACGAGTGGCATGTTGAATCGATGTTGACGCTCAAGTTACACAAGTGCTCTTCACATGTATTATGTTCCGTGAATAACCCTATCAGTAGTAGAAGGTCCTTTCTGCTTAGATGAAGAAAAAACTTATTTTCTAGATTGTTATTTGATGAAATATTTGGGAATTTTGCAGGAATCAAGATCAGAACACCTCCTAATATGACAGTTCTCATAAAACCATTACTCCAACGAGAGACTTTTCTGAAACACTTACGTATGAAGTGGGTACTAAGTTAGCCAGTTCATCTGCTAGTTAGTACTCTGTGAACTCACAGAGTGTGGGAATCCAAAAATAAGTCTCAGCCCATTGCATAAGTCTCAGTGCATTGCTACAAAATAGGGTGTCGTCTTACACACTCACTTAAAATTTTCAAATAGTTGACAGGGCTTGCAATGGCGCAGCCTGACTGTAAATACAGACACCTATGCACTTACCATCTTTTTCCAATCGTCCAGCAAGCCGCACTTAGAATGGCAAAGACCCCCGTTGGGGAAACCGTTGCCATCTCTCTGCACATAGCCCCGGTGAAAGTCAAACACACACGTCTCTGCAGTCTGTGGCTTGCGATGTCACAGTGAACTTAAACAGTTTTCTACCCCACCAGACAACAGAAGCGTAGGTGGCGATGGGTCTGATGAGAACTGTGTATAGTTTTCGGGTTCAGACCAGATAACATTTAGTGAGCGGGAAACCTTCTGCTCGACGTAAACCTTTAAGTTCAGTCTATAACTCAGAGTTAGCTCCAATTACTTCAATACAGTAGTGTGACTGCCTTTAAAGTGAGAAACAACAGGTCTCCCTCTTTACGCCGTCTAGAAGAGGCACGAAAAAACTTTTTCTTGGGCTTACCGAAAGATCTTGCAGAACGCACCAGTTTTCGATTTTTTTCCATGACTTTTCGCATCTTATCATGTTGTTAAGGTGGTCTCCAGCACAGTCAAGAATGCACAAAACAACTATATCAAGACAACAAAAATGCTGAGAAGCACGTTTACAATTTATTTAAAAATTTCTTACGCCTTTTACATCTACAAGCACTATTGACGTTATACAAACAAGTTAAATATTTTGAGCAAGGAGTATGCCAAAATAAAAACAATCGTGATGCAACTAAAGTAAAATGTAAAATATTGTAACCCAATATTATTTGGAAAGAAAATTAATTTCGATGAAAGGCACTCCCAAAGTTCCAGCACCCAGACCACGCCTCACTCGCCCGTCATTGATCCAGATTTGATCTGTTGAGCAATTTGATAATCGAAATAGTTCAAACCAAATGTTAGGAATTCAACAATTGTGAACACTTGAAATTGTGTAGCAAAGTGCTGCCAGGTTTCACAGTCGTACAAAAGAACTGGTTTCACGTTTGACTCAAAGGCTTAAAGCTTCGTTGTCGTTGATAAAAACGAAAACTGCCAGACATTGCGAAGGCGAGCAAAGATACTTTTCGCTTTATCGGTTCTAATATATAAATTTATCTCTTCCATTTATAAATTTGTTTGTTTTAATTTACTGCGTATTCACTCTAACTATATGTATTTTCTTAAACATTTTGAATTTAATGCGAAACCCAATTGAGGTTTTTAAACTCAAAAATACTGCAGTCATTTAATTCACTTAAAAGTTGCCTCGTATTCTGTAGCGATGTACTCGAGGAATGCACGCTGTTCAAAGTTCAATAAAAATTATCGCTGCAAACGCTAGCAATTGCAATAAATTTCTCAATTGCTTCTCGATATGTATTCCACTCAAGGGCCCAGGCGATAATTTTAAATTTACTTTACCACATTGCAGCCAATGTAAGTAGCAGCAGGCAGCTTTCACTTATTTCTCACACTTCGCTTGCCGCTACTGCAAACACTGTTCTGCTTGAAATTTTTGTTTCCTTTGTTTTTTTTTTCGCAGCAGCGGTGCTGTCTTTGTCCACAACTTAATTTCTTGAAAAATGTCCCGTTGTGTAAAAATTAAAACAAAAAACAGACGGAGTTCTAGACAAACTCAGCATAAAATCCCAATGGAAAATTTAGTGCCTTTAGCAATGTATGGCAAAGAGGAAAAAGTCCAGAGGCAAGAAACAGCAGCAAAAAATGTTGGAAGAATCCCGTAGGGCTGCTTTAACATCGCCCGTAGTGTAAAGTCAAGCAAGTAAATGGACTGTTATTCAGCAACGGCGAAAGGCAAAGAGACTTTTTGTGGTTTTACATGGTTGCGACATGACAAAATTGCGGCTTCCGGTCGGTCGCGAGCGACATTCATCTTTGTTTTTTATGTTATACCAAATTTGAGTTGCCTACTGTCATTGCTGTTTCAGTTGATTTTGTAGTCATGCGGCGTGTCATGTGGCAAAACTTGACTTGTCTTTGGTAGTGTTGTGGACTATATTATTTGTTGGCCTTACTTTTGTATTGATTTATTGCCATCAATTATTTAAATATTCATTATTTATGTAAGTAAAAAGCCAAAGCAACAATATATTTAGCTATAAGCACAAATGTTAAAGTTCCATCTCTTTCATCAATCAATTTTTCGAAGTACGACTCTAACCGTAATCTCCTAATAGCACACAAAACGTTTACTCACCATTTTGTAAAATTAGCTTAAAATATTTACATACCAAACATTTTGTTGCAAACCGATGTTTAACAACAAATTATTTCGATGGCAACGTGTCAAAAGCCACAAGCATGTAAACATGTGTACATACATACATATGTGTGGGATGTAATGCTGCATACGAATTTATCAATAGATGTAAACGACAACAACAATTTGCTAAAATACAAACACACCCACGAATGCAAAAAAACACGAACAATTTTTGACCACGAAAATCAAAAACAATCAACACACACGTTATTTTACATTATGGTCACATTTATTCTAATGCATACCCAGTTGGAAACAAAGGCAGAAGGCACCACTTTTGATTCAGGTATTTTTAAAAGAATGTTAGTTTCAATAAATATCAGTTTTTATCTACAGCTCTGCTTGAAATATATTAATTAAAGCACTTAGTTTTCCATATTGTTGACGTCATACACATTTTTTCCATTATTAGGTTAGGATATCTGATGAGACGGATCATATTTTTTTTTTGGCAAAATTGATCAAGACACCGCCCTCTTTTTAAAAACAGACTTCCTTTTTTGAGCACAGCCTTACGGTAGTTTTGATCTAAGAAATAATTAACTTTTTATCAATGGCTTAAGCTACTTAAAACGCCTATCGTAAACCTGAAACTTAAGACTTTGAGTAGAATCTTTTAGAGTAATATATCGCCTCTTTTGAAAACCAGCTATATCTTCTTTAGCACCAAAATAGATTTAAGGTTTTTGAGCGCATGGGTGTTTCAACTCCCACTTTTTTCTGTGTTTGTCTAAATTACTTAATTCTAGTACATGTGCGAAGCTATGTTTCGTATATTATCAAAATAAATGTCACGCCTCCTTTAACATCATTAATAATACAAATTTCGCTCACGGTAAGCAATAGTTCGATATTAAAATTACCAATATTTGCAAAGCTTCATTCAACTCATATTGAGAATGTGCTATTTGTTGCAGTAATAGCGGGTCATTCTACAAGAGGTGTCATTCTAAATTTTTTACCATTTTTTAAACGTCAACATTCAACTATCATTGAGATGATGTTCGATACGTGGACGACGTTTTTTTTCAGCAGGAAGGTCCCAAACAGCTGGTAAAACACTGACTGGCCGCCGAGATAGCGCGGTTTAATACCATTAGACTTCTTTATTTGGGGCTACGTTAAAGATAAAATCTATGCCAATGTTCCACCAATTAGTTAGGCACTTAATAAAAATATCACAGTTGTTATTCGTAAAATACAGTTGTAATTATAACAGAACTTGATGAAAAATTTTACCAATAGTATTACTATTTGAAGGCAGAGCGGAGTGAACATTAAGCATATATAGTACACCATTACTAACCTCAGAGTTTGTACTTCAGATTAAAAATATTGCGTTTTTCTACGGACTTAAAACTGCATCTCTTATTGGTGACACTTCTTGTTGAATAACCCTAAACTTTCGATTATACAATCAAAATTGTAAATTCTTCTACTTTTTATTGAAATATTATTGACCGAATCCATCTCAAACCATGCACGCGTATTATTTCATGTTACGGAATTTGTTGCCGATTAAACATGTTGTTTTTCAAAGGATATAAGGGGACCCATATTTCCCCGATTTCATTAAAATTTTTTTTTTTTTACGAAATTATGACCATTTTAAGTTATGCCCATTTCATTCTGAAAATTGTTTCAAAAAATTGGCATTTCCATCCAAATCAAAATGAATTTATTTGCCTACGATCAAGATGAAATAAATTTGTAGCTGGTTGGCTAATATTGTTTGGTCGTATGGGATCAAATTCATGTCTTTTTCAAATGAATATATAATAATAAAATAAAAATAAAATGGCTGTAACTTTGCAAAGAAACATCGCAGATTACCACTTGAAAGCTCATTTTAAAGACAAGGAACGGTACTAAATGATGTTATTATTAAAAATAAGCTGAAAGTAGTAGTAACACAGACAAATATTTTTAAATATTTTTTTTTGGAAAAAAAATTCTCCTCACTTCAAATGTCCTTAAGAGCGGATTAAGCACATATCATCTCTTTCTTGTATAAGTACAATTCCAAAATAAAATTTTAAGCGAAAAAAAGGTGGAGCTTTTCAGAAAATTAGCTTTGTTTTTTCTCATAGAAAGCACTATAACTCTGCTAATTTTCAACCATTTTGAAATTTTTTTAAAGATTCTAACAGAGAATAAGAAGTTCTGTAAGAATCAAATGACAAAAGCTTATTATTTTGATTTAGATGGAATCGCATGAAATAGAACATACTTAGCATGCTTACAGACTACCAAACTTCGGCTAACAAAGTTTACTGATGATATGACGTAGCGTTCATTGAAACTAGTATAAGCAGCTCGTTGCTCATTTTAATGCATTTTGCGCTTATAATTTTTTTGTGGTTTTTGCACTAGAAGTACTGAACATAAAAGCTCTGTAGGAAACAAATTAAAATTCATATTATTTCCTGTAATTTTTTATAAACTTCCGATTCATGATTCCCTATTAAAGAACAACATTTGATTTGATCTTAAAAAATTTTTCAGTTGATAAAAATGTGACGTTTTTCCTGAGGGAAGAGGTAAAAAATTCTATATGTACTGATAAAAGTACAAATGTGCATAAGTGACATCACTAATATGAATCAGATTTTAGTTTCCCTCGAAAGACAAAGATACAAAAGGCTTTGATGAAATGAACAAAATCATTTACACAAATTTTGGAAAAATGTTTCATCATTGTCTAAATCTTTACAAAAAGATTTTCATGCAAGTAATGGATGTATTGAAACTTGGAAGAGTTCAATGAATATATTTTCACGACACAGGCTTTGAGTTTATAACTTCAGTAAACAATAATAACACTGATATACACGAGTTTTATGTTTGGGTTCCATATGGGGCATTTCAGGCGAAGCGGAAAATGAAAAAAAAAAATAAAAATGAGATTTAGAAATTTGTTCATATTCGGCTTAATTGTACTTCCAGAAGGTGTAAGCAATTATTTTTTTTTTATATAAGTCCTAGTTGTCAAGTTATGGACTTCCAAAAATTTCAAAAATACTAAGCAATGTGATTTCTATAGCAAATTTATTACTCTTTTCAATTATGAAATTAGATTGGAAATTTGATTTTTTTTCTTGTGGAAAACCGGAAGTGAACATTTCATCTCAGAATTTAAATAATTTCTACATGTTTTATTTTTTTCATTTTAACTCTTAAATAAAGCATAAAATATACCGGTAATATGCTCAAAATTCTTAAATGTGATCTACATTAGCTTACGAGATATATGAGTTGAAGTGCATACGTGTCGCTTTTTGTATGGAACGTGGAATTTTCTTAAGTATTTGAATTTATACACCTCCTTAACACAAATCACCCTGGCGTTGCCATATGGCAATTCAATGTTGTCACTTTAAACGATCACAAAATGTAAAAAAATTCAATTAAATATATTTTCCAGTTAATTTTGAACTCGCAATTGTTCGTATCTTAGAAAAAAATCGTTACGGGGTCAATGAGTAATTGTTTGTTGAAGCTAGAGTGTCACAAAGTGAAAAAAGTAAAAATTTACTCAGGTTGATACGGGTTAACGAATAACGATCACGTTAAAATTTTTTTTGTCAAACATCTATATACTTAAAAATAAATTATTTAAGAAATATTATTTCGAAATTACTGAAAATTTGTTTTGAACTTTTTAGTTCCGGTTTTCAATACATAAAAAAATTTAAAATTCGAATTTGACTAAAAAAATTACTATTAAGTACTAGTAAAAGCAATATTTTTTATTATAAATTCCTTAATTCCAAAAACAGCATTTTTGAACGCTCCTTAATTCCAAAAACAGCGTTCAAAAATGGTGGTCCTTAAGCTTCGCCAATTCTTTAGAAGCCCATAACTTTGCAATTAATCCTCATACGAAAACAAAATTAAGTGTAAACATTTATGTATGTCTACTAGATGTTTAAATAACCGGAATATAAGCAAATTTCAAGACCTCTTTTTATTTTCATTGTCCGTTTCGTCTGAAATGCCCCATATGCCAAATTCTGATTTCTTTCACATATGTAAAAGAACAAATAGTTTTATTAGTTAAAGTTTGCTTTGTAGAATCCAGAATGGCCTAATATTGCGAATATCACGCTTTTTTTCCTTCGAAATGCAAATTAAAATTTATAAAACAGGTCGTCATACAAATCTACATAAGTTTTAGCAGAATATCCGGAAAATGTGTAATGAATTTCGTTACACAATGTTTCGGAGAAAAAAACAAACATTTCTATATAATAAATATTTAAACTCAAAACGAAGAGATAAAGTGTTCCTTTGCATCACATTAATGGCATCGTACAAAAAATTGATATATTAATACTGAAGGGGTTCGAAATCAGCTTAAGCGTTAATTTTTTTTCTGTTAATTTATATAATTACTTTATTAATTAATTGTTTAATTCTATTTTAAAGTGAGATAACGCTGTTATCGAATGTTTAAAAATAGCCGGGATGAGCCGTATTGAGGTATTGAACCAATGGGACCACAAAGTATACAATTGAAGATATATGCGGAAAATTAAATTTCATCCTATTTGTTAGTTTTTGAATAATAATCAAATATTAATTTTTCTCACATTGTTTTTTCGTAATCGTGTGTTCCACTGACAAATAGATAAACAGACAATTGACGTAATATTTTTTCGTCATTATCTTTTTGTACTTTTCCCACTAGGTATTAATATTTGCAAAGTTGTCAAAATATTTAACATTTTAAATGGTCCGAAAATATGCGCTGCTTGATGCAGACACATACACATACGCACATTTGTATTTTGCATTTATGCGGGCCATATCTGGCTGTTGATACTGACGGTGACATGCAAATGCCTAGCTACATGCGGTTTATAGTGTTTCTGAAATAATGCTTCTGAAAGGTGTCACTACAAAGGTGAAGCCTCTTGTGCAAGTCAGCTGAGGAGGATTAGGTGTGTGCAACATGAAATTGTTCGAAACATTCAAAAGTGAGTCTTAAGGCTACGAGAAATAGTTAAGCCAACATGTTATATCTTACTATGGAACTAAAATTGACGCAATCAAAATTTCTATCGCTGTTTAACGTACCGCAAAACGTGCTACTTAGCATAAAAGGAATGATATGTTTTGAAAACATCATTGGCACTGCAATGTCTGGGAAATACAAATCACAAATTAAGCTGTTGGATTGCGTTAGACTGTAGGCAAATCAATTTCACTTTATGTTTCACTTTTTGTGCAATTGCCATTGGAAGCGCTGCCATAGTCAAGGCATATGAAATTGCGATTTGTGATGCTAAGTGCAAGCGGAAAACGCAAATTGATTCAGTTAATGCAGAATTGCGGCAGCACAAGCTATAAGTGCGGTTGCATTAGTGTCACTGTAATGAAAGTTACGGTCGATACTAATTAAGTTGCATTGATCGATAACACTTAAGCAGTGCAGTATGGCATTGACATAAGTATGAATGTTGATTTTATGTTGCTTTCACTGTCGATGCCTGTTGCTTTGACGTTCTATTTGATAGCAAGAAGTGAATAATTTTTTTTTTTTGTTTTATGTTTACAAATTTTTTTAACTTTTTTTTTATATAATTTTTGGCGAAAACTTTTTTAGTTTAGCTGCTATTTTTTTCTACTCTGAAGTACGAAGGTACAAGTTTTATTAAAATCTTATTATGAAAATTTTTTAATTAATTTTTGAAATATAATTTTTCGAAAAAAAAAATACGGTGTACCATACGATACCACTTGTTATGTAAAAGGGCCAACTCCACTAGCTGAGAAACCTATTTCACACCATTTACTTGCTGCCGTCACTCGTAGAGTTAATTAGTTATGAGCAAGGAAGATAATTTCAAACATCTACATTAGGGTGATTCAAGTTTTTTTTTTGTTTTTTTTTAAGGTGCTTAAAAAGTAAGTTTCTGATATGAAGAAAAAGTTCACGTTCCTAAATTTTATAAGGTGTCGCCGAAGCCTGTTAGTTTTACATGTAAATTATATGGAAACATTATTTGTTACTAAAAAGGTATCTAAATGAATAGGTGATGAATGCTGTTGAGCTGAGAAGGGTCGTTTTTCAACGTAATTTTTTGCGCTGAATCCGAATCTGGCCTCAGAGCAGACCCATGGATTTGAAACGCGCTGGTTAATATTGTAGGGTTGCAACCCTTTGTAGGGTATCAAATTCGTGTCACTTTAAGATGGCTATAACTTTGCAAGGAAACATCACATATCACCACTTGAAAGCTCATTTTAAAGGGCAATAACGGTACTAAATGATGCTTTTGTTAAAAGTACGCTAATCTCACTTCTTTGAATCCTATATATGGCCTCAAAAGTAGACAAAAAACATCGTGTTTTAGGTACTTAACCTCAAATATTTCAGGATTCTGACATGATGGGTCAATTCTGATGCCAGATTTGGATTAAGCGCACAAAATTACGTCGAAAAACTCAACAACATTAATCACCTATTCATTTAGGTACCTTTTTAGTAAAAATAATTTTTCATACAATTTACATGTAAAACTAACAGGCTTCGGTGTCAACTTATAAAATTGAGGTACAGAGCTGAATTTTCGTGAACTTTTTCTACATATCATAAACTTACTTTTTAAGCAACATAACCTTAAAAAGAACAAAAAAATTTGAAGCACCCTTATATACATATAGCTCGCTTATTTTGCATTTTCGGGTTATTATGGATATATTTCCATTTATGAATGTTTTAACATCTATTATATAAAATTAATTTTTTGTCTGTCTGTCTCTTATGCACGCGGAAACTATCCAGCCGATTTTGATGAAATTTTTACAGTATGTTAGCATTGATTGGGCGGGTGTCATAAGCTATAAAACTTTAAGTTAGGGTGCATATTTAGGGTGGCTCTCATACACTAAAATTTTAAAAATAGCGATTTCTCAAAGACAGGCAGATCGATTGTCATGAAATTTACACAGTATGGCTTTTATGTTAAGTGGCACAGATTGGATGGTAAAAATTTTATTTAGGGTGGCCCTCATACAAAAATATTTTTAAATATCATTTTCACAAAGACAGGTTAGTCGATTCACAGTGAATTTACACCACGTAGCTCTTATGTTAAGAGACATAGTTAAGGATACAAACCTTTTATTTAGGGTGGCCCTCATACAAAAATATTTTTTAAATATCATTTTCTCAAAGACTGCTTAATGGATTCTCTTGGAATTTACACCACAGGGCTTCTATATTAAGTGGCAGAGATAAGCTTAAAAAAATTTTATTTAGGGTGCATATTTAGGGTAACCCTCACATAAAAATATTTTTAAATATCATTTTCAATAAGACAGGTTAGTCGATTTACTCCAAACTTACACCACGTAGCTCTTATATTAAGAAGCATAGCTTAGGCTACAAAACTTTTAATTAGGGTGCATATGTAGGGTGGCCCTCATACAAAAATATTTTTAAATATAATTTTCTCGAAGACCGCTAACTCGATTCTCATAGAATTTACGCCATATGGCTTTTATATTAAGAGGCACAGATAAGGTCGTAGAAATTTTATTTAAGGTGCATACTTAGAGTGACCCTCATACAAAAATATTTTCAAATATCATTTTCACGAAGACAGGTTAGTCGATTCACACCAAATTTACACCACGTAGCTCTTATGTTAATATGCATAACTTTGGCTACAAGACTTTTATTTAGGGTGGCTCTCATACAAAAGTATTTTTAAATATCATTTTCTCGATGAATCGTTTAATCGATTCTCATGGAATTTACACCACGTGATTTTTATATTAAGAGGCACTGCTTAGGTTGTAAACATTTTATTTTGGATGCATACTAAGGGTGGTCCTCATATAAAAGTATTTTTTCAATAAAATTTTCAAGGAGACTGCATATCGAATATACACCATGTTTTAGGTGAAGCGATGCGCACAGGGTAATGCTAGTATTTTAATATATTTCACATAGAAACCTTTCTATTAAACATTTGTCGTATTCACAAACCTCAAGTGACCTTTTTGATACACAGCACACATTGTTAAGTGTAAATGTAGCACACCTTAATTGGGAGAATTTGTTTGAACACAGCCTTTAGGTGTTAAAATTCGTCAGTGGATGAAATTTTAAATTTTTACTTAAACCTGTTTCCAACATTCCAAGAAAGCGATAGCAAAAAGAAAGCATTTGCGAGTTTTAAATAATGGTTATGCGTGCGTATCCAGAGGTTTTCCGATTTTTGATGTCTGAGGGGTTTGAAATCGATGTGCTTTTATCTCGTCTACAACATTGGTCTCAAACTATTGTGGCTTACTTTTTGAGTTATTTAGCGACACTTTTTCGTCGGCCTCTGACAAACAGGTACACCACGATTCTGGCAATTGATGCTTATTTCGATTATCAGCCATACTTAAACTATCAACTGCAAAAAAAATTAGCGGAAGAAAATGATTGAAAAATGCAAATGCATTTCAAGCAGTTTTTCATTTCATAAAATTATCTACGCTGAATATTTTCTAATTTGACAATATCTCAAAAGCTACAAGTCAAAGTTTGTCTGTCGAGTAGTTTAATATTTTAGTGAACTTATTTTGAGACAAAATAAATCAGTTTTAATATATCCCATGCAGATTTTCCTATTATGTTGAAAAATTTCGTACAACATTAATGCAGCAAATTTCCATCGTAAATATTAATGTATTCGTGGAGAAACATTTACTTTCAAGTTTTTTGTTTACTCTCGTTTTCCTATAAGTTTTTGGAACAACAGCGCTGCACGACAAGCATCCGTTCATCTCACCACTAATGCATTAAGAAGGACACGATGTACTCACATCAACCAAAGGCAACATCCCAGCAGGCAAATGAGGAAGGCCTTACTCGGAGAAGGCCTGCTAGCTGCGATTATATAAGGACTTCTCAAAACTAGATTTTCATGCAAATAAAAATACAATCACAGGAGGCATAATATGCCTTGCCACAACAGACGTGCTATCAGGCCTGATATTAGATGGCAAAGAAGAAGGACTCCATTTACTTTAGCGCTTTTCTGTTTCTTTTTTATTTCATGTATTGCGATGTTTTATGATTCGGCATAACTTTTTTGTCATATGCATTGTACATAAACGACATGAAAAGTATACACATGGTTAGAAATTAAGAGAGGTGTGCAGGCTAGTCTTCTGTTGTTTCATGTTATGTTAAGGAGGTAGAGTTTTGTGTATTCTTTGTCAAATTGTAAAGTCATTAAAAATATATCAACGCAAGTGAGATGGCGCGAATAAAAAAAAAACAATTAATATTTAGTCTTTAAATTTATTAAAATTAAATTTTTGTCAAGTACTTCTGAGAGTCCTTCTACGGTAAGCGGTCTTAGAAAGCCTGCTTAGGAAGGCCTGTTTTCTGCGGCCATTTCATATAAAAAAGAAAGTACGTTTGAAAGGAGGGTGGAAGGCCTTATAATTATCAAGGAAGGCCTTCTAGAAGCACTGTTAGCTCCTGCCCTTGCCTACTGGGATACTTTAAGCGCATGTACTGACACAATTCCTCACACACACATACATACACACACACTTTACAGTAGCATTTCTGTAAAGTGTGCAGAAAAATAAAGTGAATATAAATTCCATAAATAAATATGCAAATATTTTAGTGTCGTAAAATTCTTGAAGGTCGTGCAAAACAATGTAAAGGGTGTTTTTTAGTCTTAAATTGCAATAAAATATAAATACATTATTCAAATGGCTTAAATTTTGACTTAAGTCAGTAGATAATATGATGCTATTTATTATTTAAATGCGACTTGTGGCATATAGTAAATACCGCACCTAGGTCTATTATAGCATAATCTTTTTCGAAGCTGTCTTGGGCCTTTATTGTTTATTGCTAGAAATCAAATTGATTTTGAGTGAATTTAAAGTTAAAGTCTTAGAGAATTTATTAAATTTTTTACAATTTGAAAGCGTTATTGCGTTGTCAACCTTTTCATAATGCAACGGCAAACTTAATGACACCAATGTTGCCAGATTTTTTAAAACTTTTCACGTTTCATCTTTTCGGAAAGTACAACCCATTAAAAAACCTCTCATATTTGGTAATGAAAAAGAAATTCGCTTAAAAAATAAATATACGAGTTTGTTCAACAGTAAGAAAATGCTTTTATGGTAAAAGAATAACAAAATCATTGATTTTTTAATTGCACTTCCTCAGTTACTAACGTTACACTGTGCACTATGTCAAATAGAAAAATGTGAAATGCATTTTTACATATTTGTAATTTAATTTTGTACTTCCGTCCCACTTCCTCACAATTGCATTACTGATGTTGGTCATCAAAAGTGTAAAACACCACAACACTCCCTCACGTTCTACTCAACGTTACTTCGATTTCCGCCATTGGTGCCAACGCAGAACGACAACGTTGGCGGACTTCCTGCTGTTAAAATTATTTGCGGCTTCCGTTTGGTATGTATTGCATTTTCAGCTGTATTTGTCAGTGTGTGTGCAACAACAATATAAAAATTTATAAATAAATGTGGCAAGCTTTGACCAACAAAATCGGAAAAAAGACAACCGAGAAGGAAAATAAAACTTAAAACAAAATTAAAATTTTATATTGAATTTAAACACACGCCCATACACTCATACCTACAATAGTATCCGTGTATTTTGGGGGAAGGGAAGACGGTGTAGCACTTGGTTACTGTGCCACATAAACCATATGTTGGCACCTAAGTGAATGTGGCATTGCGGATATGGTGCTGGTAATATAAAAACATCATAAAGGCGGATGTGAAACTGCAAACTGTGTGGTAAGTGAACGGAAGACAGAAAGTAATGCAATTGCAAATATATAAATAACAAAGAAAGTGATGGGGCGTTCATTTTATAGAACTCATGCTTTGGTCGAAACAAAATTAAATCTAAGGACATGCAACAAATGAATAACATTTGCACACCGGTAATGTAGTTTTCAATACAAAGGCACTTTCTTCGGTTCAATTATTTTTTTTAAATGTACTTCAGTGCTCCAGAAAAATTTTAAACCACATTTCACTCATTAGAACTTAACTTTATGTTATTTTATTTCTATCAGGTAGCGCACAAATGTGCTATGGTATATTCACTAGCAAAATTAAACAATTGAGCAAAGTAAAACCTATAGCAAAGGAAAAAAAAAAACAATCAAAAATCTTCCATAGGAGACGAATGCTTTTTGTTTGCCATTTTATTTTATTTTTTTTCATGAGGATATCCAAAATGGGAAAACAATCCACAAAAACAGATGAGTGCAAGCACTCTCAGCATACTATGTGAACTTAATTACAAATTTAAAAAAATACTAATGGAACTGAAAATTATCAACGAAAAGCTTACAAAGTCAAAAGGTTTCGAAATATATCGCTTAAATTAAAAAAGTGGAATACGTAGTGTCAAAAAATATCGAAATAGTCGATAAATGACTTAGGCTGTAAGAATCGATAAACGTAAAATTATGTCGAAGAGCTCGATGAGCGTCAAAAAATGTTGTAATTGCCAAAAAGTTTGGAAAGGTGTCCTTGAAATCGGTAAAGTTTCAAATGTAGCACTATCGTTAGCTTTACTTTTCAGCCGTTTATAGATAGAATTATAAATTGATATTCTCTCATGCCCATCAGAAAATATGTTAACACATCAAAATGCATTAATAATTGCTGGAAATTTTGGACAATGAACCTGATTGGAAGTTTTTTGAGTAATTTTTTTTTTGTTTGGATGATTACATCTACGGGGTAAAACTCACGAAAACGCCAGCGATAAAATTTTTTGGCTCCGATTTGGCTGAAATTTGGCATTATTGTAATGTCCAGCAATAGAACTGCATTCAGGAATTCACCCTAGTATTATTTGTTGTTGAGATACGCGGGTATGAAATTCACGATTTTTGTACTTTTTCAGAATAAGTGTTTTTTTTTTCGAAAATTCACTCGAAACTTAAAATTACGTAAATATTTTATATAAAATCTTACAAAGTTTCCGTTACATTTCAGAAATCTTTAATTTCCGTTTCCGAAAGTTTTCAAAAATGTGTCAATGTCCACTTTTTGATTTGATTTGAAACGTTTCTGTAATATTACAGCAATCTTGTTAGATTAAAGAAAAAAACAATCATTTTTGCTGCGTCATCGGACTCGGTTTTTATTTTGTGTTCTTTGCTCCGTTAATTTATGACATCATCTTTTGCGCTAATATTTAAAAAGCAGTTACTTCGAAAAATGCGTCCCTTAATTTATTGTTAACTTAACATTACATCAAACTGACAATCATAACACATTACTTAGATTTCAGTAAACATCAAATCAGGAACGTTTTTTAACTCAGAAATATTCAATCTTTACAGATGATCTTCCCACATAGTGGCTTGCTAGCCTTTCGTTAAGTCCAAGACAATCACTATATCCTCTAATCTATAGAAGAAAATCAAGATTTCCCATAACGGAATACACGCAAGAGCACTTTGACGTCAGTGAAGCTGGAATAACTGTTTGGTTCAAATTAAGCAGCAGTAGTCCTATTTTGTTCAAAAATAATCGATTTTGACTATCCAACCAAAGCTTGATGAAACCCACAAAAGAGCTTAACCTTATTTTAGTTAAAAGCTAATGTTTTTCTTAGATACATGTGCCCTGGAAATTCTATAAAATTTTTATTTGAATAATAAAATCCAACTTCATATTAAGCACTGCTTATTATTATTAACTTAGGAAACATAAATGAATATGCGTCTCAGTCTTTAATGTTTCGAACATTTTTCCCTTACTACTTCCTCTTTCCCATAATTCACCTTTAATAACTTTACCTATTTCGGTGTTTTTATTATTTAAATGTAAACATAAAAGTTACGCTTACAACTAAATTAAAAACAGCGTTAATTAAACTTTGCGCTTTTCAACTAAAAACACAAAATTTTTTTCTTTCGCCAAACAAGAAAAACACTTAAAAACCACAAAAAAAAGCACACACACAGAGAGTACTGCATTAATTTCAGCTGTAGAATGCTGTATGCGCTAATTTTGGTCAAAATAAAAAGAAACGACTAGCAATAACAAGAACAGTGAAAAAGGAACCAGGACTAAAACCTAAACTGGAGTAAAAAGTCACATCGTAACCTTTAGTTTTTCAAACACGTACGTACGTGTGTGCTGCTTAATTTGAGTGCACATGCAAACATACACTTACACTAATACTTTTATGTAAATATATGTGGATACTTCCAAACACACACACACACACTCATTGGGCAAACTACACCGCGTTTGCTAAAATAAAAATAAATGTAGAAACCTAACAAATGCACTTCCTCACAGGGAAGTCTACAAGCTTTACTACTTACTTACATTCAAATGTATGCGTGTGTATTCTTATTTGACTATGTTATGTAATACATACATATACATACATGTGCATATACTACTGCACCCTAGAAAGAAGACACTAATTTAGGACACAATAACTCTGCAAGAGTCGTGCTCAGCTGCAGTAGTTGAAAAGTCACTAAATTTCTCGCATAATAACGGGTAATAAAACTCATTAAACGACGTCCTGCGGTTGAGAGAAATGCAACAAGGACTAAGTTTTTTTTTGTGCATTGTGTTAATCTTGCTTGTTTCTATATCGCCACGCTGCATTTGTTTGCGATAGTTATGTTTGCTAGGAAGATTAGCCAAAAATATTGAGAACATTTTTTTAAATTTTCGTTTGGTTAGGGTTAAGAAATTTTTTCGTTAGAGCTTTTTTTAGAGTATATAATTTCTATATTTTTTTTTATTCTGCCAGTCAGAATATTTTAAAAATTTTTATTTATTGTTTTTATTCGAGTTATTTCATTAAGAAAAAAAAAATGTTTAGTTGCCCCTCCGCTAAGGCCTTGAAACAGATTTTATTCTACAAGATTCTGTTAACTAAGAGTTTTCATATATTTTGGGAGATTTCAGGCCACTCTGCTTTTATAATTATATTGATTTAAATATTTTATTTGAAACCTGAAACCCTTTACGCGGTTTCTTACTACAAAACTTTCACAATTATGTTAAAATTTTATTTATTTTTATAGAATTTTATGCTTTCAAATTTTCATTGCGACCTGAATTATAGCTTTATCATAATTTTTATAAAAGTTATAGGCATTTGAAAATTACTTTCCATCTCATGTACGACATGACGTATGAGTGATATTAAATTATATATAAAAATTTATTATCACTTGAGTCGTTTGTTTCCAAAACGCGACCGCTTAAGAAAAGGATTTCACTATAAATTCTGTATGTATATCATGCCAGGAAATCATTGGTGCAGATTATTTTGTTCAAAACCCAGCACAATGTTCTGAATATAGTCTATCCACAAATTACTCTATACCTTCAGGACGCGTGTTGCAAATAAATGGCTCACTTGAAAAGTAACTTTAAATATTTATATTGTTATGGTTTAAAAGTACAGGTGAGAAATCGAATAATAAGGCTTAAAATTTCTGTGCTAACCTGTATACATACTTTGGAATATTTTTTAAGGACAAGCTCTTGATTTCACTTTCAGCTCTAAAAAAATACTTAAGTAAATATAATTGTAGTAGCTACCTTTGAATCGCCGCCTTAGATCCGTCCATTTAATTTGCTTTAAGAAACTGCTCATCAAAAAATTTCACGCATAACTCTTCAGTATATGCCGCACTACAATGCTAATTGATTTTACTAACCAAATCCATTGGTTCTAGTGGTGCCGTCAGCTTATGCCTTTGTTCATTACATTCCCTATTATAACAGTTCGAATTAAAGTTCAAATCTCTTAAAAATTTAAGAAACTAAGCGGTAGATAACAGAGCAAAACAGAGGGAAAGAGTAGGCTTGTACTTTAAATAACAAGCAATTTCGTTATATATTTATCTCAATAACTTGCGAAAAATTGCATCAGTGTGATATAAGATAATAGCTGATCCTTCCACACCCTTACGTCACATTTCCTCACAAATCTGCGCATGCCAATAGTGGCTTAACCCTATCAACTCTTCATCTTTCTATTTTTTTTTTATTAAAAATCATATTATGAGACTTAAGCAATCCAAAGATTTCAAAAATGTTGCTCCTGAATACAATTTTAAGAATGTTTCTTAATAAAATTTGAATCTTGGTGAAAGTTCGTCCCTTACGACATCACTTGCAAATAGCTTTCTTGCTGCCTTTCAGTTTTTTTAGAATGTAACATTTACATTTTATTTTTTTTTTATTTTATTGAATCAAGGATTAAAAATATTAAATATGCAAAGTCAAGTGACTTAAAATGGTTTATTTAAAGAGTGTTTTAATTTATAATTTTATATTTTAAGCTGTCCTTAAGACTTCTGCGAACAATTACCTATAAAATTATCTTATAGACATAACAATTACATACCGTCGCTTCGTCCTACAGACCACTTTATTCAAAAAAAGTTATTTGTCATCTTCTTTGATTTGTGTAATCAGAAATATCATATCTGTTATAGTTCTCAGGACATTTTTGGAAGCTTATCTTGAGCGTTTTGCTCACTGAGTCTTATGCTTATTTGCCTCACATCAATTTTATATAAAATGATAAACTTAGTTTGCTTAATATTTGCCTATAGACGCAGCGACCCTCAAGTATTACTGACATCAGTGACACTACTTTATTTTGAGTTTATTGTCTTTCCCGTTCTCTAATTGCCTGCTTAGAAGTGTTTTTTTTGTGTAACATATAATATTCTTTGAGACGAATGTACTTACAAAATAAATAATTTTACAGGCAAAACATAACATTTTATGGCTGGAAATTTTCAAGTAGTAAAAATTGTTTACGCAACGCTTTCACTCCTAGTTTAATTGGTTGCCACAATTAAAGCAAAATTTTTTGTCTGAAATTATTATACTGAAGTTGCAGACATAAAAACTGCCCATTAAAATTTAAAAGTCAATTCAATAATTAAAAAAAAATACAACAGAGGGACAGCTAAACATGATAACGTTGAAAACGTAAGTCGCTTATAACTACGAAGGCTAACCATAACGCTATAATTGCTGCAACGGGAATACATTAATGGCCTTTATAAGTATTTGGTAATGCAAACATCGTAAAAGTTGACGTGCTGAAAAATTTTTGCGATTCAAATACGGAAAAAATCAACATGAAATGTTAACTTTCACTCATATTGTGGAAATGCTAAAATTTATAGCTCATGAGCAAAAGTTGCATTTTTCGGTATGCTAAGAAGATAAATCACAGTCCTATCGTGGAAAATATTTTAATAATTCTAATATCTGTTAGGGCTTAGCAGTACTGTCTCTGCATATGCTTCTCTTGTAAATAAACCATTGATTATTTTATCAAGTTTCGCCCTCAACATTCTTTTTGTAGTTTATTAAATTTTTTTCCATGCTTTTTAGATCTTATGCTTGTTCGTTAGTGGGCGAGCAGATCGACCAAAATAAATGCAAATTTTATTACTTTTTTTTTATACCAACAGCAAAACGCAGCAGTTCCATTCAGTAACCAATTTTCGTGTTACATATTTTCAATTTTATTAAAACCAGAACAATTATTTTATTTTATCTCAATTATTTTTGTTTTAACTTTTGCGATGTTTTCAGTTCAGTTACCGTTATTTACTTCGCGCTGTTTTCTGTTATTTTTCTTTTGCTTTTTGCTCATAAATAACCGACTGCACCTGTTTTATGTTACATGGAGCTGTTTGTTGTGCAGCACTGCGGTTGCATTTGTGTAAATCCTTCTATAAAATATAGCAGTTGCTGTAAAAAAGAAGATGTAAAGCAAACATCTTTGCTTAATTTAAGAGAGAAGAAAATACTTTAATAAACGTTATGTAAAAATTTCTGATAGACTGGCGCTAAACTTATTAATATTTTTTTAAATTTAAGTGTAAAGAAAACAGTGTGGGCTATAATGCACTGACTTGTCAAAGAAATATAGTTTCCACTAACAGTGATTTCCTTACCACAAAATATTTAGTTCATCTCTCTCACAGTCCGTAAGGCAGGGCTGCATTTTTCATGATAATTTTCTCCTGCTTAATGGCTTATAATCAAAGTTACCATCAGTCGGCAGAATCGTCGTATGGGTTGGTTGTGAGAGGCCGCCAAAAAAATGTCGCTCGACAACTTCAGAAAGTAAGTAAGCGAAAAGTAGAAAAATATGTTAGGACCAATGTTGTAGAGGAGATAAAAGCATATCGATCTTACGCTCAAAAAATCTTCATACGACAAGATTTGACCTATTATCTTTCACTGTTCTTAAAATTTTAAATTAATACTGTAGTTTTGATCAAAAATAGTTATTTTGGGTGGAATCAGATGTCTTCAGATTTGAACAAGTGTCTTGAACAAGATTTTTAAATCTAACTCAAATCTGAATATAAGATCACTTTTATTAAAGTATCAGTTAGAATGAAATTGAACAAATTTCAAAAGCTTTCTTTCGCTTTCGTCAAAAATTGACTTTCACGGGAGTTCTCCAACCTACATACTCTTTTGGATGTGATCCCTATAATTTATTAATGTTACTAACTACTTTTTCTTCTACTACATATTATGCTAATTCAAAATCCAAAAAAATATGGCAGTTTTGATTTACACATGTGATATAAAATGAAAATGTTATCGATGTGCTATGTTTGAGAAACATGAGAGAAACAGACACAAATTCTGTTGTTGTGCATTTAAGTCCACACACTGAAAACTTAGATGTTTTTATTATTGACTTAATGTTTCCAAAATTACTGAGAGTAGAATATTTTTTTTTTTAAAGAATGTTTTGCTATGGAAAGACATTACTGCAAAAATGTGACCATTTATGTAATCAGGTAAACTGGGGTGAATGGCAACTAAAGTGTTTCAAGCTTAGAAAATATCATTGAAAAAAAAAAAAAAAAAAAAATTGATTCAACCCAGTTAGGACTGATTTTATTATTTTAGCTTCTGAAAGCAGAGGTATCATTTCGTGGTAATACACTGTAATAAGTATAAATATAGGAAAATTATACAATCACACAGATGAAAACCTCTAATATCCGCATATACGCATACTCGCATGGTGTTATGGCCTTTGAGTGCTTTATGCGAATTATCATGTGATTTACATGTCACTCACATGAAAGCCTCTGCACAGACTCAAGCAGACATCAAAAAACACAGCGAATACATACATATACACTCGTATATATTCAAATTTATTTCAACACTAATGCACGTAACAAGTGCATGCTTAAAAATATATCCCTAGCAACGAATACAACAACAACAATAAAAGCAAAACGAATTCTTGTACGCTTTATTTTTATTACAGAAATTCTAACACGGAGACAAACTATTGTCATGCACTAGGTAGCCCAGTAGAAAAATGTGCTTAAAGTGACTTGGTGAATTTACTTTGAGTTGTTTTAAATTCATAGCGTTTGAGTTTTGCAAATGTACAAAAATATCGACAAAGAAAAATTATATTTGATGGAAAATTGCTTTTTCTCTAAGTGTAATTTTATTTTCCATAAATTTTGCTTAGCTCAAGGCTTAGCTGTGTACTCTGAGTTGCTTTCCAATTTATTTAAATAATTATTTAAATTATATCCAAGTGTCAAGGTAAAGTTTCTTTCTGATCTAAGTTACCAAATTTTTGAGGTGCATTTAGAAATCGAACTGTACAAATTGCTGCTGAAGACTTTCAGGTACATAACCTTAGTGGGTTGCAGTTTGGTAAGCGGATACATGTCAAATGTATCTTAAATTGTGATAAAAGTGGGCGGAATCGAAAAAGTGGGCGTGGCACTTTTCAAATGTTAAAAATTTTGAGATGATGCCGCTGAAAGCAGTCATCAATACAAAGTCAGCCGCTTTACTGAAAAAACTGTTGACGGGCGTGGCACCACCCACAATATTTATAAACGTTATATTTAGAGAACTTACTACGTAATCGTTATGAAATTTAATGAGGTAGAAGTACTTGCTATAAGGTCTCTTACTACAAAAAATTGGTCCAATAGTATCTGTGGGCGTGGCACCTCCCATATAAGCAAAAAACGTGTATTAGTGTGCAATAAAAGTAATTTTCATAAAATTTGGTGTAAAGATGTCAGTTACTATAAGCTTTAAAAATAAATGAGTTTTGACGGGATTGCATCTGTGGGCGTGGCACCTCCCATATTAACATAAATTTACAAGCGCTGTTTTAAGTGAACTATTGCAGCAATTGCTATGAAATTCAATGTAAGTGGCTCGTTGCTATAGAGTATATCTGAATCAAATCATACTAAAATTTGGTATAAGGGGTTTGCTTATGGAAAGCTATTTCTGGATTAAAAAATTCGTTTTTTTTTCAACATTTTCCATATTCTTTCGACTTTTTCAACCCTTTAACTTATTCCAATATATCCCATATGTATTTGTTCGACTTTTCAACCTCTTTCAACTTTCTTCATAAGTTTCTTTATTTTTTCGACTTCTTCATCAATTTTGAATTGTTTCAAGTTTTTTCAACCTTTTTCAACTTTTTTAGAGTTTTTTCAATATTTTTCAACCTCTATCAACCTTTCTAACATTTACTTAAAAGGTACTTTAAGTGCAGTATAGGGTATGTGAGTTTCGGCCTGGCCGAAGATAACACCTTAACTTGTTTATTTTAACGTTTTGTATCTTAGTAGTATTACTTGACTATAACTTGACTTGAGTGGTGACTAAACTCATGACTAATGCCTTGATTAAAAGATTGGCTTTGCTTTTTACTTTAATTTTGGAAGGAACCTAACCTTAATTAAGGGCTTTATGGTTTGACTATATTTACTACTGATTTAATACTAAGCTTAATATCTGGTTTAAGTTCTTACTCAATCCACAATTTGAAAATTGACTCCAACACTGATTTGACTTCTGACAAAATTTCACTGAACTCTGTCTTAAAATTTATTTTTCAAGCATTTTTTATGCACTTCACAATTACGGAGGAATTTTCCAAAACCTCGTACTGGCATCTGAACTTTTGTTTTGAAAATTTACAAAAAATGTGCTCTTGAAGGACACATTGCCAGTGAGCATTGCAATTCTTAATATAAAATAGATTTAAAACTTTAGCGTAATTATCACATTTTGTGCTCCTTTTTGTTGGAAAAACGGTCACTTTCAGTTACTCAAAAGTTTATTCATTAGTAAAGAACAATAAATACTTCATACCAGATAAGATAAAACATGTTGGTCTAAAAAATGTAAATTGCAGATTTTGAAGCAGCCTAAAATAAATAACAGGGTCTGAAGTGTTTTAAGCAGACCATACAAAATTGTATTCTTGCTGGGAAATTTTTGAACAGCATTACATGTGTATATCAACATATATTTGTTTTCATGTATTTCTTCGTAATACTGTCTCCCCCACTTGTTTGTTTGTTTGTCGGTGCGTTTTGTCTTTTATCTCTGTCACTAAATTGACACTTTAGTTGATGGTTCAGTATCCCTTTGTACGTTAACATGTGTGTAAGTATAAAGTGTTTGCAGCATTGTACCCAGCAAACATCTTGCACCTCACCAAAGCGATTCGCTTATGAATCATAACGAAGGTTTTCAAGCGATTGTTGTATAAGCTGATATAAAAATAATTATAACGTCAACGGACTCAGAAAAATAGTTTTTTGATTGGACCAGCCTGGGAACATTGATATCTTGCTTTTCTTCAAGCCTTTTTTGGCATATGATACCAAAATTTATGCAACAGCAATTAATTTATGTCGAATCATTATGCAGCAAAATATATCAAATTTAAAAAAAGCCTAAAAATATGCAATAAATAGCAATTTACCGCTTCTAGTGGAGTTATATGGTCATTACGTGCATGTTGAAAGATTCAATAATCTTCCAAATGTTGGATGGGTAGTGCTGTAAATTTGCTTGTGTGATTGTGCATTTGTGTGTGTGTGTGTGTGTGTGTGTGATGAAGAAAAATGCGTTCATTCGCTTTGATTGATGTTTTGTAAATCTTTTAAGATTTATCACATTTGATATGCATGATTTCATGCATTTCTTGGGTATCTTCCATGCAGAAGCTGCCAGCAGCAGTAGTCAATAAACTTGTGGGTGTATGTGTACATTAGAGTGACCTTTATTTACCAAAATATTTCATTTCAACATTTCGCATTGATGTTGATTAATTTTTCCAAAATGAATACATATTTTACATTTTAATAACATAGGTTTTAAAATACCACAAAAACACCACATATTCTTTTACATACATTCGGTTTTATATTCTAAGATGCTGTTGCTATAGCAAGTTAAAATTTATTCGTTTGTCATTTAAGTGATATCTGAAGCATTAGGAACACTTAGATTAGTTGCCAATGTATGCAATAGTGACATAACGTTACCAAATTGAATAACTTATGTCAATATGAAATGTTTTGTAATCCTGATTACGCTTAAAGCGTGTTCACCATGATATTTCGTAATTTTTTTTCAAGTTCGCATGAGATAATTCTCTACTATACGTATTAGTTATTAGACATATGTTTTTGTCGTGGTTTTTTGAACACAAAGCGAACAATGAAATCAAGAATTGGGAGAGATACTTAGTCTTGCGGATACATCTTTTCGAAAAGTAATTATAATTTGTCGCAAAAAAAAAGTTCCAAGACTGAGAAAAAATAAATCTAATTAGTCCATAATTTTTGAGAGACACATGACGATTAATATTGAAAAATTATTTTCGTTCTCTTACTCGCACGGTGTTTAAAACATTGCAGCTGCTTGGGGTGGCTTCTGGATCGGCGTCATCATTGGGCCATTCTTTTTTGAAGAAGAGGAAGGAAGTTGCGTTACAGTGATTGTTGAGCACTACCGCAAAAAGAAAACTAGTTATTTGTGGCCTATTTCTTAAGATATGGACTGGGACAGTATTTGGTTCCAAAAAGATGAAACAAACCAAGCAACAATCGACCTTTTTTCGTGAGAAATTTGAAAATCTCGTTTTATTGATGCTCTCCATTGTCATTTGTAGGGAGTTGTTAGAGATAAATGTTATGCTAGCCATCCAGCAACGGTAGAGAATCTGAAGGATGAAATAGGTGTAGCCTATTTGTGCTGAAAAATTGTGTTCACCGTATGGACTACTGCAAGGCCTGCCGAGGAAGTCATTTGAATGAAATAGTGTTCCATATTTAATCAGAAAATTTGCTCTTTTGAAAAAAATGTACATTATTCATATTTTATTTAACTATATCAATATTAAATTCCAAATTATGAATGGTCCATATTCTTAGACATCATAGAAAGTACAAAAAAAAAAAACAAATGTTTGTTATGTTTCTTAAACAAATTTAAGAACTTTTTACCCAGTGCCACATTTCTTTGAAAGTTGATAGTTTAGGCAAAAAATTGATAAAGTGTTTAATTTTGACCAAAATGCCAATAACAAAAAATTATAGACAATAAATTTTTACACAAAATGTATCTTTTTTTCTACAAAATGTAGATCTTCAATAAAAAATATAAGTTGGAATAATTATCCTTGAAAATTGGTTTCAAGATAAATTGCAAGGACACTGTTGTTTGTTCCCCAAGAAACCTTCTCGTTTTTTGCTAAAACATTTATCACTATCTTACTTAGGTCTTGATATATTGGCCTGGGAAAATTAATATGTGTAGTTCTAGCACTCCTTTATTACATTTGGCGGAGTGTTAGAGCCTTCGGATGCAGGCCCGTGCACAAGGGGGCGGATTTTGGGGGTTCAAACCCCCCCCCCCATTGGGAATTTTCGTACATAGGTTTTTATTGAAATTTGAACGAAAAATCAAAAAACCACAACAATTTTTTTTTTTTAAATGAGAGAACTGAAATGCCAATAAATCGTCGGAGCCCGAGATTTTCATTTTTGACAAGATTTGCGCACTCTAGCTATTTTTGAACCAAAAAACAAGATTTGGGACCACTGCGCGTCACTAAGACTAAGTAACAAAAGCGCTTTTTCAATGCACGTTTAAGCATAGCTCCGGCATCAATAAAAACAGCTTCGCGTGACATGTGGATAAATGAAATTCAACTTTGGCGTCAACGCATTGCCGGGCAAGACATCAAAAATTCTCTCGAAGCACTGGATATTTGCTATGAAAACGCGTTTCCAAATGTCCATCAAATGCTTCGTGTTATGGCAACTTTACCTGTGACTACAGCAACAAATGAACGCTCCTTTTCAGTGCTACATCGAAATTTGGCTGAATGGCTTAGCCTCGCTAAATATACATCGCGATATCGAAATCAAAGTGGAAAGAGTTTTGGACGAGTTTTTTCAAGTAACTCGCAGAATTAGCTACTTACGTTATTTTATCTGAATATCGAATCATAACATAAACACAACACATGTTCAAATAAATGGCATGTTCTAGAATACTTCAATACACTCGATTTTCGAAAATCTATTCCTCATTTAAAAAAATGAAAAAAATAGTCTTAGCGTTGCTACCAGAGCAGCAAAATTTTAATTTTTCGGAATTTGGCCAAAAAAAAAAATAAAGAAAATTTAATTTTTTTCTTATTTTTTTTTTTTAATTTTCTCTTGATTTTCTTAAAGTACACCTAAGGAAGTATCGAAAAAAAACTGACCGCAATTTTTTAAGCCTATGCATAAGGAGAAAAACTGCGGTCTCTCCGCAAAGTAGAGCTTTGGTGTTTCTTGTGTAACAGCTCAAATCCTTTGTTGTTTTGAAATTGTCAACGCCAATACATGAATTTCCATTAAAAAAATAGATGAGAAAAACAAAATGTTTGCATGTTTGGTCCAAAAGTTATCAAAATTAATTTTTTTTATATTTTTTAAGCTAACCATGCACTGACTAGCTATTGAAGCAAAATATTGTAATTACTTGCTTATAAAATACTTTAAAAATTTTTTGACCAAAAATCAAATTTAATTTGTTTTTCTCATATATTTTTTAATAGAAATAAAGAAAATCGAGAGAAACTTAAAAAAAATATTATAAATATGAAAAAAATCAAATTTTCATCATTTTTTTGGCCAAATTCCGAAAAATTAAAGTTTTGCAGCTCTGGTAGGAACCCCAAGACTAATTTTTTTTAATTTTTTTAAATGAGGATGTACTCGAATATGAATAAATTTTTGAAAATCGAGTTTTCTTGAATTATTCTAGAGCATGATAGTTTTTTGAACATGTCTAATAAACACATGTATATATTTATTTAATTATAGATAAATGTCTATATTAAAAGTAACCCGTTCTTTGACGTTTTTGATGAACATAATCTGATGAGAAATGTTCGAGTTTAAAACCCCCCCCCCCCATGGATGATTCCTGCGCACGGGCCTGTTCGGATGTATCCGGCTTCTTAAATGCTGTCATAAAATTGTTGTTTGAATACAATATTTAAATCCCAGTCCTTATAGTTTAACGCAACTTAGCTCACTATTTGCTCATCTGTATTACTTGGTACCCATCTTCATAAGGTTTTGCTTGTCAAGATTTGCAACAATCGAACGTTCTGAGCTACAGCAATGCAAATACATACACCAAATTTTAGCCTTTATGCTTTGACGTATGTCTGGTAGGTGCTGGCGCTCAGTCTATAAAGCTGTGTAAACCTATGATTAATTAATCGCAACAGTAAAAAAAAGATTTAGGTAAATAGCGGACACCCTAATGCAAAATGATATCTGTGTCTTTGCTGGTGTGTATGTCAAATTACGGCTGCGGGCTGTGAGTTTCGTAGAAATTTGTTAAGAGAAATTGATTTCTGTTGTAATGCTTGTAGATTAGCCTTTTCAAGTGTTCCTACTGTAAATACCTTTGGAAATTTTTCCACGAAAAATTTTAGAGATATATGTATATCTTATCTGAATCTGTGTTTCCTTTTATTTGCAGCGGGTGTGAGCAAAAGTGGACGGATTATAGACTTCAAAATAACTGCCCATATATTTTGGCATAGCAATAGAAACTTCTTTGAAAAGGCTATTAGACTTAATTCGATTTGTATGCAGAAAAAATATTTTCTATATGTTTACATTAAAATTTTTTGATTACGTAAACATAAACTAAAGATAAAGCATTTGTCGTCCAAAATAGTCTTCTTTTGGTTTTTCCTAAAATTTCCCATTTTATTTTATCTTTTTTGTAGGGAATTTTATGTTCTTATTAAAGCCTTCGTTTTTTAGTTGAATTGTGAATTTTTTTACTTTTGCAAATTTTCGGCTTAAAATAAATTTCATTAATACAAACAAACCACATTTTCTTTTTTCACATTAAACTTGCGTCATTGTTCAACAGCAACATAATTCTTTTGAACGAACTTGCACGAACAGTTGGTTGTAGTGGCCACTTTTCATAATTAATTCATATGTAATGATCATTAATTAATAAAATTGCGTTATTGTGTCAGCCAAATACATATTAATTAAATAATTTGTCATCATTTTCACACCCGCCAAAGTCACAAACACGCGCATCGAACGCACACATATACGCGAGTATAAAACGCATGTTTAATGGTAGCTTTTGAATGGTATCTTCTTGCTCACTCATCATTTCAATTTTTATGTCGTCGCATGGACATACCGCTGCCGCCCAAAAATATGCTTCATCTTTGTCAAATTAAAAGGAAATTAAATTCGTGAGCAACAACATAAAAGCAATGAAAAAAAAAAGAAAAAACAAAACATAAAACAGATTCTGAAAAAATCGTAAAACTAAAGAAAGAAGTTTCAACAACAGCTGCGCTTTCAGCCTATTACAATCAATTAAAAAAGGCTACTTTTATAATTATGAAGGAAGAGTTTCACGCTATTTTCATTTAATTGGCAATTGGGACAAAAATACAAAGCACACTCTCACAAAAAACTACAAACACACATTCAGCTGTGCAATGAAGCTATGTGAATGTAGTGAAAAAAAAGACATAATATAAATGAATGAATGAATGCAATAGTATGAACTAACTGTCGGAATGAATGGCATGAGTTAAGCAACTTAAAATAAATCATTCGTGATGAATGATGATCTACTTTTATATAATGGGCACCATTGTTGCTGGTGCCGCAGTATGATACTAGCGTAACATATGTTGCCTACTTTTTGGCGCGCATTTAAAAGCTTAAATTGTCTTCAAACTTTTAGTCCAGAGTAATTAAGCAAAGAAATATAAATAGGAAATAAAAGTGGTTACTGCATTAAATTGCAAGTATGTCCTATTCTCTCTGAGTGTGAACGAATGTAAAAAGTGCAGGAATACGTTTTAGTAAAAAGTTGCAACATTCGAAGAAACGTCATGAACACATTTTTAATATTTCAATTTTCAATTTCAACTTTATTTTATTTAACGTTTTAGTATTTTTTTTTGTTATTTATTTTGTTGATTGAACAAATTTCACATCTACTGCCAAAACATGAGTTTGAATGTTTTGACTCTACAAAATACATGTAGTAGAAAGTGACAACTTTTGGTAGGAGGCTGGAATTACTATTTTTGCACTCTTCTTGTTTGGTACAGGAACAAGAAGTAGTACAAAATAGCACAAATTAATAAAAATTTGTTCGAACTTTCAAGTTATGAACCATATGCATATTTAACTATCAGTGATGAAGAGGTTTGTAGTCGAGAAGTATCCACCTTAAAACTATAGAGCACATCTCTTATATATAAAAATTATTTCGCAAATTTAAACTGTGCCCTACCTAGATAACATACAGGTTGCAATTTAATACTTTACTTTAAGGACAAATGAATAGTAGGATTCGTAGACTTACTACACTGGCAAACGTTTTAGATCTCAATGCTTATGTGGTTACATAGAGTCCGGAACGCATTTCCTTTAAACATTTCGATATGGTAGTTTTGAGAAACGAATTCTGTTATTTATTCCCCAGAGGTCTTTTTAAAAAGCTGCCCACAGAATTGCCATTAATGATTATGAGCCTTCGTCTAATGGAGGACAACTGTATAAAGTGGTTCAAATACTAAAAAATTAACTATGTAATTTAAGTCATTTTACTTTAATTATTCTACATTAATGAAAAATAGTTAACTAGGCCTTTTGCAGTTTTATGGTTTTTTTTAACAACGATAATTGTTTAATAAAGAACTTTGTTTCAAAAATACATGTACAACTTGGATGTGTTGTAAAAATAAAATGTTATATCAATTATTCAGCAATAATTGTTCGTAGAAAATGTCTGTTTTGATATTTTTCATTTTTAACTGAAAATTTAATTTACAAAAAATGGAGAAAGGCTTAAGTTTTAATTATAGAAACGCAATAATTGAACCAATTAATTATAAGCTTAATGTTGACAACAGAAGAGTAAAAAAAATACAAAGGACTTAATGCGATTAAAGGAATTTTTCTATCAAAAGTAATTTCTACAAAACACCCACAAACACACAAATCTATTTGTATTCATTCAAGCGATTTATACTTTTACATTTACAGGGACACGTGTATGTATGTAATGTATGTATATGTCAACGTCAATTTATTATTTATATCTTAAGTTTTTAAAAATTCAATTTGTTTTAAGTAGAAAAACTGTTGAAATTTTAATAAATGCTAGTAAAGACCCATTTAAACGTGCGCTAAGGGTGTCGAAGGGATTATTAATCGAGATTAAAATGGCGTGGCATCAATCCTTTTTCTTTTGCATAAGCATAAGAAAATGTTCTTGAATTCGTATTCAGTTTAAATAAATTCAATCTTAATATTTACTTCAAGTTCTATCTAAATTTTTAGTTTTAGTTTTAGAAATTTTTACTACGGTTATTTAAGGAATAAATTTTTTTTTATGTTGAAATACGACATTTAAATGTTTTGAAATTTTTCAAATCGAAAATAAAGTAAATTAAATTAAAAATTTGACTTAAATTTAAGTTGAATGTTTTTTTATTGATTTATATTTCAAAAAATTAAAACACTTGATGATAAAAGCTTATTCAAAAGCCTTTTTGATTTTAGTTTTTAAAATTCACACTTGTACACTTGTTCACTTGTACAACGGCCCTAATTGACATTTTTCTTAAATCCAATTTACTACATATTCCTGAAGACCAACCGCAAGTACACAAAGGATATGTAATAAACTGGACTTAAAAAAATGTCATTTAGAGCCTTTGTACAAGTGAACGACGATATATAAGATTTTTTAACTTTTGAGATTGGCTTTAATGTTCAAAAATCGAAAATAAAAGTTTTTTTTTTTTTGATTGAATACGCCAAGAGTAATCTTAACATGGTTTTTGGATTTAGAAAGTAAATACATCCAAAGGAACTTCTTTTGGACTATTTATAATAAAAAATTCCAATGAAAAATACTTTCCAATTTTTCAAGAAAGTTTTGACATTTTGAAAAAAAAAAAAAATATTGTGTTGAAAAACTTCCTTTTCGGAGGATTATTGACAAGTTTTTTTCAAATTGCACTTACATAAAGTCAATTTTTTCACCAACGTTTCGTCGCTTATTCGGCAACTTTATCAAGGGTGAATTTATTTCTAAAACACATTAAAATTTTTTTTTACACGAAAACATATTATAATAATAGAATTATGACGTTAACAAAAAACATTGACAAACAAAAAAAAAAAAAAAATAAAAATTATTACAGCAACCGATTGTGAAACGGTGCAAATTTATTTGAAATGTCATCGGAGAAATTTTCATCCTTAAATTTGAACAACAAAATTGAAACAAATTCTTATGGTACCAATAGATTGGAATGGTCTAAAATTGATTTTGAAATCCAGTGCTGGCTTCCCTAAGTCCTATTCGAAAATGGTGTTCGAAATTCACTGGAACTTCATCTTCGTGACCCTCTTAGTGGGTGGATGTAAAACATTAAATAATGATGAAAAAATGTTAATGTAGCTTAGGAAGGCTATTGATTTATTAAATTGTGGAATTATTCCAGTCATAAAATCAGTTGAACTGAACCAAGCTGCTTCGCTTATTTAGTAGTAGTTATGTATAATATTGGGACACTTAACTTCAAAAGTATTCTGCTCGTAAGAAAAGTACTGCGGCCAGTTTTTGTTTAATACTTACTAAATTTAAAATCAATAATTTTCGCACCAAGTTTGGAAACATTTTCTTCGACGACTCCCTCTGCATCAGAGTTATTGCGAGATGCCTAATTTTCCATTTCTGTATCGCACTTGCTGGAGTCGCCGACATCTTCCATTCCATGTTCGATAAGATATTTGGTAGTTATCTGTACATGTCATATTGCAGATTTCACTTATATAGGGGTGCCACGCCTGTTTCTCTAAACCCGTGCACTTCTTGCCTAACAATTGCTTGAGTTGCCAGTAGTTGTCGTACCAACGTTGATAAAATTTACCTAAATGGTTTTTCCATTACAGCATTTCAAAACTTTGTCTTGCATTCGAGATGACGAGCTCACTTCTTTAAAGCCATTGAATTTTTTGTTCGGTTATCTTAGCGCTGCTTTGGCTGATGCATATGGAGCGTTTCATAGTTTTTCTTTGCATGGGCAGTGTTACGCCCATTTGTTGGTACTTTTATGGATCATTTCTTGCAATGTTTGCAATTCGACTGCATTTACTTAAATTTCGCACCACGCATATCGCTTTAGAGATATTGATTGAGGTAATACGTCTTTTCAAATAAATTAATTTAATTTAGAAATCCCGCCAGCATCTTAAAGTTATTATATTTTTTAAGTCTGCCTTAGTATTTCTGAGATTACTCATAATAAATGGGAAAAATCTCGAGGTGGGCTTAATTTTGTCTGAGCTTTTGGTGTTTCATTTTTTTTTATAATGTGCACCAAACCTACTCAATTAAAAATGTTTCATTGAACTCTGACTCATCATTATCAAAATTGGTAAAATAATTTTTTTTTTAACAGAAATAGAACAAAACGAAACGATTACAAATATTTTTACACAAAATTATTAAAAGTGTGAGCCAACTTTACGGATTTGCATATCCTTTTTTTGTGTTTGTATAAATTATAATGTTTTTAAGGGATTTATGTTTAAGATTTGTCTTTTCTCTTTTACTTCCTCTACCCAAAACGTATTGATATCCTTATGTTTTACATTTTTTTATTGATTCTATAATTTTTTGTTTCAGTAGAATCAATGTTGCAACAAAATCCAAACTTTATAGCGACAAAATTCTTTGCGACTGCCCTTCTTTCCGTCCTCCTTTCTGTAACTGCAATAATTCTGATTTATGTGGAAAATGTAATTTTTACACCACTTGATGATGTTTGATGCGCTGCTTTATGGTTGTATTTACTGTTGCTGCTCTTGTTCTGTTTTGTGTTTACTGCTGCTGTTGCAGCAGCAGAAACAGCAACACAGCATTGCCAAAGTGTAGCAAAAATCATTTACAACTGTCACAGTTTATCCTACGTCGCTTATTCATTGTGCATGTCATATAATGACTATTTTAAATTCAGTTGGCAACTCTGACAACTGCCTCAAAAAAACATAAAATGATGGAAAATATAATGAAAGAAATGAAAGAGTTTGCTTGTGTATGAGTGTGATGAATACACCAGCAAGTTTTGGGGCAAATAATTAATGTTATTGCGTTTCTTCTAGCTCATCTACGGTATATTTGGTGTGAGCACAAGTTGTCATATTGTAAAGCAAAAGAGTTGTTATAATGTGCGATGGACTTAGAAATTTGATAATCTTTTTGATCAAATTAAGAAAAATTTTGCTTTTTTTTTTTTGAATTTACGAATAAACACACAAATAAATAACTTAAAAATAAGAGTCGATAGCCCTGGCAACTAGTACTCTTCTTTTTAGTATGTGTAATTTATTACTTTTGCTTATTATATTAAATAAATACTTAAAAATTTAAGGCATTTATTTCATTGTTACTTAATTAATATTGTTACCATATAGCAACAGATTTTCCTAATAAAAGTCGTTACTAAGTAAGAGTAAAAGTATAAGCCTCTAACAGGAAAATTCGCTTAATTGTAAAATTAGATATTTAGAACAAATTTGGTATTTCAAGGCAATTTAACAGAAATTTTGAATTTTATATTGCGATCAATATGTTTCGAAATTACATCTCAGACAAACTTTAAGCAAATGTACAATAATTCATTGCATTGACTGATTAGTTTGAAGTTGACAAAAGTCCATCCTTAGGCATGGGCATATTGGGCAGCCGCAAGGACTATCATCCAGTGGTGGACTTAAATATTTGCTGGAGGATGAATTTCAAGCTAACAGAGCCCCAACACTGCAAGATGTTGTATTATACATGTGAATGTTTTAGAATGGATGTTTTGTTGGAAACACCCACTTGTTGTGGTGGTAACTTTTTGAGCTAATTAGCCAAAATTTCCATGAAAATCATATTAAAACTCTGCAGTTGTATGTTGTTTTTTTTGTGAAAAAAAACTATCAAAAAGACCTTGTGAACCCACTGATGTTGAATAAGACATATGCAAGTATACTCAAGGACATTACAAAATGTAATGAAACTCAGTAGCAACGATGAACTTCACACTCAAAGTATTGGTGTTATTACTATGTTATTGTTGTTGTTACTTTTACTCCTGAGTAATTAAAATTTATTATCACATTTGCTTAACAATTGCAAATTTCCCAGCAAACACATGGAAGAATTTAAAGTTTTCCACATTTATGATGATAAAATTATTACTCTCAGAGAAGAGTTTTACAACAAATATTAAAATTATTTATTTTAGATTATTCATGGCAATACTTTGCGCTTCTTTTATAAATTTTTGATTTAATCTTACAAGGGATAATTTATAAAGCATCGCCTCGGTGAATAAAAAATGATTTTTACATGTCTGCTGGGATAGCACGTGTCCTGTTAACGGGTACACGGATACAAGTATAAGTAATTAATGTATGATAGCTGTCCGTCTGCATGTAGGTTATTGCAAAAGTTAATTTTTTTTAAAAATTTTTTGCTATTATTTTTGTTGTTGCTGCTGCTGTTGCTTTAAGTGCAGACAGTAATTTAATGATTGCCCCTTGCAACCATGTAATAAATCAATATCCTTGTCAGTGCTTTTACAGTTGCAATTTAATTATTGCATTTGCTTTGATGTTCATTATTATATTTAATGCTGTTGTATTCTTGATGTGCACAGAATGTTTAATTTATTATATGAAACATTAAAACCATATTGAGAATTAATAGATCGAAATGTAGACGTTTACCAAATTATTATCATTTTATGTTATTAACATGCTAAAGTGTTTTTCTATACTAAAATATTTTTTGCTCTATAAATTATACACATATAACTTTTTTTGTGGTTGTGTAGAGAACATGGAGCAGAAAGAAAATATATACAGTACCTCTTCAATCTTCATTTTACTTGCAGTAGTAACAGATTTGATTTAAGATTTGACACAGAGGCCTGACTTTCAAAAAACTTCTTGAAAATGAAATTATTTGAAGTCGGTTCAGAGACACGCCCACCTCCCATACACATAGTATTTAAAACGATATATTGAAAGGATTATTCAAATTCAATCTGAATCTAGTGTCATTATAAAACAGTCGTTTTAAGTTCTTAAAAATGGCTACGGCGTTGACCCAGTATGTTCATTAAATAATGCTTAGAAGGACGAGAAAATGACTCAGCTGTCCAAGGCATGAGTTTCGTCGAATGTAGAATAAATATAACAAGTAAAATTTCATGTTTAATTTAATGAAATTACAAGAAATGTAAATATGCGTGTGTAATAGCATGGTATGCTAAGTATTTAATTATGGGCTAACATAGCGTATACGTAACATTTAATTTAATAAATAATTTCATGTCATTCATACGACGTGTATTACTTAAATAATATTAATTTACACATGTCTGTGCATACATATTCATGAGTAACTTCATGCTCTTATTAAGAATATCATCTTACAAATAGCTAAGATCCCGAAAACGGTATAATGTCACGTTAAATTATAAATAAAGCTACTTATTAATAACTGCCATTAACCCCATGAAAATCACCATAAATTTATAGTAACTTTTTGCTACCGCATAAGCATCTGCTTACCAAACGAAGAAAGCGTTGCGTCACTACTAAAAGCAACCCTAACACTAACTTAAGCGTGTCGAAGTCAAAAACGACAACAGTTATTCCAAGCAACAAACGCTGCTGCAACTAATGTACTGTTCAAAATTTTATAAATCACTTGAGCCTCGTCTTCTCGCAGCCGTTCAGTTGCAGAAGAACGCGTTGGTGCCTTGATATCGAAATGTTAAAAATCACTGCTAAAGTCAAAACAAACACCACGGCATAAAGTATGTGCATGTATGTGTGTGTTTGTGTGTGTATGTATTATATTTGACAGCGTCCAATGCACACTCGCGCCTTTGTTATCTTCATTGTTTGTGTCTGTTTTTGGTTTATGAAATGTCAAATGCTTGAGGCATTTAACACAGTAAAAGTTTTGATAAGTACAGCCCATTAGAAACATGAATCCTCGACAAACAACAAATGCGTATCTAATAGCAACAACAACATCGAAAAGAGGATAAGCAACAAAAATAACAACATAGTATTCAACGTCAAAAATTGACTGTTTGACAAAAGCAGATAGAAAAAAAAGGGCAAATATATGAAAATAACAAAATCAAAAGCATAGCATAAGGTTAGGGGTATCTTTTTGAGTAGTCCTCTATGAGAAATAACTGGAGCTTAACTCTTAGTGATGTGTGGCACTGAAATATTTTTGCATATTTGGATGTTGATGAAATCAAATTTGCTGTTCATTTAATAAATTACTTGTGAAAGTGTAAATTTTGGGACATTGGGCCACTGCTCAATGCAAGTTTGATATATCGAGAGAAAAATATTTTTATATGGTCAAATAGCTTTTTTTTTTTAAAATGTTGTGAATGATTATAGACATAAAGTGTGCTTTAGTTATGATTCAAAAGCTTGAAATCTAAAAAATATATAAGAAAATGTGACTTAAAAGTTTTGATCCCAATAACTGGTTATTGATTATAAGTAATGACCTAAGTACTTTCAGTTAAATAAAAAAATGTGTATTCACTTGCAGATCTTATATCTGATGTTCAGTAAGTTTTGTCCTCTAAAACGATAGTTAAAATTAATCTCAAAAACTTTTTTATCGAATGTAGATATTCACTTGGTGTAAGATTTTCACATCGTCAAAGTTATGATAATGTCCGAATTCGGCAGAGTGAACTGAGAGTGCTGTCTTAGGAACGTGTAGTGAATTTGATAAATTTTATATTCCTTCTTAATAATTTAAGTTTATTGTGATTATTGTTACATATTATAATTTTTAGTGACCCCTGAAGATGAAGAAGGAACTTACAATATTAACCAACCGATTACAAATTTATTTCTTCGTGGTCGTACGGGATCAAATTCACGTCATTTCCAAATGGCTGTAACTTTGCGAGGAAACATCGCAGATGTTCATTTGAATGCTGATTCTAAAGAAAAAGAACGGTACTAAATGATGTTATTATTAAAAATAAGCTGAAAGTAGATGTATCACAGATGGCTTGAAACTATTGAAACAAAATTTTAAACTTTTATTTTGAAAAAAAAAATTCTCCTGACCTCACATGTCTTTAAGCGCACACTTAACTCTTGTCATTTCTTTCTTATACTATATTATTTCAAATTTAAAATAAAATTTTAAGTTAAAAAAGGTGGGGTTTTTCAGAATATTAGCTTTGATTTTTCTCATAAAAAGCGCTATAACTCTTCCAATTTTCATTAGTTTTAAAATTTTTTTAAAGATTCTGACAGTAAATAAGAAGTTCCATTAGAATCAGTAGACAAAAAATAAGTATTTCGATTTGGATGGAAATGTCGCTTTTTTGAAAAGTTTTCAGCGGTTTCTAATTTTTGACACCAAAACTTTGAACGGGCATAAATTCGTAAAAATTTTTTTTATAAAATCTTGGAAATATGGGTTCCCTTATATCCTTTGAAAAACAACATATTTTATCGACAACCAATTCCATAATATGAAATACTCCGAATGCATGGTTTGAAATGGATTTGGTCTTATTATGAATTGTTTAACAACACAGTTTACAAATAATGATTATTTTTTTTTTTTAGATTTAAATTTGGAATATTTCAAGGAAAATTGACTAACGGTCCAATCAAGTATTATATCGATTATTAACGTATCTAAAAGCATTCTTTGTGTATGTCTTTGATAAGTGTTAGTAACATCATCTAGGTCTATTACATCAATACGCAGTCTTTCTTTCTAAAATGTATTCATGCTGCTGCTGCCAACATTGCAGTACAAGGACTTTCAGTTCTACTTTGTTTCGTATTAAATGATTTTGTTTATGATGTGCTATCGGTGCGCGATTATTGTTGTTTTTGTAAAAAGCCATTGCTATTAATAATCATGTTAATGTTGCGCTAAATTGACTTAAGATGAGAAAAGTTTTCAAATTTCGTAGGAGGAGCGGAGCGACGCTGTAGGTCAAATGTACAAAAGAAGCAGAATACTGAGAACATTGTCTTTTGGATTAATTATAAAAGGTTGTTTGTTGAGTGTGTGTGCATGTTAATGAATTTTGACTTGGGGCTTAATTTCTAAGAAAAAAAAAAACTTTGGCGTATGAGCGATATTAATTGGTTAAATTTGAAGATAAGAATATGCACGGGCAGAGAAAGCGAGACCATGGGATATATTATGTTTAAGTTAGAGCCTAAGAATATATGCTACGACACGGTTGTGTGAATGAGTGCCACCTGATAACTTTCAGTGTATGCAATTAAAATTACTTATGCTTAATTTATGGTGAGGCTACAATGGCTTTTAGTCACACAACTATTTTGTTACTCATGTATGCTGGGTCTGAACACATAAAGTAATCTGATTGAACTGACTCTTCATATACCAGATAATTGTATTTTAATAGTAAAATTCCATTTGCGTGTAGTGAATTAATTTTTTTCGGAATTTCGTGAACCCAATATGTGCGAGTATTGACCTTGTACTAGAATAGTATTCCTGTTAAGAAAATATATTCTACTACATTTACCTGTGGTCGCACACCACAACAAGGCAACAAAAAAGTCATTAAAAATTGAAAAACAAGAAAAAAGTAAATACATAAGGAATAAACTTGAAGACTCGATAAAATTCGGAGAGTGTCGAATAGCATCAATGAGGCGTTTAAATCGACATCAAAAATTCTATGGTAGTAACGATAGCAACCTGAAAATTTCTAAAAATTTCATAAAAAACTATTAATATCGAGTTGTATAAAAAATGAAACAAATAATTTGGTACCGATTAACATCAAATAAATGTTTAAAACGGAAAATTGTCGAACAACATCGGAAAGGTCGATAAATGTCGAAGTAACAATCAACTCGATATGTTTGACAAATTTCATCAGAGCCATTAGGATTTGTGCCCAATCGCTTAAACATATATTTTTTTAAGAATATATTTTTCTACATGGCTTAAGACAACAATTTAAATATTATAGCATTTTGTTGTGAGCAAAAAATTAAGAAAGCATACCTCATGAGAAAGACTGGTCGATTTGGAACTTCAAATTATGTTTGCTCTAAACACTGAATGAAAGCCTTAAGGAAAACAATCGTTTTTACCATTCAAATGAGTACTGGGTACTGAGTACTTTTGAATTGTTGTTACTTTTCTGTCATGGCAAATTAGGTGGAATCCAGGAATGATTTAATTGAAAATGAAATGCTGAATGTCGAAAAATTTTAATGGAATCAGTAATACGGATCGAGTGTTGCCTGTGAGCTTATGTTTCGGCGGCACAGCGAACTAAATTTATGAACTCGAAAAAATCTTCAAAATATGTTCATTTTACATAAAGCATAAAAACAAGAGAATTGTATTTTTTCCTGCTGGGTAAAAGCTTACCAAAAATTGTTCACAGTTACGAAATCTGTTACAAATGTCTTTGTAAGTGGCTTAGTATGTGAATTTTGAATATTTTAACATGTTAGTGTGCAATTGTTTTGTACACACATTGTTTTTTTTTTACTGTAAATCAAAACACAATGTCAGCAGCAAAAAGTTAAAAAAAAAAAATCAGCACAGACAGCGCAACAGTGCTGTGCAAAAAACGGCAAACTGTCAAATTCACATGGTATGGTAACAGGCAACTGATTTGTGCATAAAAAGCAACTTGCCTAAAAAGAAAAATATTAAAAGGGAAAAAACTAAAAAAAGTATAATAAAAAAGACTCAGTTAAAAAGGAAAATAACGTAAAATTCAGAAAATTGAAAAAATACTGCAGCACTGTAAAGTGTTGCCAAATAAAATGCAAACTGCCGTTCAAAGCAGCAGTTTGGAGCAGAAAGCTTTTGAGAGCTTCCTTTTTGTGTAGAGGGGTTTTGTTTTAAATTTATGCTAAATATTGAAAATTGAGCCAAAAGGGATTTTGTTTGTATTTTGTTCAATTCTTTTCTTTCACTTGAATTTTTTTTCTGAGCTTTGTTATTAATGTTGTGTTCTTGGTATTGTTTCTTTTTGTATATTTTGGGTCAAGTTATGAAAATACAAACAAATTATGCAAAAATCCTTGGTTTGTTTTTCTGCTAGTAATTTGTTTTGCATTGAATAGAGTTCGTATGTAAAAGTATTTCGTATTTTTTTATTTTTATTTAATTTTATACTTTTTTCTGTCTAGGCAATTAGTTTCATTTAAGGTTATTATGCCATTGATCATGATAAAGAAACTTTTTAAGTCAGACCAATACTTTATACCCTTACTTGCTGGGCAGACTTAAAAGGAAAAAACCTGAGTGGTAGCCAAAACTAGTGATTTTACGAAAAAAAAGGTTAGAACATAAATTGTAGGCAATTTCCCCTAGTTTCATTATGTATTTCAATATTTTTATCGTAAAATGAGTCAGAAAGGAGATATTGTCAAAAAACTGCTTTTAGGCGCCATTTTTCCAATATTACTATTTTAAAAAGAAACTGTTCGAATAAAGTTCATAAGAAATGTAGTGCAAATAGGAAAATCTATAAAAAAAGTAGTAATGCCTTAAGGGCATTGCTTCTTGAGAAAATTTTCCTTTAGAATTGATATGTCTATGCAAAAAGTCTTTTCCTCTTAAGTACTTCAAAGATTTTGAAAAAATTTCTTCCCTAGCCTTGTTAAAAATTAACATTGAAGGTCCGAGTTATCCGTATTGTTTGTGTGAAGCCATGTTGCATTACCTAAAATAATTCTTTCCGTATAGTGCTTTAAAATTTTTGCTTGTATAAACGGTGTTAGTCCTTTTAGTTATAATCCGTTTATTATTGCATTTATCTTTTTCGAACGATTCCTATTATTTGTATGAAATTCAGTTGTATTACCTTGAAAACATTCACTGTATCGTTTTCAATTCACTAATTATTTTGTACAAAGCTTCCTCGAACCGTTGCTGGTGTTTGCTTGAATTTTGGTTGTATTGCCTTAACTGCCTCAGTATAGGGTTCAAATTACTTGTGTGTGGAAGGTGTCCTGACTTCTTCTCGAAATTCACCTACTTTTTGTCAAATGCAAGTTTAGATCGTACTTCTGTGTGAAATTTGGTTTGAGTAACTGGCAAGAGAGCGCTTAAAGTTAGCGCTTTCAAAGTTATGTATGGGAAGTGCCACGCCATTCATTTGAAATATATATTATTTCTTTTTAGAGCTTGTCTGAAACGTTTTTAGTATCTCGTTGAAATTTGCTTGCACGGTCTTAAATAACCCTCTTAGTGTAGCGTTTTAAATTCTTTATTGTTTGGTGTTGTCCGTAAAATTTCTTGTATTTTAATGAAATTTCGCAGTATCATTAAAAAATGCTCTTGATATTGCGTTTTTAAGCTTTTACTTAGATGAAATTGCCCGAACCACTCCAAGAGTTTTTATAAAATTTGGTTGTATTACTTGAGATAGCTTTCTACCCAAGTAGAGAGTTTTTAAAAATTAATTTGCAGTTGGCATATTCGTGAATTGATTTCGACCATTTCAAATTCTACGAATAATAATAATTGTTGATATAGCCCTCCTACCAAATTTCATAAAATTATTTAGATCCTAGCACAAAATTACATACTTTCTTATTAAAGCTATTTGATAAGTTATATAAAACTTGGCGGATACCAATCAGATGAGGCATCGACTCCAGAGTTTACTAAAATTGTACCAAAGTTTTTAATAGATAAAGAACTTCGTAAAAAAGCTTTGGGAATCTGTTTTCGCATCGTATCGGACTGCTTATATACGTGAATTTCTCGGCCCAGAAAGATCTCTTCCACAACAAATTTGGTTATTTTTAACGATTTTCATATGATAAAAAAAACTTGTGTTAAGCAAATAAGCAAATAAGAATCTCAACTATTCCGAAGCAAATTTCTCAATGTATAAAAACCACCCATGTCATTTTTCTTCTAATTAAACGGTGTAGTTAAAATTGCCGAAAAACTTAAGCTGTAACTTTTTTTCGATATTATTGTAAATACACCGCCCCTTTTGGAGAGAACTAATTTAACTGCTTGTAAATGAGGTATAAGTTTTTGAAACGTAAGCTTTCGATACCTTTGCTTTTGATTAAAAACGATATAATTCTGAAAGAAGACGTTGTCTTGATCAATTTTGCAGCACAAAGTTATAGTCCATCAGGTCAGGCTTTTGAAATATCATATGTTTCTGAAATTTTCTTAGCTAATTACACCTTTTTAGACTTTGCCCAACTTTTCCTTAAGAAAAATTATAGAAAACTTTGATTAAAATTTACAGATGAAGTTTTTTTTAGTTAGCTTTTTGTTAGTAAGCAATTTTTTTTAGGAAGAAAGTCATCAAAAATAATGCACTTTTTTTGATGAATATTTTTATTGCGTAATTATTGTTTTCAGTTTTGGGTGATGTAAGTAAATATAAATTTTTATTTCACTTAAAAGTTTTGATGATTTAAAAAAAAGAAATTTTTTAAATGTTAATGTCAAAATTTTCTTCAATGCCGCAATTGCCGCAAGTTTTCAGTTACCAAAGATTATTCCTCTTACATGCCCGCATATTTATGATATCCGAAACAATACATTTTTTATCTTTGACAGCATTTTGACAATCTATTGTGCACCTGCTACAATTTTACACCAAGCGCTTACTTTAAGCCTATTATGAGCTAATTATTGAAGTGATAACGATACGACCTGAAGGGATAATTAAGCTTCATTGTCAGAAAATGATGCTTTGCTAACAAAATATTTTTTTTCATTTTTCTCACTCTTATGAATATTAAATCCAGTACCGCCAATACCATATAAAATTTCAATGTTTATTTTAATGCCGCAAGATGAATTTAAAGTCTTACAGCAGCAGTGGCAGTTGAGAAGCAGCTGCAAATTACGCATTTTCATTGCATGCTCCGTAGAAGAATTGGCGACTGTAACGAAAGTTTTCTTGTGTATTGCAAGATATTGCACAAACAAAATGGGCGCATACAATGTATTGCTTTAGTTTTTACCATACTTTATACTAAGTTGGTCATAAAACAGAATAAGTGTCAGGGATCTGGTTGGAAGCAAAACATGAGGAAACTTAAAAAGCCAGTGCTTGCAGGATAACTTCGAAGTTTGTATCTTATTCTGATATACTCTGAAATAAGTAAACATAGTACATACATGAAGTTACTCTTCTACAATTGTAGTGGATAACGCGTGTGTTGTGTATTTTTTTCTTATACATGATACGAATGCTTATTTATAGCTCTTGGTTACTGGCAAATATTTTTATATACCCCCACATAAACTTGAAATATGATAAAGTTTTTGGGTGTTTGCAACACTGAAGAAACAATCATTATAAAGTACACAATTTTCTTTTTTTATGTTTAGGTATTTGGCTAAGTCTAAATTTTCTGAAGTATTTCTTTGTAAGATTTGTGGTAAGCTGTTACATAATGTAGGTGATAACAATCGGGAAATATTTAGTAAATTTTTTAGTTTTGTTTCGCACTATTCGATAGTCTGTGATATTTATTTGTTCATCCTTTGTCTTTAAAGTGAGCTTTCAAGTGGAAATTTTTTATGTTTCCTCTCAAAGTTACAGCTTTTTAAAGTGATATGAATTTGAAATCGTTTAAATAACATTATTGGGCCACATGTTGTCAAATTCATGACATTTTAAAAAGGCTATAGCTCTGCAAGTAAATATCACAGATGACCACTTGAAACTCATTTTGAAGATTGAGGTTGTTACTAAAAAATGCTTATGTTAAAAATTAGCTTAACAAATATTTTTGAAACCTATATAAAAAGTGTTTAAATTTAAAGTATCTTTTTAAATTTGGCCCCATTTCTTTACATGTACTAGATTATACCGATGTCTCTCAGATATTAAGCAAACAAGTGAACAACGTGTTGTCTTTAAACTATCTTAAATATGGTAAAAATTATTCAGATGTTGGATGAACATTTCGTTCAAAATACGGTGGAGAAAATGCCTCGGCAAACCGTGCTACATATTAAATTTCATGTAAATTCTTACAAAATATGTCGGCAATTCGTAAATTGGGCCATAGAAAAACAAGAAGCAAATGAGCATTTTTTGAAAGAAATTATCTTCACCTATGAGCTCAATTTGAAATTGACGGCTACGTCATCAAACAAAACTGTTACACATTTGTGCCGCAGAAAATTCTAGAAAACTGTTTTAAAAGCCAAAAAAACCGAAAAGAAAAAAATTACTGTATGATGTGAATTTTGGTTTGGTGGCGTAATTGGCCCATTTTTTTCGAAAATCAAAATGGCAATGCGATTATTGTGTACAGAGTTTGATATTGAGGGATGCTTAGAAACTTTTTGTGAAGTCAATTGGAAGAAATTGATTCAACGGAACGGTGCAACATGCCACACAGCAATGGAATGCAATCGATCTTTTGATCGAAAAGCTTAATAGTCGAGAAATTTCTCAAAGAACAGGTATGAATTGGCCACCAAGATCATGTGACCTAACAATATTGAATTTTTTCCTTTAGAGTTTCTTGAACTTATGCGAAAATTCCTCAACGCCACAAAGTCAAAACCATCGAGCAAATATCATTAATTGAACCATTATTGTGCAAAAAGTTATTCAAAATTTTGGTAGAAGTTTGACAGCCTGTAGCTAGTCACTTGATCGACTTTCTCTTTCATTATTAACCAGAATTGGTGTACTTTAATTTTGAATTAAAATAAATAAAGATTTCACAAAATGCATCAAATTGAGAGCCACTTTAAAATCTCGAAGCAGAAAAACAAAACATTTTTAAACTTTGTTGAGTTATATTTCGCAAGCTTTTCAAGATGTTGTGATAAAAATTATTAGCAAAGTTCAAGTCAAAAATGCCGTGTGATAACAAAAAGTGAGTGCAATAAGATTTAAGAGATGATACCTTTTCTGCAGCAAAATATCTCAATAATTATAGGGAACAGCATTAAAAGACTCAACATTTTTTTTTGTTTAAGAATGCGTTAGCTTTATAAAAAAATTAAAAAAAAGATGTTATGTCGAGGATATTTTGAAAATATTTTTATAAATAAAAAAGTAAATTTTGTAAACAAAAATATGAAACAAATTTATAAAAAGTAATAAAATTATAGCACTTTTAAACAAAACTGGTTAACAGTTCTTTTATACTTTTCCCTCTAGACTTTGAGATAATCCGTTTCAAAGAAAACAAACTGCACTGTTATATAAAGATTGACCATTACAAAGAATTTTTGTTTTTACTAAGCGTTTGTTTACTCAGTGTATAAAACTGATTTTCGATAATTCAGAAAAAAAAATTATGCTGGAAAAAAATTATGTGTGATCAATTTTAATGCCTTACCTTCAAAACTTATTCTGAAATTAAACCTGTCATTCACTATTTTGTTTTAAGAAACGCATCCTGCTGCTGCATATAATTCACTTAATTTAATAAAAAACTTATCACATTTCAACTCTTATCTTCTGTTGAGAAAAAGAGTGCAAACGAGAACAGATAATAGAATATCGTGCTCGTTGTCAACACAAAACCACTTATGTGTTTTGCGCCACTCAGCGCGGCATCCTTGAGAGCACACAAATAACCACACCCAAGTGGCAATAACCAACCAAGCAACAAAACACAACACAGGAAAGTCTACTTTAAAATGCATATATTGTACATAATGTTTATAAGAAAGAAGCAGATATTTAAGCACATTTAAATATACTACCAAAATCCATTAACCATTTATATCATAGCACTATAAAAAATCTTAAAAGTTCTTTAGCATATTAGCTCCCGTTTTATATACTTTCAAGGAAACTAGAATTCGGTGCGAAGCTAAATACGCTGTCTTTAACTTTTTAAAATTTTGTTGCGATTTATTTGAGTAAAAAGTGCGCATGTTCATTTAAAATTTGTTTAATATTACTGATTTAAAAGTAAATTTTTGTGTTATAAAATTAAGAACTAAGGTACCCAAAACCCGCAAATTGACGCCAAATTACATAATTTTGTCGAATAGCAAACAAGGTTTTAGTTTCCAACCAACTCCTTGTAAACTGAATACTAGATCTAAACAGGCGAGCATCAGGAGCCAAAAAAGTTTATATATTTTGTCTAAGTAAAACTTTTTGTATTTTCATGACTATTGAATCATTCAAGACCTGATCAAACTGTTCTCTCTGCTGTGAAAGTATTTCTTTTTTAAAACACCTTAGGGTAAAATTTAATTTTTTAATTTACATTTTTGTGTATATACTTTCATAATGGGCTGATGTGGTTACCTTGTTTCCTTACTGTACTTTTTCTCAGTATTTAGAGATTATTTTAAGCCAATATCATGATTTTTAAAAACTTTCAATAAAGTACCCCACATTATTTTGAACTTTTACTGTAAAGACCGTAAGACTGGACACATTTTTATTGACTTAACTCTATGGCCCAACTCGAACTCACGTACTGAGGGCTATAAGTTCACAGTCCTATCCATTACGCCACGCTGCATCATAAATTCGATTTTTTTATTATTCCTTTTGTTCACTGTGTCTACAATATTTTTTGTCAATAACGCAGGGTAATCTATTTCTTAAAATGTTCTCATAATTTAATGCAAGTTTTTATTTTTTTTATGGGGTCAGTCTGTATCTTTTGGGTAAAAACCAGGTTTTAACTTTATTTTGCGACTATGAATATGGGCCTATGTATCTATATAAATAAAATGATAGCCGTTTTCGATGAACGGGATTCACGCAAAATCTACTGAATCAATTTTGATAAAATTTTTTAGTCATCTTTCTTAGACGCTTGGTCCCAATATAGAATTAAAATTATCACAATATTCCTGTTAAATATCAAAATATTAAAAAATTTAAATTGCTAAAAAAATTAATTTCACACATAGAAAGAAGCAAGGAAGCATAACAAATCGTTTAATGGCAAGTTAGTGTGTTAGTTAATGTGTGTGCGTTTTGTTTTTATATGGCAATGCAATGAAATGGAATATTCAAATTTTACTCTCGCTCTCATTCTCAATTTGTCAACGCAGCAACGCGGAATTTTTGAACAATGAAAAAAAAAATTACAGTACGTTCACACATAGAAAACACACATGCTGTCCTAAATGGCTTGACAACATGTGTGACTGTCAATATTGCTTTGAGTTCACATTTTCGTGCATGCCATCAAACATCAATTGCAGAACAATTTATGAGCGTCCACATCGAACTGAACTGCATGAAATCCTATTTAAAATGAAAAGTGTTCACTAGGCTTGACAGTCAGTTTACACAGGTTGTATGGTTGGACAAGCCAGCAGGAAAATCAACAATTTTTGAAATCCATCCAACATGTGTGTCAAGCGGTCGTTCCTAGAGTTCACATTATCGAACATTGATGTTGAATAACATGTGTGATAATGTGTACTAGGCTAATTGAATGTGTTAGTTTGTGTGTGTGCTTTGCTTTCACATGGCAATGCAACGGAATATTTATGGAAGAGAAACAACAAGCACTCTAGACTGTAGTTCTATTTTAAAAAAGTAAATTGTTTGCCTTCGCAGAAAGCTACGCGTACAAAGTCGTGGGCATCTGCTAGTTTATATATAAAATACAAATCAAACCAATTTTTTATAGAACTATTTTTGCCAACGAAAGTGAAAATTTTTCCATAGTGCACTGTTTCAGTAAGCAGTCAGTAACAAAAAGTGTAAAGCGAGAATAAAAATTTGATGTTGAATTTACACATTTCCTCAAAGGAATAACATAAAAATAACAAAAAAAAAAAGAAGTTAAGTCGAGTTTCAGTCTTTTTTGTATGTTCTTAAGGCAGCAAACTGAAGAATTCCTTTAGTTGTCGTCAATTTTTCATAAAGTGAAAAATAACATATTTGATACTTTTCCGCAATGTACTTTTTGCTTTAGTCTTTATATGGATGAGCTTGAATGATGAAAGAAACCCACTAGGAATAGTAGTCACTTAATAGAATAATACAAAAGTGAATTTAATACTACTAGTCTACCGAAACTTGTGCAAAGTGTTCAGATGGTGTTAATCACTTAGCTTATAAATAAAGTAGAAATGAAATAACATTCGTGTGTCGAAGCTAATAAAGAAAGAAATTACTAACTACTGAGCAAGTTTAAGTATGAATACCTGCCTAAATTTACTAAAGGGTCTTAAATCAAATGAATTCATCTATTGTTCTTAGCACAAATACGTTCTTAGCACAAATACGTTCTAAATTATGATTTGTTACAAAACTTCAAAACTAGAGGTCTTATGATATAACAAATGTTTCTTAACTTACTTCATGTATGTTTTTAATACTTACTTGTTTTTAATACTTGCTGCATTAAGTAGTAATAAATATGAATTGTTTGTCATATCGCAGAGTATGATTTTGAATTAATTTTTCAAACCAAAAAAAAACCAAAGTAATTTTGTTTTATTGGACGTGACTTGCAAGAAATTTTATGCAAGGAATAAGGGTTATTTTAAAAATAGTTTAATTTATTTTTTAGTAAAAAAAACAGTTAAATTCAAATTAATTTCCCCATCCCGTTTTGGATTTTTAATGATTTTTTAATATAAAAATTTTAATTTTTTAGGCAAAAAATTATTTTTTTTTCTTCATAAATTTATTTATAGCTGCAAAACTGTTGATTATGTAGAGAAACAGTATATCAATAGATAAAAGCAATTGTAATTTTTAATTTTTTTAAGTTTGTTGCAGCAAAATCGGACCAGTCGTTTTCGAGTTATATCAAACGTGACAAATTCCCCTACATGATACTTACTAACTTCAAATCGATGTATCTCGATTCCTAGACGTGACCCAGCGAAACACCGGGACACGTATATCTTCTTTTTGACCGATATAACTTTTCCCGGTAGTCAGAGCCCCCGCCGATTTTGGCTGTCGCATAGTATATTGAACAATTTTTATAAGTACTTTTTGTGAAATCAAAATTTACAAAATCCAATTTTCCAACTTTAAAATTTTGTCTTTATTTACATGAAAATTTATCAAAAAATCAAATTTGAAACAGTAAATTTAGTGAGTAATGCACAGTGTACTTTGTTGGATGTTTATTTTTAACAAAGTCGTACAGTCTTTGACAAGAGGCACTCAAAAGAATGATTTGAGGAGTTAAAGTATTGTTTTCATGATTTATTGTAATTTTGACCTTACACCTCTTGATTATTTTTTTTAGTGATATTTCATGTACTTTGGATATGTGGCCAGCAACAGTTAACTATTTGGAAGCCAACGATTACCATATTCTTGACGAAATACAGATCTAATTTCTCGAAAATGTGATCGATAATTGGGCCTCTCAACTGCACAATATATGCGGGCCAGTTGCGGAGTAAAAATAATTTTCATTTGGTACATGGCTTAAGATAATCTGCCTTATAAAATCAAAATTTAGTTCATTTGAAAAATTTCTTGTGTGTTTTTTGAATGGCTTTATTCGTACCAATTGCTGCTTCAATTATACATATATTCATTTTTTAATAAACGGTTTGTACTAAAAAGTCATCATATTATTAAATAAATTTTTTCAAGAATTCTGATGTGATTGAAGAAACTTATTTGAAAATGTAGTTTTTGTGACCGTAGGCTTTATACTATTTAGTCTAATTGAATATCTTATTGAATATTCAAATTAAAAATCTCCATATATTTCCACTGCAGTTAGCACTTAAATAGCATAAAGTTCAGGAAGTGCATCATAAAAATTCAAGAAATGAATTTGCGATTTGAGAGAACCATTAGCGCAGCAGGCGACAGCAGAAGCAGCAGTGACTGCAGCTAATGCTGCTGCCGCCGATTTGCTGCAAGTGGTGCCTGCATGCACAGTAGTGGCGATAAAATTTCACTTTTTTCATTTTAGGATTTAATTAAAAAACCTTTTAATAACTTTTGATTTATGATTGCATTGCAATGTGAGCAGGCATGGAGTATAAGCGATAGTTAAATATAAAAAAAAAACTGCAACTAGAGGAGGAAAGTTACGTTAGGCTAATTTGATTTTAAATTATTCGACGGATTTCATGAAACCAACTTTTATTGCTGCAAAAGTTTTAGTTTTTTTAACGTCATAGAACTACGGCTTACAATACATTGCTTTTTCAATACGTACATATAAAAATGTTTGACTTAAATTCATGCCTTTTTGTTAATCTCTTGATATATTAGCTAAAGTTGCAGTTTATGATAGACTTAATCTGCTTAAGAATCAATTAGAAGAAATATTCTTCGCTTTTCCAATAATTGTGTCTCCGAGATTTGTCAATAACCAAATCAGATTTTCAATTTCTCATGGTTACTAAGCCTTAAGCTGTTGTTTTGCTCACCTAAGTAAATAGCGATGAAAACAACTCACTTATCCACCATTCTAGCAAAAATAATAACTCGGAAAACTTATGGGCCAAGTTTTACCTAAAGATTTTTTACTAGCGTTTTGTATCATAAATTTTTCCTTAATAGACCACACAATAGACAGCTGCACTGCTTACATATTTTTGGCAATTCAGGTTACATAGTTGGAAAATGTCTTCCCTCTGAACTATAGATAAAAGTCAATCCATCACTTGTAATTACTCTGAAAGTCTATTACTCACATGTTACAACAGCTTGTTGAACGCTTGAATGAAGGCTATGTAGTGCCCTAATGTACGCCTACCTTTTAAAAGACCATCAAATTTCCAAGTAGGCAGCTTGCAAAGATGCTGCAAGAACAACATTTTATGAAAATAATGAAAATGCATCAATAAAAGGATGCTGCCTACTTGTCTTTCAATGGCTTCCCTTGCTTATTTAATGCCCACATGAGGAGTAGCAAATTGCTGCACATAGTTTTTGAAAGTGTTGTAGTTTTTTCAGTTTTTATGGGAGTTTTTATTAATAGAGTTATTGATTGCGTCTTGTGTTGTGCGTATTTTTTTCAGTATGTCTATAGTTTTTTGAAAAACAGGTAGGACTTAACTAATGTCTTTGCTAATAGAACATACTACTCGAATAATAATACTTAAAGGCATCAATGTTACTATTAAATTTACTTAGAATTTGTTCTGACTTTCTGGAATGTATTTCTTTTTCTTTTTGTTTTTCATATGAAATACTAGAGAAACTACGTCATTGATTTTAATAAAATGATATCTGTGAAAGGGAGAAATTAGTAGCTCTTTGAGCAGAATTCGAAAGAAAATTACAGACCCTCCCATGAAAACATAAAATTTGAGCATGAAATGAAATTGCAAACACCGTACTTAATTTTAGTCTAATGTTGTTTAGTATAAAAATATATTAAACGAATTTAAAGTCATAGACGATTAGACTTTAGAAAATTGAAATTCTCCAATCATAATTTATCTTATAGATGTACTACCAAGTTGAAAATAACAGTTTATTCTTCAGGGAAAATAAATTTAAAAAAAACACACTCAGTATTTACCATTGAGATATTCACCCATATCATGAATATTCGGAGGAAAACGATTCTCTCGGCTGTTTTTGTTTCTCGAGAAGAGTATTTTGCGATCATAAATAATTGCGGATTGGAAAACTTCATATCCAGTCAGTGCTGCCAAAATATTTCCAATTGTTTCTATTCAGTCCAAAATCACAGTTGCATTTTTCATATTTGACATTAGCTTATCAGTAATTTTGCATATTTGACATTAGCTTGTCTGTCAGCTGAAAAATTTCATAAATAAAAATGAAGTGCATTTATCTATATCACAAAAAAAGAAAATTACCTAAAATATAGTATAGCATAGCTTGATAGTTTGCCATCTACTCCTTTTTATGAAGACTTTTACTGTATCCGAATTGGATTCCATGTACTGGATCAATATCAGTTATCGCTCTTTGTTTGTGTTGCTAGATCTTGTAAATATGTTAAAAAAATGTTTTTATCAAAAAAAATTACAAAATATTGCTAGCATTGACTCTTTTCTCATTAAATTCCTCGCCAAAAAGTTGGGGATCAAAATTTGTGTAAAACGTCAAGAAATGTTCCCCAAAAAAGTATTGACGATAACCTCATTTTCCAGGGAATTTGTTCCCATTCCCCAAAAATCTTCCACGATCGCAAAACAGGGGATTGGAGAAAAAGTCCGAAGGAATGTTTATTCATGATAGGGGTGATTATAAAAAGGATGTTATTTTCTTATTTATGCAATTAAATACATCTGAGTTTTATGCTTAAGAAGTGAATTCAAAGTCGAAATGTAAATTTTTAATCCCAATTCCTTTAAATATTGGCATAGAATAAAATTAGGACCTTTATTCACAATAACTAAGGAAGTATTTCAGTAATTTTTGAACAGTCTACAAGTCGTAATAATCAAATCGGGGTTAGTTCAAACAAAACTATTTTTCGGAAACAATTAATTTGTACCTCACTTAAAAGCCATTAAAGTACTTTATCAAGGAAAGTAAAAGTGTAATAAAATGTTTTTCGTAAACATAATCTTTGAGTACGAAATGTTCCCACATTTCTGATATTTTTTGAAAACTTTGCGGCTTAAGAGGAACTAGCGAAAAAAACCGTCTTAGAAAATTTTCTTTGATGTTTCCTTGGTATTAGATGATGATGATGCACAAAACGAAGGTTTTCTTCTTAAAATTAATGCTATAAGTTTGGAATCCAATATTTAAATATTTTTTCATACATCCAAAAATTTTTACCACTAAAGGAATTAGTTGCTAATTGGTTTATAGCTGCATGCAAATTCTACTGAAAGGATCAAAGAGCTTACCACTTAGTTAGTTAGTTATAAGTAGTCCTATATTTTGGATATTTTCATTTAAAAATTTTACGTTTAGATTAGTAAAACTTACAACTATGACTTAAAATGTCGTCTGTCGGCAGTTGAGCTCACCACTTACCATGTCCACTAAAAACTTTTGCGCGTTTTGTGAAGACTCTTCCAAAGATGTTCACATTCAAATTGATAATTGTTAGACACAAAATAAGTTCACCACCTTTAAAATCCACCCACAGTCCTGATCCACAGGTTATTACATCACTGTCTTTAGCTATAATATATAATTTTGAGCATTTATAAATATGTTTGTATTTCTGTCAATATCAAGTGCACTTGAAAATTGGCAAAACTTAATTTATTTTATTCAATGTTTTCGTTTTAATTCCATTTTAAATTTGCAAAAAAAAAAATTAACTTACCAAAAACAACAAACTTAAGTTTGACTTTTAAAACAATTGTTTTTATATTTAAATATTTTGACTTGCAATCTGAAAAATCAAAACTTAAGACAAAAAATACACAGTAATGAGATAAAATTCAAAAACTTTTCATAATTATAATCCGATTTTGACTGCATCAATTTTTTCCCGCAAAATGAAGCTCTTTGATTAAAAAAAAAAAGAAAATTTGAATAATGTACTGCGACACAATACCATCATGACCATACTGTGAAGCATAATTCAGGTTTTACTTTTCTGCACACATATAAGCGCACGCATTGCTCAATGACCACCAATGACACAAATCCATCGACCATCAATCCACAGCAACAATTTACCTCATCATTTACTACCGCCGCACATGAAAAGAGTTGCAGAAAATCGCACAAAAGTAACTGACATTGCTACCACCATCATAAGCGATACCGCTATCGTCAGCAGCATCATTATTATAAACAGCAACTCAACCATGACTGCTGAACCGCAAAGCTGAGCATTAAAATATTAAAAAAATATTTCAAATTTATTTTTGAGCTTCTGTATTGTAGCGTTACATTTCGCTGGATACTTGATGATGCTTTCAGCTATAGTTGCATTCACATTCTAGAACAGCAGCACCAAAGTATGGCCAAAAACTCTGAAAATGTGTGTGTGTGTGTACAAAAGTATGAGTGTAATGAGGATTGACTGACTAAAAACAAATGTTGTTTTTTTTTAAAAAAGAAAACCCTTTTGCTGAACGTGTGTGAACGAGTATTTGAAAGTGCCGATTTTGCAAATGTTATTTTAAGCCTGATGTGGATATTTGGTATTTTAAGCGGATTTTCGAGCTTTAAAAGAGAAAAAATGCAATAAAGCATACAAACTATGGTTGAGTAAATACCACATTTTCCACATGAAATGCTATGCATGATAAATAAAGCTTTTTTGTTTAAACATTACATTTAGTGGTATCATATTGTATCAACAATTTCAAAGTATCTTTGGCTAATGAATACATGGTATGCTGTGGTTGTTCATTGAGCAAAAAGGAATTTGATTGAAGATCTGGAATTAAAATTGAACAAATGAAGAGAACTAAAATAATTCTTTGGTCTCTGATTTATGTTAAATTACACAAAATTGAATGAATTTACTTACCATTATCATTCGAGAGCTCAAAAATTTCCAACTGGATTAAATACAGAGCGTTAGTCATTGGTGCTACATAACCACAAAGTTAATTTATACACTCACAAAGCTTTCAAACACAAGCGTACTTCCAAATAAAAGTTCCATAAAATGCGGCTCACAAGTGTTTCTGCTGTGACTACTGTAAACTCAAAATAATTAAATTAAGAAAAAAAACAAAAAAGTAAAAAAAAAAACGAAAGTGACGAACGCTCATTAAATATTCAGCACTAAATGCTAAACGACGCACTCAAGAATGTTCACATACTGCTTGTGTTGTTGCGCTGATGGCTTACGGTATGACACATGTCCTTGAGTCTTTAGAAACTCACTCTTGAATTGCGAACGCAACTTGGGCACACAAATATTACTTAACTCAAGCCCATGAGGAAAACCCTTGAGAATGCTCTTAGCAGTTCTTGTTTTGGCAGAAACCTTACCTAATTGAAAAAAGAATGGTTTTGTAGTGAAATTCTAATAAGGAGCTTAACGTGTCGTATGAGCAACATTTAATTGCTGTACGATTTTTAAACAATTTTGAGAATATTAAAAGATCGTTAGCTAAAATTCGAAACATTTTATGCCTTGCTCTTTTGAAAATATGTGGATATTGGTCTTAAATTTATGAATGGTTGCTGGTATATTGATGCATAGTCGTTACTTTAAGTCGATTACAAAAAAGTCAATATTTTCCTAACAGTATGCGCTGTGGCTTCATTCCGTTGGAACTACAGCTTCTGATGCCTTTTGCATAACGCGCTTTGAGCACAATCGATAGTAATGGCCGCAACGACTTCAGCTTAGAAAACTTTTGATTCATGATCCTTTCGGGCAATATAACGTATCAATTGCTGCACATAAATTGATGTAATTGTTACTGATGAGTAGCTTTTAAATTCTGCGTTGACCAGAAATGAACAGTTTTGTTTTTCCATTTTCTTCTATACCTATCTTTCTATCTCTCCGTCTCACCTACTTTCCAAATTGATCTCAGTCTCCTCACGTTGCTCCCTTTTTATCCATTTATATTGCAATTTCTCTTTATATCTCCATATAGGTCTTATATCTTTACATCTGTCTATATCTTTATCAGTTAATACTATTTCTATCTTTTTATTGTTCAACACATCTCATTAATTCTCTGTGATCCTATCCCTCCATTGTATTATTTATTCTCAATCCCTCCATATCTGACGTAGTCTTTACTCGCGGACAAGTTAATGTTAAAAGTTGGGTAATATTATACAAAAGTTGTAGTTTTACTCTTTTGAAATTTCTGCATTCGAACACTAAGCTTATCTGGTGTTCTGTATAGAGTTATGAGTCTCCTTCGGAAAAAATGTTACTTCGAATAATGTTTACAAGTTCAGTATGTAGGTAAAAGAAGTTTAAGCATATAAATCAATAATATGTGTAATAAAATGGATGTAGTTCACAGAACCTGTTTTCAAATCGAAGATAATGCTGCAACTAAGGAAATTTTAAGTTCACAAGTGACATAAATGAGCAGAAAGATAGGCCAAGGTTTCATTTCAGAAGCAGGTGGACAGCAAATTTCATTCTTAAGAAATCTGAAAACAAATATGACCAGGTTCAAGGAAAACGTAAGATTTCTATAGTTAGCTTTTATACTAAGCAGACATTTTTCACTCCACCCTTTTGCGCAAATCAGCATATGAGCGTACAATAAACAAGTAACGGCGTTGCCAAAGGATACGTGACTTGCATCAAGCTTTTAAGTATCACGAAATTCTCTGGAAAGGACGCTTTCAAGCTCCGCTGCTGCCATAAAATGAAGCTGTCGTTGTGCAGAAAGCGAAGGAACGTAAGCTCAGACATACTCAGCATATCCGCGGCTCACTTAACGACTAAATTAGTGAAGTTGTATCTTACTTTCCTGTAAGTCCTTTGTTTCCGAATAATGTTGATATCGCTGGCTGTTTACATGTTCACATTGCTTTTGTGATGATGATATTTTGTACTTTGTTTTTATGTTCATTGGTAAGAATGTAAAAGTTAATGTGCACGGTTGGTATTTTCCATATTTTAAGTTCCAGTGGTGATATATTATCTTTTCTTTACCAATTAGTGAGTGAGCAACACATGCAGTCATTGCTATAAAATGTGCTGTACTAACCGTGATAGGTGCGAGTTTTAAATCTTACTTGACTTATGTTCATGCAACAAAGTATTCTGTAGAGTCATTATCATACATTTGAAAAAATCTGACTTATCGTTCAGATATTTAACATATAAATTGCATGCAGGTGTTATAGGAAACACTTTTTTTTTTACCGCGTGGAATAGGTGAATTGTTCGTTGGTTAAGAATCGAATGTGAATGTTGAATGTAAAATTTTTTTTGTAGAAGAAGAAGTTAAAAAAAAATATTTAAAACATTTTTTTAAGGCACACCTGCGCTAACCTAATTTTGTTTAAAAATAAATTGCTTAAAGCATTTTTTAACTCTGCAGCCACATAGAGCAGAAAACATCTTTTATCAAAAGAAACGAATAAATTAAAATGTGAACATGAAGTACTGTTGGTTGGAAAAAACTGCAACACAAAGAACTCTTCAACAACTAAAATAGAAAAATTAATTGTTAGACTATTTTTTCAAGGAATATCCTTAGAGCCTAGATTTTGTGCCTAAAAAGTAAGCATACAAAGAGGAAATACAAAGTAGTACTTTGCCTCAAAAACATGAACATGAAATAAAACAAAAACTTAAAAAAAAAAAAATATGAAAAAGGCTAAGCAATAGTAGATTGATAATAGCAACAAAAATAAAAGAAACCTCGAAGAGTTCAAATAAAAAGTGTTGAAACTGAAAGAAAAAATAAACGACCAGCATTTGAGGAAAATTTACCACCACAATGTAAAAACACGAAAATTGTCTATGTTAGGATAGAGCAAAAAAAGAATCCACAAAAAAAGAGGCAGCTAAGAGATAATAAAAATTCAACGCTACATGGTGAAGACAAATAATATATAACGATTGACTGAGTAAAAAGAAAATAAATATAATATTCACTACAAAGGAAACAACCTAAGTGAATAATGAAAATGTAAAAAATAGTTATGTGTATAATTTTCTTTTCTTATGCTTGATTGATATTTTTATAAACGTTTTTAAGCTCGACTCTGAACTAGTTACTATAGTTTTTCAGTTCTGAAAATGAGACGATATTTTCAGATGCAGGGATGGTTTTGAGATTCGATCACATCGGATATATAATAAAAATAAATGAAAATAAATACTTTTGATTCGGTTCGCTGATTCAAAATTAATCTTAGAGAAGTTTTCCAGTTTTCTTAGATTACATAGTTTCCGTTGAATTTGCATTGATCAAAAACCAACTGTACGAAATCTGTTGCCGATATTTTTATTCTTTAGTTATATTAAGTCCGAATTAGTTTTTCTTTTGTATTTATCAAATTTTACTATAACTTGTCTATTTTCTACGGTTAATGAAAAGCAAACTGTTTGAGATAGACCGCCGTACTCTGTTTGGAAGGAGTCAGAAAATAGTACATATTATAAATAGCTAGTATGGCAACAAACTGTAGGGCCGCACAAACTTTGATTTGCGTTTAAGAAAAGAAAATTTGATCAAAAAACATAATATGTTTTATATATTTTCATAATACTCGTACACATAGCAAATGCTTCGTAGGTCAAACTAACTATATAAAATTTATGTTGCCAATCACGAAACGGGCTATGACAATAGTAAAGTTCTTTTGATAAGAATTTTCTAAGCAACTTTTGCTCAAGATTTTATTCAAGTTAATTGAAATCCGATTTCAATGATCGACGAGTGAATGTGTGAATAGGTGAATAATATTGCATATTATATGGATATTAAGGAACGCGAAAGCGCGCTGGCAGATTTGTGTCGCATTTGTTTTCGGTCGACAATAAAGAAAAATATGTGAACATTTTGAAAGCGTTTTTGGTAAGGTTCCGATCTTTGATGAAGGTTTCTTTTGCATAATTTCATAACCGTGGGCACAACTATGAGTTGTGATAGATCCAAGTCAAAGCAGATCCTGAATACTCGATGCCAAAGAAGGCCAAGTTTGTTTTGATGGTGACTGTTTTTTTTTAGAATATGAATGAAATCATTCACATCGACTAAACACAATTGTTGAGAAAAGACATCTACAAGTCGATGTTCAAATAAAAACCGATATAAATGAAACGGATTGTTTTTTAAGTTAGATAAAAAGTTCAGATTGAAAATATTTTTTTCTTAGAAATGCAAATTTTCTATGAACACCAATTCTTAGAATTTATTTCCTTATTATGTTTTTCTATGTGCTGAAATCAAATCAGGTTTTAAGTTTTCTTAAAGCGTTCGATCGTTAAGTAAAATATAGTCAAATGTCTCAAAAACATCAGTACAGTACAACAACTGCTTTAGAGCATTTCTGAGTACACGAAAATAATGTAGCGAACTTTGTTTACAAGACTCAGCTTAAACAAAAACGAAAGTTGACTTTACCAAGTTCCTTTCATTTAAGTTCTCCATTTGAACACCTTGTACGAGTAGTTGCAAATTACAGAAACCACAGGATAGTTAATTACTTTTCTTTACTAGCGCCAATAACATAGGAATCATAGAACGGTCATTGTAATGTTTCAATTTTTGTGTAAAATGCAAGAATAAAAAAATGTGCATATCTTTGAAAAACTATTTTATTTGGTTACGTGTTTTTCTACTGCATGATGAGGTTTGCATTTTTTAGAATAATTTTCCCAAATCGTATATATTACGATATTTTCCTTTTTTGCAACGAAAGCTACTTTACAATCACTCAAAGTAAAGAGACAAACTTTTTATATATTGTAAGTTCTTAATCCTATTTACATAAACGTTAAAAATTGGATTACATGACGTTCAAAATAAATTGTTTTTGTTTTGCCAAAAAACCGCAATAATCTCGTATACTTATTAAATAAATAATTCGCTTGAAGTTTTAAGCTTTTGTTTTGCAAATATTTGTTCCCTTTCAACTTTTATTTATATTGTTAGTTTTTTACTGTCACACCACACATTCAAACAATTATTCATAATAAATACAAAAGGATAACGATTCCTTGTGCACAGATCAAAATACAACACTAATGTGTTATATAACTGTGCTTGTTGTTGTTGGTGTTTTCCCATGCAGGATTCGTGTGTAGTTTGAATTTTCTATGCAGCCGCCTTTAGTCAAACAAGCACCTATACTTTCACTTTATTATCGCACACATAAGTGTGGCATATTTGCAGTAACAAGAACAATGATAAAAAAAAAATAAAAAAACATGTATGTATATTTTCACTTGTGTATATATATTTGTATTGCTATCCCATGAGGAATAATGTAACTGCTAAATAAAATTATTGAATTTATTGTAAAACGAATTGGCGAAGATCACTTTAAAAATCCGTAACACATGAGTTACTGGCAATGTGGTAATGTACTAAAAACAAGCCGTATGATGCAGTGGTTTTTAATCTATGATCGGTTTTTATCTCCTCTAAAGCTATGATTAAATTTTAGCCTTCAAGTTCATGTGAAAAAACTCATTTTATTCTTTTCAAGTGGACATTTCTTAAAAAATTTACTCCAAGGTTTTTGTGAAAATCATTTCAAGTATTTAAAAAATAATTGTTTCCACTTGATCATTTATGTCGACATATTTATGAAACTGAAAGAGTGATTGAAAAAAGTACAGTCTATTGCCTGACTCAAGGTACAATCAAAAAGATCCGATTGACATGAGATGATAAAGAATCAATGGCAAATATGGTACTATATTGAAGATTCTGGAAAAAACAATTAAAAAACGACAACTTCCCAAATGACTTTTTTACAAAGTAAACACTTTTGGTAAACCTCATTTCAGTTTTATTTAAATTGTAGCCGACACTGCAGAAGGATCGATCAACAAAAAGATAACGAAGTTCAGTTTCAAAAATTATTTTAAGTGAGCGCCGAAAATTGAAAATAACTCCAAAATGGACACATGTGATATACTAGAGTTTTTTGAAAAAAAAAAATTAATTAAAAATCTTTATTTTCTTGTAATGAATCTGCTTTCTTTTTTTTAATCGAATTTGTTGTTACAAACATTTTGTCACAAATCGTTTCCCATGTAAAAGGAAATGCCCAATCGATTGCGCGGTAGGTCCTATTTCTTTGCATTTTTCACATTCGTATCAATGAATCAACTCAAATTTGTGGTGATTTTCTGTTTTATAATTTTCGCACATACAGTGGAGGCCACGAATTTAGCACACACTGCAGTGGTAGCTTCATATTGAAAATATCAATATTTTAGTTCAAGAATTGTTAACTAATATTTTTCCGTGAGTGTTGCTTACGACTAGATGATGGAGTACCGTTAATTCAAATGGTTGTTTTTGCTCTAATTTTCCACATATTACAAACATTTGAAATTAACGCGCCTTTCAAGTTGGCCACAATTTAGCACAATTTACAAATATCGTTGATTTTTTTTTAAATCTTGTTTGATTTGTTTTATTTCGTAAGGTATGCTTCAATTATATAATTTAGAGTTTAATTTTAACAAAAAATATTTTAAGATAAGGCAAAAGGAGAGTGGTGTTCAGAGATTCACCGGCAGGTAATTCATGAAATGAAAAATAATGGTGGCACATTTGCAGAGATCAGTCGGTCCCTTAAATGTTCCAGAAAGATGGTATAGAATACATTACAACGCATACAGCTGTATGGGAGCACTAAAAACTTAAAATAGTGTCCAAGAAAGCGCAAAATATCAGTCAAAGACGACAGTTTAATTCACACAGCTTCACTTATAGACCCATTTAAAAGCTCCAATAAACTTAAAAATTAAGTTTCGTCAGAATTCAGCATAAATGTGTCCCCCAGAACCAAAAGAAGGCGTTTAAATAAAAAAATACGTGGATGCATAGCCCAACATAAACCACTTGTGTCACAAAAAAATATTTAATGAAGAATCGCGTTCGCAAAAGAACATTTGATCAAACCGATTAATTTTTGGAAGATTATATTTGCCATACATATTGTTTTCCTTTTTATGGTCAGTTCCGAAGTGACAAAACTTGGCTCCATCACACCAAAATATATTCTGGTGTTGTAGGCGTAGCGCCGCCTACTATTGAAACAAAAACTTTACTCTACATAGCCCTTTTTTACAACCTTTCCAAAAAAAAAATAGAAAAAAAATGTAATGTTTTATGGTAGTTAAAAAGGGATGGAAACATTTTGCCATTTATCAGTTAGTTTCTTTAAAAATATAAAACATTGGAAAATACCTTTAATGTTTTTTTGCAGTAAATTTTGATGAAAAATGCGTAAAAGATTATGTTTTATGTAATTGCTTATTAAAATCATATATTTAAAAAGAGCATATATTTTTATTTTTTCTTCAAAATAGTTATGTATTAGCGGAAATGGCTGGAAGAGAAAATAAGTAGAGTTCATGCAAATCCTAGTTTGCAATAATGCTGAATAAGAAAACCGTTGCTTAACTTTTTATACCCTACAACGAGGGTATATTCACTTTGTATCTCCGTTTGTAACACCTCAAAGGGGGCGTGGCAGGTATGGAAAAGTGTATATATTCCTGATCAGCGTCACCACCTGAGTCGATTAAGCGATGTCCGTCTGTCTGTCTGTCTGTCTGTCTGTCTGTCTGTCTGTCTGTCTGTCCGTTGAAATCAGGTTTACGGGAAAGCCAAGAAAGCTAATTGAATGAAACCAATTTTGAAAAAAATTGCAGCGATGTTAATGAAACTTGGTGATTTGGTGCACATGTGAACCAAATTAGGATGAGGCTGGGTTTCAAGTTTCCAAATGGTCGTACAGGGGCGTGGCATAGCCCTAAATTTTATCATTTAAGCTACCATAACCGTTCAAGATATTGCGATGAAATTTGGTAAACGGATACATATCAAATATATCTTGAATTGAGATAAAAGTGGGCGGAATCGAGAAAATGGGCGTGGCACTTTTCAACTGTTAAAAATTTTGATTCCGTATACCTCAGAATTGGCACAAACGATTTCCATAAAAATTTTGGGGATGATGCCGCTGAACGCAGTCATCAATACAATCTCAGCTACATTACTGAAAAAACTCGCTCAAGGGCGTGGCACCGCCCACAATATTTATAAACGTTATATGAAGAGAACTAACAACGTAATCGTTATGAAATTTAATGTAAGTGGTTCAGTTTCTATAGAGTATATCTGAATCAAAATTGGCTGAAATAGCACCAGCGGGCGTGGCACCTCCCATACAAGTAAAATACGGTAAGTGGCATATTTATCGAAATAAGCAATCATACTAAAATTTGTTCTAAGAGGTTTGCTTATGGAAAGCTATTTCTGGATCAAAACCGGGCTAGATTGTACCAGTGGGTGTGTCACTGCCCTAAATTTTAAATTTAACTGCGGCACATATCGCAAACTATACAAGCTATTGTGCTGAAATTTAATATGAGGATGTCGATCACGAATATATTTCTAATTTTTCATTTCTAATCGATTTTTTTCATCATTTTCCATATTCTTTCGACTTTTTCAACCCTGTAACTTTTTCCAATCTTAATATACTGGGTGTTTTTTTTAGAGGTTTGTTTTTCGAATAGAGATAAAACTGGCATTTTATGGTCAAACCTGGCAACTCTAATGTCATTTATGTTCAGTTTGGTTTGCCATTTCATCATGAACAGGTTGACAAAAGAACAACGCTTGCAAATCGTGCAAATTTATTTCGAAAATAATGGTTCAGTTCGCGAAGTTTACCGCAAGCTCCGTCCATTTTATGGTCGACATAATCGTCCATCAGAGCAATTAATTCGGTTAACCATGGGTCGTTTTCGCACTACGTTTACTCTATGTGATAATACGCATCCGCAGAGACGTCGAACAGTGCGCACCGAAGAAACAATTGCCGCTGTAGAGCAAAATGTTGAAGAGGACCCGAATGAATCGATTCGCCACCGTGCACAGCAATTGGAGCTTTGTCCATCAACTTTATAAAAGATTTTGCGCAAAGATCTTGGCTTGCGACCTTACAAGATCCAGCTTGTGCAAGAATTAAAGCCGCGAGACCATGCAATGCGTCGTGATTTTGGTGTATGGGCCGAAAATAAGATTGATCTCGATGCTGATTTTCATCGCAAAATTTTGTTCAGTGATGAGGCTCATTTTTGGTTGAATGGCTACGTCAACAAGCAAAATTGCCGCATTTGGAGTGAAGAGAATCCACATGAGACCCTTGAGACGCCATTACATCCACAAAAACTGACTGTTTGGTGTGCTCTATGGGCTGGTGGAGTCATTGGGCCATACTTCTTCCGAAATAATGCTGGAGAGTCAGTTACCGTTAATGGAGACCGGTATAGAGCCATGATAACCGACTATTTTGTTCCCGAATTGGATGGCATGAATGTGGATGAGTTGTGGTTCCAACAAGACGGCGCTACATGCCACACAGCGCACGTCACAATCAATTTATTGAAGGAAACATTCGATGAGCGCATAATTTCGCGGAATGGACCTGTCAATTGGCCACCAAGATCGTGTGATTTGACACCATTGGATTATTTTCTTTGGGGATATGTGAAGTCGCTCGTCTACGCCAACAAACCAGAAACGTTAGGGGACTTGGAAGCCAACATTCGTGGCGTTATTGCCGACATACGGCCCCATATGCTCGAAAAAGTGGTTCAAAATTGGACCTGTAGAATTGGCTTTATTCGAGCCAGCCGCGGCAGCCACATGCCCGAAATCATATTTAAACATTAATGGCATAAAATTATCCTTCCAATAAAGCCAAATTGATGGACATTAAAACGATTTTCTTATGTTTTATTTCAATTCGAAGCTCTATACCTCTAAAAAAAACACCCTGTATATAAATCTCGTGTCACAATGTTTGTCCTCAATGAACTCCTAAACCACTTAACCGATTATAATAAAATTCGCACACCATGTGCAGTTCGATCCAACTTGAGAGATAGGATAGTAAATTCTATTTAGGGTGTATATTTAGGGTGGCCCTCATACAAATTTTTTTTTATAATAGCTTTTTCACAAATACCACTGCATCGATTCACATGGAATTTTCACCACATAGCTTTTATACTATAGGACATGGTTAAGTTTATGAGACTTTTATTTAGGCTGCATATTTAGGGTGGCTCTCATACAAAAATATTTTTAAAATAGCATTTTCCCAAAGACCACTAAATCGATTCACATGGAATTTACACCACGTAGCTTCTATATTAAGAGACATGGCTTAGTTCATAAATCTTCTATTTAGGGTGCATATTTAGGGTGGCCCTCATACCATTTTTTTTTTATAATAGCTTTTTCACAAATACCACTGCATCGATTCACATGGAATTTACACCACATAGCTTTTATACTAAAGGACATGGTTAAGTTTATGAGACTTTTATTTTGGCTGCATATTTAGGGTGGCCCTCATACAAAAATATTTTTAAAATAGCATTTTCCCAAAAACCACTGCATCGATTCACATGGAATTTACACCACGTAGCTTTTATATTAAGAGACATAGTTTAGTCTGTAAAACTTCTATATAGGGTGCATATTTAGGGTGGCCCTCATACAAACGTATTTTTAAAATTACATTTTCCCAAAGACTATTGCATCGATTCACATGGAATTCACACTACGTAGCTTTTCTATTAAGAGGCATAGTTAAGCATACAAGACTTTTATTTAGGGCGCATATTTAGGGTGGTCCTCATACAAAAATATTTTTAAAATAGCATTTTCACAAAGACCAGTCCGTCGATTGACATAGAGTTTACACCATGGTCTCTTATATTAGGGGACATCGTTAGGTCTATAAAAATTTTATTTAGGGTGGCCCTAAAACATAACTTTTTTAAAAAAATTCACTTTCACGAAGACCGGTAAATCAATTCACCCACCTACCGGAAAGGGCAGAACAACGTCTGCCGGGACAGCTAGTATATCCTATATGTATTTGTTCGACTTTTTCAACCTCTTTCAACTTTCTTCATTAGTTTCATCAATTTTGAATTGTTTCAACCTCTTTCAACTTTTTCAGAGTTTTTCAACCTCTCTCAACTTTTTTCCACATTTTGCATATATTTTCGACTTTTTCAACATTTTTCAACCTTTTTAACATTTCACATTTTTTTCGACTTATTCAACTTCTTCAACGCCTTTTTAACATTTATTTAAAAGCTACTTTCAGTGCAGTTTAGGTTATGTGAGTTTCGGCCTGGCCGAAGATAACACCTTAACTTGTTTTCCTTCGAAAAGTTCATATCTCTAAAGCAAAAGAAGTAATAAAAAAATAAATTCCAAATTTGTATTCAGTGACTAAAAATTAATGAACTTCAATTTGAGATTTAAAAAATCCCATGCAACTGAACTTGAATTTTAGTCAAAAAAACTAATTCCCGGTTAAGGTATAGGATTCGGGTCCATTAAACATATGCTTTAAATTGAACCAAATTCAACACGATTGTTTTTTAATTCGAAACTCAGAAGATCAAGCAACGCTTGCATTCAAGCCAGAGCCAACCTAATGCATGTTTGTTTCTAGAATTCATGTTTTTCCTGCTAGGTGTCTGCAAACAAAGTAGCGATGCGTTTTTTTGTTATTTAAAACCGTTAGAAAAAGTACCATATGTAACGTGCGTTCGCTGGAGTTCGCTTTCGGTTTAGTGCTGAGTGCCAACGGTAAAAAATAGTAAGCGTATGTATGTGTAAGAGTGTGCTGAAAAGAGTGGCAATTGTTGAGGTAGGAACTGAAACTGGATGGAGCTAGAGAGTATAACAAGGAATGCAGAAATTGACAGTTCGTTAGTGAAAAATTCATGCATGAAAAATGATATACCATAGATGAAAGGGAAAACTTGGCTTAATTGATACTGTTATGCGTCGTAGTATAGGTACTGTAACTTGGAGCGGGTTGTTAAGTTTTGTTCTGAAATGTGTGGGGGTATTGAATGACATTTTAAGCGTTGACTCTAACATTTATCGCTACTATATATCTTTAAAATGACATTTAAAAATATATGAAAAATTTGCAATAGAGCTATAAAAATAAATAAATACGTAATACTGAGTTCCACGTCAGCTGCTGGCAGTTCTTTTTTTGTATAAAAAAAAGTGAGCGCGGATTGAAATGCGCATGTTCCAAAAGAATTGAGTATTAAATGCAATATGAGGGACACTTTTATATTCCATATAACTTAACGAAATATTTGCTTAACTTAAATAAAGTTTAGTGCATATTTTTCCATGACTGATATATTTTTTCATGGATTTGTTGTATTCATTTTTATGGTGGTGGGCTTGGACGCAATATCGTACTTAGAGGGCGGCCAACCCGGGCGTAAGCACTTGGGCACGGGAAAAATAAAAACAGCATTTTCCACAACGAATTTCGATAACATTTGCGAAAAAATTTTCCCTAGAATCCGAATATCGTAATGGTTTTTTGCCATTTATATAGAAAATTGGGGCTAATCGAAAAAAACCATTCGGATTTTGCGTGTTTTTGTTAATTTGTATAGTAGTTTAATTGGAGGGAATGTGTGGATGATTTTGTAATTTAATATTAAATATTTTTCATTTTGGTAGGATTTTCGAGGAGTAAAAGTTAAGTCCCATTTTTTTGCCGCAACATTTTTCCAATTAAAAAAAAATGTTTGTCTTGGTGGAGGCGGAAAATTATCAGTTCCTCCCGGGCGTCCAATGTCTACAGTACGCCACTGCCTGGACGTAACTTTTGCTTAATTTTAGAAATAAGTAAACGAATTCTTTAACCAATTGTAAGAACTTTGTACTCATAGAAATTTTTGTAGAAATTTGATAGTTTAGGAGAAAGTTTGCAAAACACATCAACACAATTTAAGTTTGCATACAAAAAATCAGAGTTGACCGCGATAGATGGATGTACCTCTTGAGTCGCGTATTTCCAAGACATGAGTTAATTTCTCACTCTAGGAATACAATGGTGCTGGTTATTTTGTTCAAAGCCCAACACAAATGCTTAAAAGAGTGGTTTAAAAAGTAAATTTTTTTTTTCAAAAATGCACCTGTTTTTTTGTTAGTTTTCGCGTTTTCTTACAAATTTGTCTAAAAGTTCAATTCGCACTTTAGAAATAAGCGACTCATTTTTAATGTCTTAAGACTTCAAAAGTTGCGTATTGCCTGAACAAAGGATTTTAAGATTTCTGACTTATTGCTTTATGCTGTGCCAGTTTATCATAATTTTCGTCTAATCATGACACATGGTGTTTCTTATGGATCCGGCAAAGTGCTAATCGTCTGATGTTTTCATTCACTTTTTCTGATGTTATGATCAACCCATTGCTAGCGTTCTTCCATAATCTAAGTTGTGATAGAAACATGGTTGGAAACCACATGAAGGTCATACTTCGAAATCGTGCTGGGCCAAGAAATCCTCAATATTCGATGTTGTGGCTGGATATATGAGTGAATAAGTGGATTGATTTATTAATGAAATATTGATGAAATGTGTAAATATAGAAATACATGATAATAATATATCGTTTGAAATGTCTTTTTTAGCACTCAACTATTCATGAAAAAATTCACTAGACACTATTCAAGTCAGAAAGAATTTTTGAAGTTTTTAAAACTTGGCCGAGGAGCTAAGCCGATATGAAAGATCTTAAAAAAAAACTTCCACATTTACGATCAAAACATAATATTATGAGTTCAAATAAATAATTTATTAACTCTCAACAATTTCGTATTTTTTTTTTTCAATAAAACTTTACGGCTTTGTACACAGAAGAAAACTTTGCACTTACCTAGCAAACTATGAAAAAATTCATAAGAGGAGCTTTTTTTTTTACGAAATCTTCAAATTCATAAATTTTTAATGAAATACTTAACAAATGTGAAAAAGAACATCATAAGAATGTTCACAATTTATGTCCTGTTGAAACAAAAACTAAGGCAACAAGTTTTGTAAGTGCATTTCCGATGAAACTGAAAAACTTTATGTTTCTTTCTGAATATAAAACATGCCAATGTGTATGAAAACCATTAAAAATTAATGAATACCAATACCACCACTGTCAGCATTACCACAGGATGTTTAAGAAAATGTCCTGACATTGAGTTGCGAAAAGTTTTCTTCGTTATGCTTTCTTTTTTTTTTTGCTTTCTTTGCCTAACACTGTGTGTGTTAATCGCATTTGTTATCCTAATTTTACAGCAAATGAAATTTGCAACAGTTAAGGTGATGGGGGAACTTTTTGTCATTTTTTCCACTTCTTATGTTATTCCCTTTTCTTTTATTTGTGCAAAGTTTTCTTTTTCTTTCCTTAATTTTTTCTTATTTTGTTGGATTTTTTATCATGTTGTTGATGGCGTTGGCATTACAATGGAATAAGTTAAAAAGTTTTGGGCTTTCTTGCCAAACTTACTTAAAGAACTAGTGTAAATTTGTGTGTGCCTTATATGTTACTGTGAAATGATATTGAATATACATATATATGTACATATTTGCATTGACATTTCGAAAATAAACAGTGAAAAAGTTTTTATAGCAAAACAAGACATCAGCATCATTTGATTCCATCAAAGTTCAAAATATTCAGAATCAACTGACCTACAAAAGTATAATAAAAATTTCGAGATATTGGAAACCAATATTTGATTAATACAAAAATTTCCAATTAAATTCTGTAGCCTTTGATTTTGGGTGCTTAATTTGCGCATTCCGAATAATTCGCTCTCTTTTTCTTTATATCAATTCAAAATCCCCTAGTAATTCGCCTTAATGCATCGTCTCCTTCTTTTTGTTTGGCGAAAATGTTAGCCGTCACGTTCGAAATTAAACAAACTGTAATCCGGCTTCGATTGTTACAACCACATAAAAAGGATTTTGCATCATAAAAGCAACAACTATGAATACCATGTAACAAACATAAAAGTTTGTCACTGCTGTTTTGTTGTTTATTAAAGCGGCTTTATAGGATTGAGCACGTGCTGGATTATGCAGCATAAGCTAACGACAAATAGAAATTATACTGTGGTTTTAATGCGCTGATATCTGACCTTGTTTGTTGCTTACTTAGTAAACTTGTTGAACTTATAAAAAACAAGAAATTATGTATATGTACATTGTACGTACCCTAAGTATAAGTGCGGGTTTTAAATAGGTCTCAAGGAAAATGATTCCAAAACAAATTTTCTAACATCTGTTATAGACCAATTTTCATATTAAAATCTGTTAACATCAAAGGAACATCTTCAGCCCGAAAACTGAACGGACAAAACCGAAGAACCCCCATTTTTATGGTAAGTAAAAACTTTTAAAATCAATACCTATTTGCGAACTTTTTATTCTGGACGACACGTGCACTTCTTTAACGCATAGAGGATATTAAATTATTAATGACATCCTGCGATATCCCTTCCCGGGATATTTTTAAGAATTGAATAGATCTTCCGTGGTTTTGCAATTTTTTCTGTAGACATTCATGTTATTAATATCAGATTAGTTATCAAAAGAATTCAGGTTAGGTCATTCCAACCAAAAACTTCTATCCTATTGCTCTGAAGCTAGACCTTACAAGCCTTAGAGCTATATTTTGGATCGTTGTCCTGATGCAACCTCGATTTATGTACCTTCTCTGCATCGGCATATAGCACCAACACATCTTTTATTATGTCAATGTACATGAAGCGATCCATAGTTTCTTAAATCTTATGAATTGGCCAATACTTTGACCAGAGAAGCAACCCCAGACCATTACACTGACTCCTCCGAACTTTATAGTGACTTTGCAATACTTAGGATTCAGTATCCCTTCTTTTAGTCTGCGTACACGCCTTACTTCACGCCCACCTCAACCGAGGTGTCCAAAAATAGAAGACTGTGTTCCAAATTCAAGTACAACCTGCAAGATTCGGATGAGCAAGAACGTTTTCAAACTCGTAGGGCTGCATTAAAACCAAATGTTTTCCAACATTATTACGTTTTCTGTAAGTCAAATAATGTTGATTTTTATACCCTACACCGAGGATCACCACCTTAGTCGATTTAGCGATGTCCGTCTGTCCGTCTGTCCGTCTGTTGAAATCAGGTTTACGGGAAAACCAAGAAAGCTAATTGAATGAAACTTTCACACACAGGTCACACCTTCTTGCAGGCATCTTGCTATTGAAAATGTACACGCCTACCGCCCATACTCTATATATATTTACCCAGGCCAATTTTGAAAAAAGTTGCACCGATTTTCATGAAATTTGGTAATTTGGTGCACATGTGAACCAAATTAGGATTAGACTAGGTTTAAAGTTACCAAAGGATCGTATAGGGGCGTGGCACAGCCCTAAATTTTATCATTTATACTACCATATCTTGTAAGCCGTTGAAGATATTGCGATGATATTTGGTAAACAGATATATATCAAATATATGTTCACTTGCAATAAAAGTGGGCGGAATCTAAAAAGTGGGCGTGGAACTTTTCAACTGTTAAAATTTTGATTCCGTATATCTGAAAATTGGCACAAACGATTTTCATAAAAATTTTATAGATTATGCCGCTGAAAGCAGTCATCAAAACAAGCTCAGCCAAATTACTAAAAAAACTCGTTGAAAGGCGTGGCACCGCCCACATTATTTATAAACGTTATATTAAGAGAACTTACAACGTAATCGTTATGCAATTTAATGAGGTATATATACTTGGAATTAGGTCTCTTATTACAAAGATTTGGTCCAAAAGTACCTGTGGGCGTGGCACCTCCCATATAAGCAAAAAACGTTTATTGTTATAGATAGTGTGCTATGATAGTAATCTTCATAAAATTCGGTGTCTAGATGTCAGTTGCTATAATTTTTAAAAATAAATAAATTTTGACTGGATTGCATCAGTGGGCGTGGCACCTACCATATTAATATAAATTTCTAAGCGCTGTTTAAAGTGAACTATTGCAGCAATTGCTATGCAATTTAGTGCAAGTGGTTCAGTTCCTATAACGTATATCTGAATCAAAAGTGGCTGAAAAAGCATTGGTGGGCGTGGCACCTCCCATGCAAATAAAATAGTGATAAGTGGAATATCTATCGAAATATGTGAGCAATCATACTAAAATTTGGTGTAATGGGTTTGCTTATGGAAATCTATTTCTAGATCAAAATCGGCTGGATTGCATCAGTGGGTGTGTCACCGCCCTAAATTTTAAACTTAACTGCGACATATATCGCAAACTATACAAGCTATTGTGCTAAAATTTAATGTGAGAATGTCGATCACGAATATAATTTATTGATCCAAAAGAAGGCGGAATTGGAGAAGTGGGCGTGGAATATTTAAAATTTTTCATTTCTATTCGATTTTTTCAACATTTTTCATATTCTTTCGACTTTTTGAACCCTTTAACCTTTTCCAATATATCCTATATGTATTTGTTCGACTTTTTCAACCTCTTTCAACTTTCTTCATAAGTTTCTTGATTTTTTCGACTTTTTCATCAATTTTGAATTGTTTCAAATTTTTTCAAGCTCTTTCAATTTTTTTAGAGTTTTTCAACCTCTCTCAACTTTTTTCAACATTTTGCATATAGTTTGGGCTTTTTCAACCATTGTCAACCTTTCTAACATTTCACATTTTTTCGACTTATTCAACCTTTTCAACGTCTTTTTAACATTTGTTTAAAAGGTACTTTCAGTGCAGTGTAGGGTATGTGAGTTTCGGCCTGGCCGAAAATAAAACCTTAACTTGTTTTTTTTTAAAATTTTGTTATTACGTAATGTAAGTTGTATCACAATGGACCAAACTTGGTCTAAGTGAGTCGGTTTTTGTAACTGACTGCCACTCCTACCTAATGTAAGTTGATCAGCTGAAATAAGCTTTCAAGAAAATATAAATTTTATCTCCGTCAATCTTATAGTGTTTCAAATTGGCTGTATATTGACTTGCATCAAAATTTGGCTTTCCACTTTTTTGCTTTAAAAAAACTATATAAAAGACAATTTAACTAATTTTTTTTTGTGCAAACTCATCTGTTTCTTGAAATTTACAATATAATGCATTTTTCGATACATCAGTCCTTGAGCCAAAACATCACTTTATCGAATGTCTACAGAAAATAAAGCAAAATTGGCAATTTTAAATCCTAAATATTTTGGTCATTGTTTTGAAATTTGAGATTTTTTTTTGCTTTTTGTAAATTTTCCTTTTGCATTACAATTTTTGTTACACTTTGTTCATCTTTTTTGGTAAACAATTACTTTATCGTCATTTATAATCAGTTAAGTGCTCAAATTTGAATATAAGAAGAACGTGACAATACATAAATGACAAGTTTATAAGTAAAAGTCAAAACATACATTCAAGAAACATAAAGTTCTTATGAATAAAGCAACCAAGGATTACTAGACATTTAAGCGATAGTGTGAGTGAGAAAATATTGTGAATGAACATTTACTTGTAAAATATATACATATTGCAGAAACAAAGAATTTTGTTTTTTTTTTGTTAAATGGGGCAGTGTTGCTTATCACTTGCCTTGAAAAACGTGATACAGGTTAAACAAAGATTGAAAAAGCTTATTTTTTTCTTTATTACATCTTAAAAACCGAATTACATTTTTACTCCACCCATAGAATTAGTTAATTAATTAATTGGTACTGGTATTTTCTTTATACATGAAAGCTCCTTACATACACAAATTCTACGAAAGGATTAACATTCAAATTCAGGCACTTGAATACACACTTGTAGCTAAAAAAATACAAATTCACACACACACACAAAACAGCACACAGTCGCAGTCACTTCATTATTACACCATCAACACGTACGTTGTGACTTTAGGAAAATAATAAAAGCAAACGGTTTATTTAATTATTTCAATGTGTGTTTTTATGTGCGCTTGTAAGCACTCATAGGTGCATGAGTGTGTGTGTGTGTACAAAATTAACTCAAGTTTATTTAAAAAGCTTATAATTAGCTTGGAGATAGAGTTCTTGTCTTAATATACCCTACAAGCTGGATATCATTCAATTTGTCGTTGAGTTTCTTACGCATAGAAGTAGCGAGTAGAAGTATGAGTAACAGAAAAGTGTATATATTTCTGATCCGTATCGCCACGTGTTAATTTTGTCATATCCGTTTATGAAATCACAACAATGAGAAAACGAAGTGATATAAATAGTTGTAGGATATTTCTTTTCTCAAAGCTAGTGGGATTGAAAATGAGGCAAATCGGAAAACGAACATGCAAGCCGCCGACACAACTCTAAGCCTACATCAAATTTTTTCTTATTGGGGAAATCAGATTTTGCACTGATATTTCTAATGACTTTGCTAAGTTCCAAAGACAAAATGGACAAATTTGAACTAAAGGGGGTGGCACATCACAAGGCAGTGCAATATAAAAAACTTTTACAAATACTAGGAAATGTGGAGAAAAGTATATAAAGTGGGTGAGACTGAACACTTCTACTCCGAAATGCTATGCTAAGAGAACTTTATAAAAAAATTTTACCGAAATTGGCAAGAGACGTCTGACTATGCAAGCAACTTGGCGTGCACCTCCAATAAGATACAGCTATTTACGAACAATTTACTAAGCTTGGTAATGCAATACTCGTATTTGGTGACATGAGAAAGTACTTTACAAAAAGCCGGAAGTGTTTGGCAAGTGGGTGTGGCAACTCCCAACAGCTTTGGTATGGTAAACTTAAGCAAACTCTGTATGGCAACATTTGATTTAACAAACAAATACTGGACAAGTTTACGTCAGCGCCGGATTAAGGCTTTGCAAGGGCCGAGGCTTAGAACTAAAAGGGGACCCTTATAATTTTAAGATTTTCCCCCCTAAAAATTAAACTTAAATACAAAAGAACACATGGGTGACAAAAAAAAAGTATTTTTTAGCGGTGTATCGGCATAAATAATTTAAAATTATTTTACTGAGGTAACTGTTCAATGCATTGTGCAATAACACCAACAAAGTAATAACAAAAACAACAAAAAACGGTTATAGCTAGTTATAGTAGTTTCATCCATTGCATAATGGAATCATCAGTGATCTTTAAGCCGATGAGTGAGAGTTTATAAGCCTGATTTGTGTATGATGGAGAATGCTCAGGAAAATATTTAATGAAAGATAATTTTTTCACAAATTCAAAAAATAGTAATGATTTTCTCCTCTGTAAGTCACCTAATTGTAATTAGTTAAGTAGTCTGTTGTATTTATTGACGGCAATACGAAAAATATAACCTGAAATCCACACAAATTTTTGTCATGTTGGGGGTACTCTGAGCTCGGGGTCCGGGCTCTAGCGTTATCTATGCACCAAGCAAATACCTCGATCCAGCACTGGCGCACGTTTTCATTGTAAGCTGATGAAGTTTTAGAAAACAATATGCGAGTAAGGCATTCAGTGAAGCAAACAAGATCTGAATGTTCATAATAAAAAATGGAGAGATAACATTAAAAGTAAAACAACTTTCGTTACAAATGCAATGTAGGGTATTTCATTTTCGGCGAGGCTAAAGATTACAAGCTAACTTAGTTTCATTCAACTTCTTCAGCGGTTTTAAATCGTTGTTTGTTCTTGTAATTTTTAATGATTTTCCTATTTCGAGCTCAGTGCAAAGGCATTTACGGCAACAGTATGATTAGGGTAACTCATTTGTTTGAATATTTCAACATGCATTATTTAAGAAAAAATTTAAAAACGGGATCAATTATGTAGCACCAAAAAATGGTTCTTATTTTTTGTTCATACAAACGAAATCATGCCCCCCCCCCAGTATGATACAACATGAATTTCCATTAAAAAAAAAAAATGGGGAAAAAAATAAAATCTGAATTTTGGTTAAAAAATTTTCAAAGTATTTTATAAGCACGTAATTACAATATTTTACTTCAATAATTAGACTTTTTAACTATCAGTGCATGTATTACTTAAAAAAAAAATTTAATTTTGATAATTTTTGGACTAAAAATGAAAAAAAAATTTTTCTTATTTATTTTTTTATTGAAAATTCTTGTTGTGGTATTGACAATTTCAAATTATCTGTTACACAAGAAACACCAAAGCTCTGCTTGCGGAGAGACCTCAGTTTTTTTTCTTACATGTATATGGGCTTGAAAAATAATAGTAAATTTTTTTCGATACTTCCTTATGAGAACATAACGAAAACCGGTAAAAAATATAAAAGAAAATATTATAAATAAGAAAAATCTCAAATTATGTTCATGTTCTTGGCCAAATTCCGAAATATGAAAATTTTGCAGCTCTGGTGGCAACCCTAGGACAATTTTTTTTTATACCCTACACCGAGGGTATATTCACTTTGTCCTTCCGTTTGTAACACATAGAAGGAGGCGTGGCAGGTATAAAAAAGAGTATATATATTCTTGATCAGCGTCACCACCTGAGTTGATTTAGCGATGTCCGTCTGTCTGTCTGTTTGTTGAAATTAGGTTTACGGGAAAACCGAGAAAGCTAATTGAATGAAACTTTCACACACAGGTTACATCTTCTTGCAGGCATCTTGCGAAAATGGGCAAAATCAGTTCATGGACACACCTACCGCCTATACTATATGTATATTTACCCAGGCCAATGTTGAAAAAAGTTGCAGCGATTTTGATGAAAATTGTTGATTTGATGCACATGTGAACAAGATTAGGATTAAGCTGTGTTTCAAGTTTCCAAAGAATCGTACAGGGGCGTGGCACAGCCCTAAATTTTAACCTTTATACCACCATATCTCGTAAGCCGTGCAAGATATGGTGATGAAATTTTGTAAACGGGTTCATTTCAAATATATATTGATAAAAGTGGAGCGGAATCGTAAAAGTGGAAGTGGCTCTTTTCAACAGTTGAAAATTTTGATCAAACGATTTTCATAAAAATTTAGAGATGATGCCACTGAAAGCAGTCATCAATACAAGTTTTGCCACTTTACTCAAAAAACTCGTTGAAGGGTGTGGAACAGCCCACAATATTTATAAATGTTATATTAAGAGAACTAACAAAGTAATCGTCATGAAATTTAATAAGGCTAGAAGGTATGTTTTTGCAAAAATCTGGTGCAATGGAGCATTTGGGCGTGGCACCTCCCATACAGCAAAAAACGTTTACTGTTATAGATAGTGTGCTATGAGAGTAAGTAATCTTCATAAAATTTGGCTTAGAGGTGTCGGCTGCTATGGGCTTTGAAATTAAATGAGAATTGACGAAATTGCAGTAGTGGGCGTGGCACCTCCTATATTACCATAAAGTTGCGATCGCTATATTTAATTTAGGTGGCTTACTTGCCAAAAGGTATACCTGAATCGAAAGTGGGCGAAATAGCACGAGGCGGAGTGGCACTCCACATGCAAGTAAAACCCTTAAGTGGAATATCTTTGGAAATATGGAATATAATTTAGTAACCCAAAAGTAGGCGCAATTGGAGAAGTGGGCGTGGCACATTTAATTTTCTTAGTTTTTATTCGATTTTTTTCAATATTTTCCATATTCTTTTGAATTTACCAACCTTCTAACTTTTTCCAATATATCCCATATGTATTCGTTTGACTTTTGCAACCTCTTTCATTTTTCTTCATTATTTTCCTTATTTCTAAGACTTTTTCAGCGATTTTGAATTGTTTTATCATTTCTTAATCTCTTTCAACTTTTTCGAACATTTTCATATTATTGCGACATTTTTCATATTTTTTCGACATTTTGAATTTCTTTCAACTTTCTTCAATAGTTTCCATATTTTTTCGAGTTTTTTCAGTCTCTTACAACTGTTTTAAAATTTTTCAAATTCTTTCAACCTTTTTAACATTTCGAATTTTTTTCGACTTATTCAACTTCTTCAACGTCTTTTAACATATATTTAAAAGCGACTTTCAGTGCAGTGTAGGGTATGTGAGTTTCGGCTTGGCCGAAGATAACACCTTAACTTGTTTTTTTTTAAAATGAAAATTTACTTGAATATGAAAAAAGTTCGAAAATTGAGTATTCTTGAAGTATTCTAGAACATTCCATTTATTTGATCATGTCTACTGCTCCCTTCATCAATTTTCAGGGATGTGAACAAAAAGTTTTTTTTTTTTTAATCTTATTTTATTATGTCAATACCATTTGGCCTAAATCATCATCTTAGTTTTAAAATTGTGTTCCACACAGGGTAGACATTGTATGGATCTAAGCTATAGTTTAAATTGGTTTTGTGTAATGTAATAATTTTTTTTTATTGGTATGGATAAAATCTCATGACTGCCACCCTAGCAGCTCATATGTCAGTTTATTTCATTTCCTTAGCCGTATTTAACGCAAGAAATTATTTTTTTCTCTCTTTTGATCTTCATTATATAATTATGAATTTACTTAATTATACTAAGTGTTTTTGTTATTGCTTATGTTTTGAATTTTATTTCAATAATCACATCATTGCTAGAAGACATAACGAAGCAAGTGTGTGCACATGTTAGGCATCAAATTTCATTAAATTCAATGGCATTAAGATACTCCCAGTGGATAAAAGCACAAAGCATGCGAGGTAGCAACACTTATAATTTTTATGGCAAAAAGTACCTTCAGACAGTTTGCTAAATATTTTATCTGGGTAAATGTGCGTTCAGTTATGTAAATAAGTATCTGTGGGTAGGGAAGCATAAACCAGTGACAGGCTGTCAAGCTTCATCACAATAATGCCAATTATAATATCAATATTAACATGAATATTGCATAAAATTAATTGAAACATTCAAATTTTGGCTTTCCAATCTAATTCAAGGTTGTGGTGAATTAATATCCATGAAGGAAGTCTCGCACGGAAGATGTGCTTAATGCTTTAGTTAATGTTTTTTGGTTTTTATATGTATATTCTGCTTAAGATGAATGCTCAATAGAAACAAGATTTTATTAGTTAAGTTTTATCATGTATCTAATTTGAAAAAACAAAACTAATTACCCAATCAATAAATTAAAACTATTTCATTAAAGTCTAGAGCTACTGTGTAAATGAACACTGGACATAAAAAGTTTCTTTTGTATAATATTTTCCAGCCAATTTTAGAGGCATTATTGAGTTAAGTGTGTTTTTTGTACTTTTATTTTTTGAACTATTTTGATTATTCAATTCTCGAAAAAATCCTCAGAGCTGGAAATCTTTTGAAAATGATACTTGAAAATTTTTCGTGTAATGAAAGAAGAAAGATAAAAGTACAAAAAAAATGTAAAAAAGAAACAAAAATTCCAGTGCACAAGTATGCGTGGAATCGTATGATCTGGGCGTTAAATTGTGAATACTAAAACTGGTAATATCTCGACATAGAAATGACTCGTGCAGTAGTTGAATTTTTTTTTTTCTCTGCGTTACATATGATACCGTCACATTCAAATCAATTTACATGCAAAAAAAACTGTATTACCATATCGCGATAGCGAACATCATTAACTGCTATTGCCTGACCAGCCCTTTTTCCAAGATGAATGGGTTGATCATGCCTTTGACCCCAAATCCTGACCAAATAGTGAAACGTTGTGAATGAATTTATTTCTTAACACTCACTCGTAGATCTTTTGAACCCCAAATGTGACAATTTTGACGATTAACGACGCTATCAAGATGATAATGAGCTTCACCACTGAGAATGATTTTGTTCGGAAAACCTTCATTATTATGCCATTGGATCCATTGGGTGCACTAAAAAGTAAAATTTGAAGTGAGTTACATTTTCTTGTTTTTTACGATCTGTAATTTCAAGCAGAATCCTAAAAATCGAAACAGATTTTTGAAAACTTCACGGAATATTAAAATTTAATCACATATTACCAGGAAAACGTTAGTATATACTCGTTTGTGAACAGTTTTGCTCAAAAAATATCAATCTCCCTTAGCGCAAAAGTTGCCACTCTAGTTTGTCTACAAGGTGGACCAAATGTAATGCCATGTCGTATTGTGTATTGGGTGCCATTTTGTTAGAAATAAAAAAATCTCCAATGGAAGAAGTCTTGCGCCGCCAGATCTGGTAATCTGGTCGGCCAGTCCAAATCGCCAAATCAGGAGATTCAAAATCTTAATTGTAGTACAAGTTGTGTGAGCTCCATTGCTTGTTGTCAACTAATTCTCTATCTTAATACAACATCAATGTCAAAGCACAATGACATTTGAAGTCATTTGCAAAAATTATGGTACGTTTATATTATGACATTACTTTTGCTGCTTGGTGCTATTTTTGTATTTCAAAATTGGACAACGAGCAGTAGCGTATCTAGGGGGACTAAGGGGCGGCCGCCCCGAGGATAACCACTTGGGGGCAGCAAAACGGTCCTTGTATTGTTCTTATTTTGCTAGGGTTTTGTTGAACTAAAGCTAAAGTGAGGACCTTTTTGTTTTTTTTAGGTCAAATGCAAATGATTAAAGGGTATGTGGGATGAGCATTTTTCGAGAAGCAGAAGTAAGAAGCTCTTTTTGTTTTTTTGGTCATTAAAAATATTTTCTTGAGGTAGAAATAATTGGTATGTTGGGGACGGCAACTCAACTATTCGCCGACCGGGCGCCAAATATGCACGGTTCGCCACTGGCAACGAGTGCAAAGCGTAGGATATAAAAATATTTTCTTAATTACTGCACTGATTCATATTTTTAAACTTTTTCTTCTATGAACAGTTTGTTCTTCACTATTTCTGCGAGTTTAGGTTTGATACATTAAAATGAACTTCCTTCCAAATAAATTGTTACAGCAAACCCAGATATATTTGCCGTACACAATTTTCGATAACTTTATGCATATTCAATTTAAAATAGTAGCAGTAGAGCAGCACACAACAACAGAACAACGATAGTAAGCGCAAAGGACTTAAGCTGTCAGCAAGTCACATGACTTAATTTAAATTTACTTTCACATTGTGCCAGTAAGGCCATCAAAGGTAGCAAAAAAAAAAAAAGACGACCACTAACAGTTGCTGCGGCAAAAGTTGACACTACTAAAAAATTTCCCAAATGAAAATGCTGCTACATATGCAAATCAAAGAAGCTCTCACTTACACAGGCACACAAAATGGTGCACATTTCAAGTGAAATTTAAAGTGAAAACTTTCGCCGCCTGCACACTTAAGTCTAATATTTTAACATTTCTAGAGCTGGCATTTTGCTTCTACCTTAACGTGTTGGTTAGTTAGTCTGTCTCATTTTGTGTGCCGTCTTTTGCTACTCAGTATTTTCATATTTATGTGTCCCCAGATAGGAGAAACACACGCCACACAGACATGAACAATTTTCACACTTATACTCACACATTGATATACGCTGTGGCACAAGGCGCTATTATCGCGCGCACACGTTTATTCAAAATCCTAACAGTGCATCCGTATCCGGTTGCGGAGCGTCGTCGTCTTCCGTTTGGACGTTCGCCGCTCGCTCGGTCGGAGTCAAGTTGATACAATTTATTTGAAGTAATGGCATATGTACGAGAGTAGGGTATAATGAACAAAACAGGCAAATAAGTGAATTCAATTAGTTTTGTTCTTATTCTTAAAGTGAGTCAATTTTTATAAGATATCTTTGAAGATTTCCACTGCAGCATTCTCGACTGAGTTATTGATCGCCTGAGGCGAAAGTTCTATCTGCATTCTTTCGCTCGAATCGAAGATTTTCCTTAATTGTGCTTCATTTTCTTTCATTCTCTCTATGTTTCCAAGCTAATACAGTCGCTAGAGGTCACTTTTGTCAGTTAAGATAGGTTTATTTTACAGCCCACAGTAATCTTTATACCTTTATAAGCTCTTCTATCATATTTGGTAATTTTTTCACCAGTTATATGCCCACTACATATTGTCAACAATTTTACTGTCGATGTGGAGTCGTTAGTAGTTATAGACGCGATTTCCCGAGAGGAGTAAAATATCAGCCTTAGGTATTCTACTATATATTCTTGTTTCTAGCAGATATATTGGGTGTTTTGTTTTTGGATCCACCAATGATTTATAATTTTATGGAAGCAACAATAAGCATTTCGTCATCGAATAGCCTTGTGAAGATTGCCAACATACTTGCTTTGAAGGTAGCATCGCTTATGTTTCTACAATCAATCGGAAGCACTTCTTCTGCAATTGGTATATTATCATAAATTACCTCTTCTTTAACTGAGCCAGTTGCTTCTTAACTTATTTGTTGTGTTCCATCATATGTGTACTCTACCCTTTGCATTAATGTCAGCGTGATCAACCACATATGTACCCTACTGTCTATATAAAACTACATATTTTTCTACTACTCACTTTTCTTCAACTCGAGAGTCCTCTTCATTTCACTTTATCCTGCTCACACAATCACAATAACAATAAATTTTATTAATCATGGTGATGCTTTTGCCTGCAGCTTCGACTCCATCGGCTTTTTTGCTTCCTTCAGCCACGACCATTACAGCTGCAAACTGCGTTCTCAATGGAGATGAGTTTATGGCAGTGTTGAATAAAGCTTTGCATTTAAATTTCTCTTGTCCTCTATGTTTTATTTTATATTTTTTTTTACTTTTCTCCCTACCCTAATTTCTGTTCATTTTACGTTAAGGTCCTTTCAGTTTATTATTACTAAATGTTCACTAAATTCACATTTGAACTCAGTTCTCTGCCAGAGCGTAAGTGTTTGTGTGCTAAAATCTGTGTCCATGTGTGTGACAAATGTTCGGATAGTTGCAGTGTGTGAATGTGTGTTGAATTGTGATTTGTGTATTTTTGTGGTGAAAGTTTTTTTTGCAAACTTTTTTTGTTCATTAATCATATGGCAAAAATATTCGTTTATTACAAAAAAAAAAATATGAGATATGTAACTCAATAAATTTTCAATTAAATGTGTGATGTCACATATGGTCAAGAAGGATGAACTATTGTAAATTATAGTTTTAGAGTGTTCTTTTTACTGATATATTTTTTAATACCTATTAAATATATTATTTTGTTTTATTAAAGTGAACCAACTGGCATTTGGAAGATTGTTGAAACTTTCAACTTGTATGCAAAAAAATCATAACTCTTCCTCAACAGTTTAATTGAAACTAACATTTTGTGATATTGTTATGAAAATGATTAAAATTGTATTCTAGTGTTATCGAACCTCTGTCAAAATCTCATTTAAATTGACTCACATCTTTCAGAGATATAACGTTTTTAGTGGTATCCCGTTTGTATACGCCGTCACAGAGGCACATTGGAACAAAGAAATAGTCTTAAGCTCGGTTAAATATATTCGGAAACACATACAGTTTAATGCAAAACGTGTACAACACTGATTGGCGATGAGAAGTTATGTTTCAAATACGATACCGAAACTAAGCGCAAGAGGACAACTTGGAAGGCACCAAGCTCACTGAAAGTGAAGAAATTGCTTCGAGAAGTTTCGAGTCAATGTCACGTGAATTCGTTCAGTATAGTCAGACGGTCAATGGTGAGTAATATATGGGTGTTATGGAACGATTGTGCAATCTTTCAAATAAAACCAGAATTTTGTAAGTCACGCAGCTCGCATCTTATGCACGATAATGCACCTCTGCACAAGACCGTCAGTATTCATAAGTTTCGGGCCAAGTAACGTGACCCAATATCTGTCTTACGAATTATTTCCTGTTCCACACTATGAAAGGAACGATATATGACGATATCAAAACCATCAACCATTAGTGACGAGAATAGTCGAGGTTAGTTAAGATCTTAATCATTGCTTAAAGTAGCGATGGACACCAATTTTAGCTTTTTACAACAAACACATCTTTTATACTGTATGCACGGAATTTGTATTATTGTTATTATTGCACTATTCAGAAAAAGACCAAAGCAAGCGAACAACGAATCCACAATGCGCACATTGAGGAAAGCTTCTCTCGTTTCGTTTGATCAGTGTACTTATATTTCTTAGAATTGGCTTTTGGTTTGTGGGAATTTTTTTTTTGCTATCGAAATTGAATTTATAGTGGGTTTTTTTCTGTTGTTGTAATTCCTGTTGCTTTTGTTGTAAGTAGGTCCTGCTTCGAAAATGTTGCCATCGTTTTTACAGCAATGAACAATGGAAACTGAGACACTTGCACCAATTTTTTAGGGAATTATTGAACCGTGAAGAGAACCCAAACTGATTTTTTTTTGGAGATTTCTTTGCTGTTTAAAACTGACCAGTAACCCAATTCCGCACCTAATCGCATCGCTTTAGGCAGACCAAGTACATAATCGTTCGGCAGAGAATGTTGATTATGTGCGCCAGATTGTGGGTACTAACCATTTTGTCTAATTTAATAAAATATTTCTGATACAAACATTGAATATATTTTGAGCACCAACTTCAATGATGTGGCTAAGTCTCTGTGACTAATTTCACTATATTGAATTAACTACCTGTTTTGGTTGTTCAGTAAAAAAAAAAAATGTATTTCAACAATTAGTTTTTTCTGTAATGTTTTTTTTTTAAGCTTAGAAGCTTTAGCAAACGTATTTATGCTCTGATTTCAATTTCAACCCTTTTTGGAGGTTATGCAAATGATGCAGCTGACGGTTGTCTAGACACTTTTCAATTATTTCCGCATCAATTAAGAGAGAATTGAATGAGACAAGAGAAATATCAATATTGAAAATTTCATAAAATGCAAATCAGTCAAATTACTTATACATAAAAATTTATTCTAATGCTGATTGGTATAATTGTGGAACGGACTGCAAATAAAAATAAAGGTGGAAACGTTTACGTTATAGAAATATTTATGGCGAGCTGATGTTTGGCTCAATACAATTCTCAAAACATGACAAGTGTACAGAACTCTTCTTGATCCACGATAAGGTGTCAATTAATTGACCACGGACAATTGCTTACCCTTGACAAAACACAACATGCGCGTGTTGTCATAAAAGTAACAAATTGCCAACGTGAACTTGATGACAATTAAATTGATGCCGGTTCAAAATGCATAAGTCAGCAAATGTGATAGGGGCTGTCCAATAAATGTGGTATGAAATGGTACGCGTGGCTTAAATTTAGTCTGATTATAATAGAAAAAGGGACACATTTTAATTGCAACATGCAATAGCACACGCAAATATTTGACATTGATGATGACATCAACTGAAAAGTGGCCAGAGCTGGACAGTTTTTTAGCTATCAACATTGAAGCTTGGTTTAGCTGAAGTGAAATGAGCACATCTTATATGAAACAAAAATATTTAATTTTATTTATTTATATTATTTTGATAAAAAAACTCTTGAAAATGCAAGAAAATGTGCACGCTATATCGTCTGCAAATGCAATAGATTTACCTAAAACTGTTTGAGTAAATAGCGATTTGAAAAAAACTAAAAACAAACATGGTCCTAAGACAGAACCTTGAGTTACAACTAAGTATTTTAAATTTTCAACCTTTGATGAAATAAGATGAAAAACAATTCGGAATAGGGACACGAATTTTATCAGTTCTTTTAAGATCATCAGGAAAAATACCTGAATCGATGCTAGACGGCCATTCAGGACGAACAAAATCTGTACTATATAACCTTGCTTCTCTATAGAAAATTAGGATTTTTTAGAAGAAATCTCGACACATGTTGTTCTGTATTTTAAGCCTACTGTCAAGAGTTTTTCCAGAATCTCTAAAAATAGCAGTGATAGTATTATTCATAAAAAGGGTGAATTTAAAACTTAGCGCCCCATTTCTTATCGGAGCTGGGAATCCCGCAACAATTGATAGTTTCCATTACAGAGCGATGATAACTGATATTTTTCGACCGGAATGTGATTGATTTGTATCATGGTTCGAATAAGATATGAAGTAACCTGTCATATACTTAGCACATTAAACAAATGATTTCTATAAAGAAGTTTTTAACTCTATGCAAATATTGTTGTTGTAGCGTATGAAGTCATAGTGGTTCAAACATATACATACCTATGGAGAAAATTAAAGCTGCTCCAAACTTCGCTCCCCGGGTACCAAAAGTTTCGTTTTTGGGCCAATAACAACCATGTTTCAATGTTCCTGCCTTATTTCAATTTCACAACGGGGTTCAAGCATTTGAGACGTTCAACTCTTGAACCGATACTGATACCATAAATGATTTCGAAATTTTTTCTGTATTGTCATGGAAACGGTTGGATCAATATCTTCATATGCATTCGAGTTTCTTACAAATGAATAATCAATGAATGGAGCTTCCACAGCAAACCATACTCGAATATATTTTAGTATTATAAAAATACAAATATCTCGGACTCTTTTAATTGTTTTGCAGTCAAAATGAACTGATCACGAAACATACAAATTTTAAGGCAATATATTCCTTTTGCCATCCATCGCGCATGGATCGTAAGCCAAGGTTTAAGGAATTTAGCATTTCCCGCACCACTGATAACTACTTGCCCTCATGTTATGGCATATCATTTTGAAGCTTGTGTATCAAGCTGTAATCTGAAGTTCACCGAAAAAATATTCAGAAATGGATTTTTCAAAAAAAAAATCAAAAATTCATTTCAATTTACAAAATTTTAGCTCTTTAATTTTTGTTAAAATTAAAAAAAAAATATAAATACTTTTTTCCCCGCGAAAATTTTTACGTCATTCAACGCAGAATAAATCAAAGTTTTTTTTTTTAAAAAAAAAAAATTTTAAATATGGGTTTTTTAAAAAAAATGCAAAATTATTTTTCGATTCGCAAAATTTTTGCGAAAAAATTTTTTTTTTCAAAAACAGTATTTTTTTTCGAAGAAAAAACCTAAAAATATAAAAACAAAAAAATATTCAGAAATGCATTTTTCAAAAAAAATTCAAAAATTCATTTGAATTTTCAACATTTTGGCTCTTTAATTTTTTTTTAAATAAAAAAAAAAAATATAAATAATTTTTTCCCCATGAAAAATTTTACGGAATTAAGCGCAGAATAAATCAAAGTTTTTTTTAAAAATAAAAAAAAAATTTTAAAAAATGGTTTTTTTTAAAAAAAATTCAAAAATAATTTTAAATTCGCAAAATTTTTGCAAAAATTTTTTTTTTTTAGAAACAGTATTTTTTTTCGAAAAGTACAAGTAAAAACCTAAAATCGTATGTATACCAATTATTTATTGATAGAGTTTGCTGTAAGCTATGAATTTTCGAAAAAAACACTTATTCTGAAAAAGTACAAAAATCGTGAATTTCATACCTGTGTTTCTCAACAACAAATAATACTAGGGCAAATCCCTGAACGCAGTTCTATTGCTGGACATCGATATTACAATAATGCCAAATTGCAGCCAAATCGGTGCCAAAAAATTTTTTCGCTGGCGTTTTCGCGTGTTTTACCCCTTATATGAATTTGTACAAATTAAATGTTATTTTCAAAACACCCTCTTTGACCAGTTCGAAGGAGTTGTCGGCTATTGTGTATTTTGCGTTATCAAACTTTGCTTTAAAGCTTAAAATCTTTGGTTGTTATTTAAGTTTTGCTATTTCTACTTCGGCTGTTACCATTGTTCCAACAGCTCAGAGATGTAAAAATACTAAAACTTTCTTTCATATAGTTTCGAATATTAATGAATATAGAACAATAAATTGCAGTCAACTAGAAATTACCATCAGTCACAAAATACAGTTAATAATATTTTTAACCATACCTGTCTAAATTGACTGTATAAGTTGATATTTGTTAAATTTTATATTAATATTGATTACTGCTAACTGGCTGTAAGTTTAATTATTGTTAAAAACTGTCAATACAACAAATAACTAAAGTTTATAAAAAAAAGTTATTTGAAAAATATTTTGAGAAACATTTTAGAAATAGAAAATATTAATATTTAAATAAAATTGCTTAAAGTTTTTTATTTTAGAAAATTTTTGGTTTGTTTTATTGGTTCTTATTAATAATAATAGTTAAATGATAATTAAACTTCAGCCATTTTTATTAACGATCAATATTTAAGTAAAAATGTTTTATTTATTGAACAAACTTTGACAACAAAGGAAAAAAACAATAACTCTAGAATATAGACATATGTTTCGATTCTTAAAATCTCATCAGTATATTTTTGGTTGATGTCTACGTCAGCACTCAAATTACACCCGCAATACTATCGTAAGTCTAACGAAAAGCTAATTTTTAATTTCAAACAAATGTGGTAAATTTTTTTTAAATAAATTCCAAGATCACACCATTGCATTGAAATTTCAATCAGCTGTTCCGCTTTTGTTTACATCACTAAAGCATGACGTCACCTGAGTGGATTAAACCGCAATTCTCCTTTGTTATCGCAATTTCTTAAATTATTTGTTTAGTATGGCGGGTGTAATTTGAGTGCTGAAGTAGACATCAACCAGTCGATTTTTTTGTGATATGTCTTAATTTTTGCTTACGAGTATCAGCTCTACGTGTAAGAAGTAAAATTATTTTTTTTTATTTTATTTTTATTTTTTGTGACCACAGAATCAAATGTAAAATTTGATTTTTTTTTAAAATCTGGTCTATTTTTATCTATATCTTTTGAATAACTTTTTTAATAAGAAATGTAATCTCACACGTTTGTTTGTCATTTTATTATCTTTAATTTGACACTTATATCGGGGAAATTGGTCATTTATAGATCAAGATATGAATTTTAAAGTGAAGAGAAGTCGAAAAAGTGAAAAAACCACAATATCTCGAAAATTGTACCATTCAAAAAATTTTCATTTTCATTTCCGAACTCAGCAAAAAAATCTACATAAGAAAAGTAACCTCAGATCAATGGAACATTTTGAGTGTAAACTAGTGTTATCATTTAATTGTTTTTTATTTTCCTTAATAAAATTAAAGCATTTCTAAACAAAATTGTCGTTGGGTTTAATTTTTTTAGTTTGTTCTATTTGCCATAGTTTTTGAGATATTTCGTTACAAAAAATTTCTAAAAAGTAAAAGTCAAAAAAGTGTGCAGTCATGTAAAGAATAGTCGATATATATATGTATCTTAAGCTGAAGTTGTTCTTCAATTCCGACTGGCGTCTGTTATTTCATAGTTTTATTCATTTAACTGTGACTGCAGTAAAGAGGTGAATGCAGAACTGTACAGCGCTGTAACAGCTAATGCCGTTACGTGTGTTGCGTCATCGGTTTTTGCTTGTTGCCATAATCTATGTCTTCATAGCATTGATCGAATGATGTGTTGTTTCAATTGTTGCTTTTAAGCCTGTCTAAGCCTAGTTGCATCATCATTAATTAACGCAATTCACTTCTATTGACAGAAACGCGATAAGCCTGTACATAAGATTTTTAGGACAATAGATGCCGTATCCTACATATTGCAAATTTGCCAATTAAATTGCTTCAGCCAACTTAGTTTACTGAGTTGAACTTTGACAGTTTTTTGAGATTATATGAGCACTATGGAAACAAAGTCGTTAGTTATTAATAATTGTTGAAAAAACATGTTGCGCGTCATCAGTAAAAAAATCGTAGTTTTCAAAGTTATGGCGGGGATTTCAATATGAAAGCACATGCATTCTTAGGATTGATTGAGGAATAACATATAAAAAAATCAAAACAAAAAAAATATGTTATATGGAAAATATTTTGAAAAAAATTTTTTCATTAAAAAAGTTGGTGTTTCAACAAAATTATTTAAATTTTTTTAAGTTTTTTGTTTTTATAAAGTTATAGTCTTTTTTAACAATATGATTTTTTATCCTATCTACTATAGTTTTTGAGATATTTCGTTTCAAAAAATGTTCAAAAACGTCAGAAAAAGCAAAGTATACAGTTATTAAAAGAATGACCAACATGCATTTTTATTTATACGCTTGTCCAGAACAACTCAAAAAATAGAATATTTCAAGATCATGGGTAACGTGCATCATTTTTCAAATAGTTACCGAATATTTAAATGAATTGCATATTACAATAATAAATGAATTTTTAGAAAAAAAATAAAACTTCTCTTGTATTTTCAAGCAAAGCAAAAATGGTCATAATTCCCATGGGACTTATGGTAACACATAATTTCCAAAAATATATTGGGCATTATGACCATTGCGGCTATGACTTGGCAACACTTAAATTGTATGGAAGGATACCCATTTTAATTATTTAGAAATATTTCAATATCACTAATTTCGAGTTGGTAATCAGAGCATATTGTGCTAAAATAATGTGTTCACTATGAATTTAATGTCATTGTGTGAAGGAAAGTTAAAATCAAAGGAAAAGAAGCAGAAATTGAATCTTACACAGATAATAAAGGTATTTGGAAAGCTTTGTAAGAAACAGTATTCCCAACTTCAAGGTTACCATCTCCAACGTGGCTGTCGAAACACTTAAATGCAGTTTGGCGAGAAACTCTGATCCTAAGAATTACTCATTAGCTTTAGAGAGAAAATCCCCTTAAAAGTCTTAACCAAATCACGCAAAAGAATAACCGGCGCGAGAGTAGACATTTTTTTTAGTACCATCACTACAAGAATATATTTATAAAAATTTATTTTTCTAAAACTTTGCTATATCTTAAGAAATTGTTTATTTCAAAGCAGAAGCAAAATCCTACATCGATGACCAAATTTAGAATTTGCTATTCTAAGAAACAATCGTTTCCCTCTTTCAGTTTGTTGAGCTAAAAATTAGGTATGGCATGAATTTTAGCTCTCAAAACTCTTTAGCAAGATATGGGGTTCAACTACACAGTTTTTCTATTGTGTTTTAACTATCTCTGGAGCCTATGAATCAATATAAGCCAAATGGAATTCTGAATGTTTGTAGTTTTATTTCTACTGTATTTGTATATGTTCTTATGCCAAAAAAAGGGTGTACTGTAAGTTTTTGAAAAATCAAAAATGATGTAACAGAGTTAAAGGGATTTTCAACATACATATCCTTCATAATCTTCAAGACATTTTAAGTTAAAAACAACATTTGATTTAATCAAAGTTTGTTAATAATTAAAACTAAAAAAAAAGCTTACTTTTGGTAGTATTTAAATTATGTTATACTAAATCTGTCTTATACTTTGTTTCTTAGTTCCATAGTTTTTTTCCCATATTTTTCTACCTTTTTTAGTTGCTCTTAAAGCTAAAATCTTGACTAAAGTAGCAACATTTGAATCTTGTTCTCCTTTTTCATGTCATGTTTGTCTTAACACAGCGCAGGAAAAGTGGTCCTTTTATCCTTTTTTTTTATATAACAAATATGTTTGCATACTACTCATCCTTTTATAGTTCAGACACTTGTGAAAGTGTGCTGCAGTTAACGTACTCGTCAAAGTTTGAAGTAAATAAAGCATAAGCTTAGCCTTTTTGTTAAAGATGTTTTGCTACTTACCAGTAAGTGGCAAAAATATTGACAAATTTTTACACTTTTTTGCTGCATTTTGTTTGGGGAAAAGCTGGTGTCTTAAATTTTTTATTTCATTTTTTGTTTATACTGTAATTTATGTAACTCTTTCTGATGACTTTCTTACGTTACATTTTTTAGTTATAATATCCACTGCTAAGTAATTTTTTAGTACTTTTTAAACTTTTTAATAAGATTTTTGTACAAATGAGACCGTCTCATTCTTGCATTTTTTACAAAATTTTTTACCATAATTTCTTGCTTTAAGTTCTACAACAATTTTTCAATAATTTTTTACTATTTTTGGTATAAACCAATTTCAATAACCTATGACTTATAAACTGTACTATAACATTTATTAGTGTTTAAGTCTTTACGGTGTTCCTCTTAATGTGCTGCAAAACTTATATATAGCCGCGTAGTGGCCCTTTTAAACTTTTGCATTCAGTTTTATTGCTGTTCGGCAAATTAAGTTTTTTAATAATTTTTCAACTCATTTTCATTGAAAGTTATTATAATTTTATCAAACAATTTCGAACAATCTTGCAAGTAACTCGCAAGTAAATAACGCTCGATAAAACTAACCAACCAAGCGACGAAGCATCCAACTATTTTTACTTTTAAGTTTGAACTTTACGCAGTTTACATACGTCAAGGCAGTGATTTGACAGAAAGTAGGTGGGAATACGGTAAGACAGGTATGCAAAATATAAGAGCACCATCTTTTCTTATAAAACTCCAAAAAAGAAGTGCAACTTTTAGTTAAAGTTCTTTCAAAAGTTTGAAAAATTTAAATGTACAACTTGAGAAATAGATTTTTAGTGCCAATTATATGTAAGCTATGTCTTAAAGTTATTTTTGTAATTAAAATAATTTTAGTTTTTGTTTGCCTGCATTAGATGTGACCAATTTTAATTAATTAAAATGAATTATTTCATAATTTATCTTAATTTGAATTTAATTTCCTCTTAACTGTCAGCAACCAATTTGTGCTGCTTGAAATATTAGAGAATATAATTTAGTTTTGACAATAAGAATATATTACATACTGTATTGTGCATTTTGTCTCAATGACATTGTTGGCAGTCAACTCAACAACAATTTCCCAGAAGTATAAGACAACAATAACTACATCTAAAATATACTAAATATCATTTAATGATTTTGTGATAAGACAAACCAGGTGAAATTTCGTTTGCAAAGATAATGGCTTTCATCACAGTGTACAGTAGGCTAATCATCATTGCTCAGGCTCAGTTCTATTGAAAAAGTTACTTAAGACAAGTAGACTTTGCGTTTCTTGTCTATATTAGGAAATCATTTATTTAGTAGTATAAAAATAACAGTTTGCAAATAATGTACAAAAGCTATTGTATAAAATTATTTCAAAACAGCGATGGGTAAAATGAGAAAATTGAGCCAATTTTAGCTCTTTACAATTTTTCTTAAAAAAAAAAAAACAACCACATGCACTAGCCACTGCTTCGCACATTTGTGTCATTGTAGTTTTTTGTACGCGATTTGAATTGTTGTAATTTTTGCATTAATCAGTAAAAACAAAGAAAAAAAAAACAAAGCGAGTGAACGAGGAAACAACAATGCGCACATTGACGACAGCTTCTCTCGTTTCGTTTCATCAGTCCACTTTTTTTTCTGCACTCACTTTGTATTTGCTTGATTCTTGGAATTGACTTTTGGTTTATTGCAAATTTTTTTTTCTTCGCTATCGATATTAAAATTTAAGGTGGGTTTGTGTCAATTGTTTTTGTTGCATCCAAACTTTTTGGAAAAAATTCCAGTTCCATTCCATAAAAAAAAAAGAAATTAAAATATTTCTAATAAAAGGTTATTTTCACTTGAAACTTTTTTTTTAAAACTGAATGGTCACTTAACTTTCATTGAGATAACTCTTGATAAGTAAAACTTAAAGACGCTTGAACTTCCGAAAATAGTAAATTAAGCCGATGTAAAAAATTTGTAAAAAAAGAAATTATCGAAAAACATTTCAAACCATGCAGTCGGATTATTTCATATTACTTACTTAATTGGTTGCCGATTAAATATGTTGTTTTTCAAAGGATATATGGGGAAACATATTTCCCCGGTTTAGTTAGAAACAATTGACCTTTAATATTTTTGATTTGAAATTTTTAATCGAATTTTACAGTCAATTGCAGTAACCAATATTCATGTGAAATTTCACAAATCGGTTAATGATTTATAAACAAACATGACAAAGACAACAAATGGAACAATTTAACCTGGTTATTGGTGACATATGTTTCGGCTATTGCCACATATATGCACATATTCATATGTATATACATAGCCTCATCAGACCAGTTTTTGGTTAATATGTAATGCGATTCAAACCTCCGACCATTCCATGAATTATATGTGGACGGCCGCTCAAACACTTGAGCCACGGAGGTTGTGCTTTTTGTTTAACAAAAGTGGCAATGAAATGAAAGCAAAGCTTTATTTATTTCCATTCAAGATGTACGTTTGTAGTATATTTTCTGGAAGAATTGTTTGAAGTTAATAATCATATAATTGAAGTTAAAAAGCAATGTATTTTTATTACAAACATTTCGAGATGTTGTGCCACTGTTTTGTTCATTTGACTTAAATTCTATGTCCTACTCAAAATTAAAACTTGTTGTCATATAATTAAGATTATGATGTCCTAACTCCATATAAATATTTGCAGACTCCTAGCAGCAAAGTAGCGCTTTTGTGTTTCTGTATGCGTAGGCTTTGACGTTTATAATAGTGTATGTTAGTAATACATTATTACCATGCGACTGATAGCATAGTGTCGGTGTTGGCAGCATTTCAAATACATATTAGCTCAACCTAAATTGCTTTTATGTGCAAGATGAATTGCTTGTTTAAGCTAAGAGATGATCATTAAATTATTTATATTTGCATGCTTTCAACAACTTATTTTCACAAATAAATCATATTTTCATATAATACTGCAGCATAATACTCATGCATAATACCAAAAAGTGTTACCACTTAAGTTCGACAGATGAAACTAAAACAAATCGAAAGTATAGAAAGAAAAAACAAAAAAACAAAATTAAAAAAATTGGAGGGTTAAAAGTCCCTGGCGACTCATCTTCACAAAAAGAGGAAAAGTGTCTGTCCAAAACTCACAACGTTCAGAATTTCTCCAACTGTTTTTTAAAACACTTTTTCAACTAAAATTGAAAGTTATCGGATATATCTGAAATAGCAGTGGAGAAACAATTCAAATTCAGATTAGTACGGAAATATCTGATCTTCAAAAATATATTCATAGATGACATTTTAAGCAAAACAATAACTTAAACGGTATAGCTACTAATCTACGAAACTGATTATAAAAAATGAAATTTATTGATCTTTTTGATACTGTTTTCATACTGTATTACACAGGGCATATCCGTGTGTTCGTTCGTTACGCAAAAGGTTGTGGCACCTCACCTAAAATTAAAAATTTTAAAGCAAAAAAGTACTTAAGGTTATGCAACAGAGTTCCACAAAAATACTAGGCGTGGCATACAATCAAAACTGTAAAATGACTTATTGAGGCACATGTTTGAGTAAATAAGTATATCCAAATTTATTGTAATTATCCAAAATAGTTCGAACGAACAATAAAAAACAGCCGGCGAATTTTGACAAAAAATTATGGTACCTACCATACAACGAAATCTTCAAAACGTCAAACTGTGGGACTTGCGAGTATTAAGGGGATACTAAAGTATCTCATACAAGAATCTTGATTGCTTTCAGCATGTCCTTAGACAAAAATTAGGCGAAATAAGAAAATGGAGACCAGCACACCTCATACGAGTGATATATGAAGCATTTCAGACGAAGTGGACAATGCAAAAAAAATGAGATTCAGAAATTTGTTCATATTCGTCTTAATTGTACTTCTAGGAGGTGTAAGCACTTAATTTTTTTCAAAAATTGACGTAATATGAAAGTGGATTTTTCGGAAGCAATTTTTCGAACTTAACAAATTTTAATAAAATAATAAACATTGTGGTTCCTAAAGGAAATTTACTGACCTTTTCAATTATGAAATCAGATTAGGCATTTGATTTTTTTTTTCTTGTGGAAAATCAGAAGTGAACATTTTATCTCAGAATTTAAATAATTTCAACATATTTTATTTTTTTATTTAAACTTTAAAATAAAGCATAAAATATACCAGTAATATACTTAAAATTTTTAAACGTGATCTACATTAGCTTACGAGATATATGAATTAAAGTGCATTCGTGCTGCACTTTGTAAGGGACTTGGGACTTAAGAAAGTACCAAGTCCCATAATTTATATACATGCTTAACTAATAACGATCACATTAAAATTTTTGTTGTGTAACATCTAAGTACATAAGGCTTTTCTTAAAAAATGAAATATTTAAAAAATATTATGTCGAAATTACTGAAAATTCGAATTTGATTAAAAAATTAAAAAGAAAATCTTTTCTGATAGTTAAAACAATATTGTTTATATTTTATTATATATTCTTTAATTCCAAAAACAGCGCTCGAAAATGAAAGTCCTTAAACTTCGCCAATTTTTCAGAAGTCTATTACTCGGCAATTAAGCCTCATACGAAAAAAAGATAATGTGTACACTAGGGTGGTTCAAAATATTAAAGTTGCTCCAAACTTCGCTCCCTGGGCACCAAAAGTTTCGTATTGGTGCCAATAAGAACCACGTAAAATTTGGTCCATTTCAGAAAGCATTTGATGGACCCGCCACCCTTTTGAAAACTGGGAAATGGTCCTCAATCTATCAAAAATGATTAATATCTGTCGGAAGCTGCCCCCTAGACGGATCAAATTTATGACAAGGTCCCATTATTTTTCTTCTCCAACACTTTTCCTGAACATATTTACCCCCTATCACAACCCCTTAGGGGTGCTCCCCTGCAAAAATAACATTCTTGTGTAATTATGAAATTGACTTCTCCCTCTTCTCAGATGCCTCAGATGGGGTAAAATGCAAGACGAACTCGCATCATTTTTATTTTCCCAAGCTTTTTCCTGTACACATCTACCCTGATCTACGCTGATGATATTGATATTATCGGTCGGAGTAAGAGAGATGTTACTGCTGCTTTCACTGCTATTGAAAAGGAATCAGCCAAAGTGGGTTTGACGGTAATCGAGGGCAAGACGAAATACATGATGTCTACTAACAACAACAAGAGAGCACGGAATCTAGACTCTCATGTTACAGCGGGCAACTGTAAATTAGAAGTTGTCAAGGAATTCATTTACCTTGGCACTGCCGTAACCAGCAACAATGATGTCAGTCTGGAGATTAAGCGGAGAATAACAATTGCTAATAGGTGCTACTACGGTCTCAGTAAGCAATTACGTTGCAGAGCTCTCTCTCGATCGACAAAGCTAACACTCTACAAGACGCTCATTCTACCTGTGCTTCTTTATGGCGCTGAGGCATGGGTGGTTTCGACAACAGACGCAGCCGCTCTTGGGGTGTTCGAGAGGAAAGTTCTCCGCAAAATCTTTGGTCCTGTTCGAGTTGGCGACGACTATCGCATTCGAATGAACCACGAGCTTTATGAGCTCTACGCCGACATTGACATAGTTAAGCGTATAACAATACAGCGACTACGCTGGCTGGGTCATGTTCATCGTATGGATAAAGAAGCTCCAGCGAAAAAAGTATTCGAAGGGAAGGTCCCCGGTCAACGACGAAGAGGGAGACCATGCCTCCGGTGGATAGACCAAGCTGAGGAAGCCCTAACCGCGATTGGCATTAACGATTGGAGAAGGTGCGCGCAAAACAGAGGTGCCTGGCGAGAGCTAATGAGGTCGGCCGTAACCTGACAACGGGTTGTTATGGCCATCTAAGTAAGTAAGTTAGTAAGTCCAATAAAATTCGCACTTAACATACTTCTTGGTGCTTCTCAGTTCAATTCGATACCATTTTACTTTTCGAAACTATTTGATGCTATTTGACTTTAATTAACTTTTTTGATTTTTGTTTATACAATTCGATCCTTCTTGACTTTTTCGATACGTTTTAACTTTTCCGATACCTTTAACAACTTTGAACTCTTTCAATACTTCATTAAAATATTCTGTACTTCCTAAGTATTTTGTTACTTTCGATTTTTGTCGATAACTGTCAACTTTTCTCAACATTTCAACTTTTTTCCATAACCTTCGGCACAATTACATAGCATTCAAATTTTATAGCCTCATTCGCTTTTCTGTACTGATTTATAAATTTATTTTAGCATAAGACGAAATGTGTGCTGCAGCTGAAAACTGTCAATAATAAAAGGCATTCAATTGTATTCGTAGCGTGAAGTTTGCTTAAGAACTCATTTTTAAATTATTTTTGAATGCAATTATTTTAATTTACTTAAAAAGTTTCTAAAGCTCACATATCGACTTAAAAAAACAATAACCCCAAAAGACTGTAAATTTACGATCAGCTATAAACTGTGTGCATCAGTGTTGGCATCAAAGATTTTCTTTTATTTTTATAGCATTTCTATTTGATGCTGGCAGTACTCAATAACATCAACGTTTTTTTTTCAATTTTTTTCTAAAACTTTAGTATTCTCTTTTAAGGTCTTATTTTTATGTGCTTAGCTGTTGATTTAAATTTTTTTAATCCCTGTTTTTTTTTGGTGCCATGATTTTATGTCTTTGATAAATGTTGTTGTTGACAATGTTACCTTTTTTTTTGCACTGCACATAGAACTCACTCAAATTCGCAACACCATCAAAACAGTTCAACTTGCGTTTTTAAAATCGGAAAAAAGTTGCAAGTTTTAAAAAAAAGTTACGGCAACGCTTTTACAACTGCAATGCGCTTCATGCTACACCTTTTTATATTTCCAATGCTTGCAAAAGTGTTTTTGCTATTGGTGTTGAAAATGCTGTAGTTGCACTTTTGCTGCATGTGCTGACTAGTGCCCAGCAAACATTTGGAAGATTTTCGAATTTTTTTTCTATCATAGTTATAATTTTTCTATTAAAGTTTTTATTGCATACTTCTAGGTATGTTTTAAATCAAGTATGTTTCAATGCATTACGATTGTGACACGATATATTTTTTGTTAATTGCAAAGAACGATAACATGTAGTCAGGCCGGTATTGTGTTTACATCTTATTTTATGTATCGGCAAACAATTTATAATTATAATAATATACACTAACAAAATGGGAAAATAATTCAGGAACCGATGATATATTTTGTCTTCAACAATAACCTTTTGAAATAATAAATCATTAGTTATTATACCCCAAAATAGTTTCTCCTGAGAAAGCTATCGTTTGACATAAGAATACCGCCGCTGCGACTTATATTGTATATAACTCTTCCGGGATTAAAATGTTTGCTGGGTATGCATGTGTGTGCAATGCAGCGCATGAACTTGTGTGTGGTTGATAGCGCGCATACACATAGCTGCTGTAAAATGTCCTTAAAGTTTTGCTATTTTTATAGCGGTTTGAAAGAATTTTATTTGCGCTTTTTTGTTTATAAAAGAAACTAGTATTTCGTGACCCTGCAAATATTTAAGGAGAGATAATGCTCTGCAGTTAATCATAATGTAACAATTTCTTGAAATGAAATAGTAAAATTTTCGAAACCAAAATAGTTCGAAAGATCTCTTAAAATGTTCAATGGTTGTTAAAAATGTGTTGTTAAATTTTCGCATATTTTGTATCATCGTTAGGTCTTGGCATCTTATCCTCGGATCAATATTTTAGAAAATATCTAACTCACTTTTGGGTTTTATAAAGTTCAGGGTTACGATAGTGGGAGTTACCAAAACCTCAATATTTATTTCAAGCAAAAGTTGATAGTTTCTGGCTTATAGTGCTTGTGCTATACTACGGTTATCAGGCATAGAGTAGCACTGTTTGATTTAAATATGAAAATGATTTCATGGCCTTTAACTTTTTAATTTTTTGGAGCTCTGCAAAAAAAATTCTGGTTTGGTGATGCGGCGATGTATGGTCTTGCAGATGACTCTAAAAGCACAAGATTGGCCTATGTATACAGTATAAAAAATACATAATTCATTAAAACCGAACCTGAAGGTCTATTTGTTTTCCAATAAAATTAATTCAATTAAATTTACTTAGATTCATTGGAAAGGCTGAATCATCTCTCATTGCTGTAAAAGTATGGAAAAGAAAGTAAAATTTCGGATAGTAGGTGTTCCCGCACAAAGGTTGTTCCATTCGGTTGTATAGTTTTCAACGCAAAGTGCTTTCATTTTTTTTTTACGAGAAATGTGGAGCCGCACTTTGTCTTTAAACCCAACCTAAGGTCAGGGCTTGCTCATGCCAGCAAATATTCCCGCACAGATATTTACTTGAATAGTGCGCTGCACATTCTTTTCAGTTCGTCCTTGTTTGCATTAAATGTTTCTGTAACAAATTTTACAAAATTTGACTTAGTGCTTTTCCAAGTAGAGCATTCAAAAGGTTTTGCTTGTATCGGAGGTGCCACGCCTAGATATTGTCATATGGTTTCTTGTGTTACCAAAAGTTATAGTCGAAATTTAAGCCGCATTGCCTTAAATATAACGGCTTATGAGTTAGCAAAATGGTCGTTTTCTTGAGGAATATTTAATTAATTTTGTGGAACTTTTTTTTTTGTTTAATGAAAATATTGGATTGGAAACTTTCAACGATGTAAATTTTTTTGTTAGGGGGCTCAAATTAAATCTTTAATTAATCACTATGACGAGTGGTAAGTCAATCGGAATATAATTTTTTAATATTTTCAATGTGTTTTGATGTGGCGTGTAAATGATAAAAATCTGATTGACATATCTTAAATGAAATGCAGATTGATTTGATGGCAGTTAACATATTGATAAGGCACTATTATTAAAAATTATTACAGCGTTGTAAATATGAATTTTAACACTAACAAAAATCACTTATTTAGTCCACAAGTTTTCACTTTCAAGGATACTGAGAATTTTATTGGGCATGACGCCATAATATACTTAATACACATTGTACTTTGTCAGATCCAGTTGTTTTATTCCTTTCAGTGTACTCTTTAAACTTACAGCAATTCTTTTAAATGTTCTGTTTACAAGGCAAATAAAAACACAACGACATCTCGACCGAGGGGCTCAGCAACAGCATCAAACGTTGACAACAGCAAGCAACAACAACAATTAGAACTCAGATAATAATTATGCAATTTCTGTAGTACACAGGCTGCTTTTGTTGTCATCTTTGACACAAAGTCAACAAAAGCTAAAAACCAAAGCAAAGCACAGTAAAGCAAAGCAAAGCAATAAAAGGAACAGAAATAAAGAAAACCAAAGAGCAGGACGATTGAAACTTACAGTAAATAAATTTTGCTTAGTAACTGTTCTTATTATTGTTGTTGATGTTGTTTGTGAGGACATGCTCATGTGTGCCTTGGTGTAAATACAAAAAGAAAAAAAAAAATTGTGTTTCAGGTGACATTGTTGCCTTTATTGAAATTTGTAAAATAGTATGATTTGAATGTAGGATTGGTGCTTTCGAAGTAAAAAAGATAGAGTTTCTTATAAAAATGTAAGTCCGAAGCCAAAATCTGCGTTCGCTTCGAATGTTAAATATAAGCTGCTGGATACTACATTTAATGTAGAATGACATTTACTCTTATTTACAATATCACATTACTGGACTTCCACACAAGTAAAAATTTAAAATTATGTACAAAATTATACTTTAATTATAGAAAAAGGTATATAAATTAATCTCCGAGTCGGGAAGATGCCTACTGACATGACAATCTTTAAATGATGCAGGAAGAGCTCAAAGGTTGGAGTCTACCAGAATGAATCGGATCTTAAATTAAGCATTATATGTAGGTATAGGCACAAGTACTGATTCTTTGTAATTTTTTTTAAAAGTACTGATTTTTAAAAAAACTTGAAATGTACTGATATTTACCAATTTGTATTGATGTTTGATTTTTATTTGAATTACTAAATAATTTTTCCATTTAATACTGAAATTCGAAACAACATTCTGAAAACGTACTTATTTTGTAGTGTAACTTTTTTTGGTTTTTTCTTCAATAATTGAAAACGAGCGAATTGAAAGGTTTCGTAATATGAAAAATATTTTGTTTTGCTACGTTTTTGGAATCTGAAAAGTTGTGACTTTTTTTTGAAGTAAAACTTCTAAAGCACGGGTGTGATTTGAAATTAAGTGTGTGTACTGAAACGCAAAAAGCGACACAATGTTTTTAGCCGTACTTTCACTTAGTATAGTTTTTCCTCGAAGGTAAGGCTTAGTTGCTATAGCAATAAATGATATATTAAATTAAAGTATTCATCAATCAGAGTGCCCGAAAATAATTGGCTTACCAAAAGCTGAGAGATAAGCGTGGAAAGATTTCCTACACATACATAAACTTACCATTCAACAGTTCGTTGTTTGCATGTTTGCTTCTATTTGCGCAATTATTTTCTTATGCAACATAAAAACTTTAATAACTTTGTGTTCAAATAAGAATATCGTTCTAGTTTTTATTGGAGATTGAAATCAATCAAACAAATTTGGTTAAAATCAGTTCAGTAGTTTAAGTGATGCTTATTTTATAAAGGATCACCTTAAAAAAATTGTATCCTCATATTTTGCGGTCAATGTTAATAAACTTTTAATCCGTTGAGAATACCAGTGTGCAACCCTGAGGCTAAAATGTAATATCCTGTATATACTACATTAGTGTGAAAGTGAAAATATTTATGTAAGTGGTAACTCTAGGTTATTGCGAATAATTACGCATGTGAACATTTTATTCGTATTGGTTCTTGTTCAATACAATTTGACCTTTGTTCTTGGACAGCATTTCAATTAAAACAGCAACATTAGCAAAAGTATTAATTTTATATTCAAATCAAAACTATCTACTAAATGTAATGTAATAAATATTTTTTTTTTGCGCCCCAGATGTTATATTTTTTTTGTGTTGCTGTGCTGTTTACGCTTGTATTTATTGTTGTTGTTAGCTCTTGTATTTGTGACATGAATTCGCTAGTGTTTTGTCTTGTTTTTCATATATTTTGTTGCTATTTTTACTTTTAGTTCTGTTATGGATTTTGATTTCACTAGACCACACATACATACATACACATTCAGCAAAATACAGAAATAGTTTTACTTCCTCAGGGGTATCCTGTCAGAATGTCCTTCGTTTCTTGTGTCTTTTGTCTTCTCGCCTGTCAGCTGTTTTTCGTTCATCTTCTTTTGTCTTGTCTTTTGTTAGTTTGTTTATTTCATTTTGTTCTAATACAACTGGACTTAGTGACACATTGCTGTAGGCAGATCAGGCGACAGAGGCCGTATCCAGTCAGTTTTGACTAAGTCGTCGTCTCTGTGCTCCTTTTGTGTGTGTATGTCTTCTGTTCCGTCTGCTAGACATGAATATGTGTCTGCTGCTTGTCTCTGGCTTTGATTTAAATTGTAATTGTATTTGTACATAAGTTCAATTTGTTCAGATGTTCAGAGAAAAATCTTTTATTTATTCAATAGGAAATTGTTGATGCTTTATATTGTTAATAATTTTGTGAAAATGTTTCTATTGAATTGAAATTGACGGTTGAGTTGTTGTAATAAAAATGAAGAGAAAGTCTTATTACTGAAATTATAATGCATTACTTAAACAACAATATTTTAAATGAATCCTCACGCAGTCCAAGCGTACAATTAAAAAGGTTATCTAAGATTTGTTTCACTATTTTTTTTTAAAAATTTTATTTTTGTGCTTTAATAATTTGCTGACAAGCAAACAATACAGTAACCTAATATTGAGATAGATGTATGAACAGAAACGAGAGATCTTTGACCCACCATAAAAAAAAAAAATCAGATGAAAACTTTCAAAACGCCGAAACATTTGATTTTTTTTTGTCAGAACCATGTTATTTTGAAAAAGGTTTAAGTTTGTCGAACAGTGTTATTGAATGATTCAAAGTAGCTATGACTATAGTTTTTCTTGAAAGCGACTTTTATGACATTTCTAGTGTCCAAGGACTTAACATTAGCTTAAGTAAAATACAGTTTTTTATGAAAGTTTTAAAGGTGTGGTAAGACTTTTTACATTAAATAATAAGAATTTTTATAATCGAGGTATTTTCAACAGTTGAAATGGCACCAATACCATAAAGAGCCACACTCTCCCTTAGCCCATATCTTACAGCAGTAGTTTGGCCCATAAAATTGCCACCGGACTCTGTCTCTAGATTTTGATATATGAGAATATCTCAAAATTTGATTTTTTTGGACTTGGCCGGTTCTGCAACTGGGTGCCTAATATTATGAAAAACATAAAAATTATTTTTTTTAAACGTTGATAGAACATTTGTAACATGAAATTTTAAAATTTGTTCAAACATTTGTTTTATCATTTTCTATGTATTATTATTGCTGAATTCGAATCTGTACTTGTACCATGAACACCGAGCTCTTTGGGATACATAGAAACTAATGCCTAGTTTTCATGTTATCTTTCTTGATCTTCTACTATCCCATATCAGGAAGGATATCACATGCTATAAAAATAGAAAATGTATGCCTATTCACTCTAGCGTTCGCCATGTGCATGAGACGCAGCTTTAGGATCTGCTCGCATCTTTTTTCACGTTTACAAAAATTTGATTTAAGATCTCTGATATGGGATCAAGAAAGATAACATGAAAACGCCACTTAAGTTAAAGCGCACAACTCAGTTTCTTTGTGTTTTCAGAGAAGCTTAAAAAAATATTGAGAATTTTGAGTGAAAGGCAAGATATTGTTCAAAATCGTTGGTTTGAATAGATTTGGCTGATTTTGAGCACTTCTTTTGGAGCATTTCTGAGTACATTCTGTAACGAATTTATCAAAGCACCCTGTTTGCTATGGCATAAAAAAAAATATATATGCTCTACTGTTCTTGCAAAGCGGTAAAAGCACGCCACTCAAACGCTTTTCTTTTCTTTGTTGTTTTGCTAAGCTATTTTTTTTTTGTTGTTACAAGACAATAAAATGTATGTATGTATATAAGTAGGTATGCTAAGCGAAACAAAAAAACTGTAAATATATGGCGCGAGTGACGGTAGAACGGGAACCAGCAGCAAGTCGACCGTTGAGTGGCAACAGGTGGCCAAAAACGCATCGTAGCGTCAGTTGCTGAAAAATTCTAAAACGCGCCGGTCGCACAACTAAAGTACGGGAATAATTTTTTATGAGAAAAAAAAAAAAAACATTTTAATCACTGCGCCCCATATATAAAATTGAACGCAATATGTACAAAATTTTAAATAAAAATATAAAAAAAAAAGAGAAGTTTAAATAGCCCAGCGGATTAATTGTAAAACTTTACAATAAATAAACACCAAGAAATCGAATAATTTTGCATTTGAATGCTGTCGCTGTGAAATTTTGATACACGCCGGTCGCATAGAGTAGCGGGTAGTCGTTATCAAGTCAAAAAAAAAACGCGTGCTGTACGTCGTCAAAAAAACCAAAAAATGAGTTCACGGAGTAAAAACGCGGTTCAAATTTTATGCGTTGGACAAAAAAAAAAGAAAATATGTGTTGGAAATTCATATAAAAACAAAAAATTTAAAAGTTAAATTACAAATAAAAGAAAAATTCATTGTAGTTTAATGCAAAAATCTTTTATTATTGAAACAACAATAACCATGCGAAGAGAAGTGGAAAAATTATTATATCAAATAATTACTGAAAAATAAAACCTTTTGTATTGACTATAAAGTGCGGCTAAATTTACGCAAAAGTAATGTGCAGAAAAAAAATCTAAAATATAATAAAATTATACGAATATGAAAGATGATGAATCCAAAATAAAACATTTTAAATTTCGAGTAGTGGGCAGTTTCCCAGAAATTATTTAAAACATAACGTGCGTGAAACTACTATGCATTAATTCATTAATAAATAATTAAACAAAACAAAAAATCATCAACTTTGAAACCACTAAAGAAAAGACTGAATGTTAAAACCCACCTCAAACAAAACAAATTTATTTATATAAAGATGAAAACCAAACATGATTTTGGATTTAAATATTAAGCATAAATCAATTTAAATGTAATTAAAATAACAACAAAAACAACAATTTTACATAAATAAAATAAAAAAAAAAAAAACAACATCAAATAGCCGCTGCAGCAGCCAGCATCAACACCAGCTACAACCAGCATTGGCGAGACGTCAGCAGCAGCAAGCAGCGGGGTACCCCAAAATTATAAGTATACATTTTTTTTATATTATTATTTAAGCTATATTATCTTTTTAAAAACAAAAATGAATATCTGTTAAAATTTGTAAAAAAAGAAAAATTTTAAAATTTAAAACAAAAATTTTTTTTTGTAAATTAAAATTATAAAAGCAAAAGAAAAAAGAAAAGCAAAAAAAGAAAATGAATTTGAAATTAAAGTGAATGAAATTAAAGAAAAATTAAATATTTTTTTTTTGAAAATATGAAGATCTGCTAGGCGGGATACTTGGGGAGATGTCGGAGTGGGCGGAGCCGTAACGCGTAAGGAAATTTAGGGTTAGGATTAGCACCTGGGGTTTTTCTGCTCCCCGTTTAGTCAGTTAGTTTTTTTTAAACTACGATTTTTTTTTCTCTATGCATACGCCTAGATGCGGCTTTGGGAAACCGCGACCCTAGCCGGGAAGTCTGAGTGCTTGGCACGAAAGACTCGCGAGTTTTTTCTTTCAGTATACATGCCGCGCGTAACATAGATGGCGCCCAACGAAAGTCAGAAAACAAAGTTTTAACTTTGTATTTTGATTTTTAATAATCTTTTTTTTGAAAATTTTGAATTTTTTTTAAATATTTTTGAAACGCAGGGGCATCCTCTGAAGGGGGATGACGGGGTTAGCGATCCCGCGTATCCCAGCGAATCCAGGAAGCGTCTGTTCCCATATTGGGCGGCTTCCTGGTCAGCGTCTGTACCCACAGTGGGCGGCTGAAAGTTTGCACCGACCCTTATGGCCGTGGCTTACCCTGTCGGACCGCGTTTCCGCCGCGGGCGAAGTCTCGCATAAGTCTCAGTTATTAGTTTGTTTTAAAATTAATTCTGCATGCGATGCAAGGCTCGGCTCGTGTTTGGGGGGCATTACGTCCGGCATGGGTAGTCCTGCCATAACGGTCGGTGATCAACGGGAGTAGCGGTACCTCCACTCCTGCTACTTTCACCTTAACCATATCATATGGTGATTTTGCTTTGAGAGCGAGTGGAGTTCTGTACAAGTCCCAGCCACTGGACTTTGTGGTCTTACGCCCGGTGCTGCGTGCGGTACAGGACTCGGCTCGATTTTGAAGCAAAGGCAGCAATAACGCTGGAATCATCATGTGATTCTCGGTTCGCCACTATCAGTCCCCAAGAGGTGATGGGCTGTGCAGTGGCGAAAACTTTGAGCCATTGGCACTGTACCAATGGCCAAGAAGGATGGTTCTGGTGGATTGGCAGGAGTAGGACTAAACCGGGTTATCGCTTCATCTTTATCTGTTTTTTTTCGGCGGTGCGGTTTTGTTTTTTTTCCCGCTCTGGCATCTCCCCTAGTTAGCTATTCATATTCTCGTATTATTTCAGAACTGTACTTACTTATATTTGCATATTTTTATTATTATATATTGATAAATTTTCTTTCCTGCAGCCTCCTTTACAACAATTTTTTTTAATTGTCTTTTTTTTTGCGGCACAATACTCAATATTTCCTTTTTTTTTAAATATTATGAATACTCGATCTAGTCGAGGAACCAGCAGCAAAGGAACTCCAAATAGAGGTCGAGGTAGACCTACTACTAACGACGCAAGTACCTCAAGTTTTAATCGGTCCTTTGCTAGAGCAACCAAACCTCGAGTTGTTCACTCACCCCCTAGATTTTCTGCAGCTTCCATTGTCAGTATTGAGCGTGCGCTCCAGGACCCTGCCATTGTAGGATTTTCTTTAGCAGGTCAACCAGAATCTTTGACAGGTCAACCAGAATCTTTGACAGGTCAACCAGAATCCTTTACAGGTCACCCAGAACCGATTGATACTGATCCTGACGGGTCAAAATTTAATTTAATCGATATTTCTAATTTTGATACTGTTCAAAATCAAACGCCTTTTGAGCCAAACCCAAATTTTAATATGGCTGATTCAGAGGCCGATGTTTTTCCGGAAAATGTTCCCAATCACGATAATCAAGGGGTAAGCGCAAGAGCAAGTGTCACTTCAGTGGATGACCTGGTTGCACTTCTGCGTCAGGCCATAGTAACCAGTCAGGAGGAGCTAAAAGGGGAAATGCGGGATATAAGATCCACAGTTGACAACCTGAACAGCAGGATGTCTGGTCAAGTACCACAACCTTCTGGAAGCAATCCTCAGCTGCAACCACCACAAGATTATAGACAAAGGGTTGAAAATTTCCCAAAATTACAGGACTGGAAAATTTCCTATGACGGATCTGGTAACGTTGCAGATTTTCTTTTTAAAGCGGAAACGCTTTGTCAACGAACCAGATGCTCACTGGACCATCTCTCAACCAATTTTCATGTCCTTTTAACAGGAAAAGCTGATGAGTGGTTTTGGCAATTTATTAGGCAAAATCCTAATGCTAGTTACCCATTTCTTTGCTACTCCATTAAAAAGCAATTTGGCAAATTTGAAAGCGATCATGAAATCGTTCATAGAATATCATTGAGAAAGCAACAACATAGAGAATCTTTTGACAATTTCTATGATGATGTGGTTTCAATGAATTCTCGCATGAGCCAGCCAATGACAGATAGTGTGTTGTCTGAGATCATGAAGAAAAATCTCACCACCAATCTCAAATATATGCTTTTTAACAGTGAGTCAATAAGTCTGGAGGGATTTCGTGATGTTGCCCGAAAAGCTGAACAATTGCTCTTGGAAACAAAAAATCAAACACCCACTTTTAACCCGCAAAGGCAGGTACACGAAATTGATATTGTCTCAAACGATGATGATAGTAATTTTGAGTTTGACCCACAGGTGGAAGCGTTGCAAGTTTCTCGTCGCTTTTCTAAACCTGACTATTCCAAAATACAATGCTGGAATTGTATGAACCTCGGACATTCTTATATTTATTGCTCTGAAGCAATAACCAATATTTTTTGCTTTAAGTGTGGACAAAAAGGAGTACTTACTCCAAGATGTCCTAACAACCACCAGGGAAACCACCGACAGAGCGTGATGGCCACCGGGGACACACGTTCTTCCCGACCGACCCCGAGTTCAAATTAAATTCAGAAAATTTACAAAATTTTGTAAATTTATCTTCACCAAACCATGACAAATTTAAAATTTTAAAACCAGTTTTCCGTGACTTTGCGTGTCAAACCGATTCCGATTTTTCAAGTTCTCGAAACCGAGAGATTCGCTACGAAGCAGCTAAAAATCGAATTTTTGATAATAAAGTCTGCTCAGTAAAAAAATTGAGTAAACTAAAAAAGTGCAGATTGAGACATAAAAAGCGCAAAAGTTACAGAAAAATAATTGAATCTACCAAACTTTCCATTAATGGTGATGACCGTCCATTTGCCAAAGTCAAAGTTTTTGATGAATGTTTAATTGGCTTGCTGGACTCAGGAGCTAGTGTTTCGGTCTTAGGGAAAAATTGTCTAACATTTGTGGAAAAACACAAAATTTTTATAAAGCCTCTAAAAACGTTCTTATCTACGGCTGATGGAAAAAAGCAAAATGTTATTGGTTATTGTGACCTTGCTCTCACCTATAAAAATGTTACAAGAACCATCAGTTTTTATATTGCACCATCGCTCAGCCAAGAGGCGTATTTTGGAGTAGATTTTTGGCAAGCATTTGCTATAGCTCCAGAAATTTTTCCACAAATAAACTCACTTAGTATTAGTGAAGACCCAACAGCAACACTTGATTTTCATATTCTTTCACCAGAAGAACAACTTGAACTTGACAAAGTTATTTTGCAGTTCCCGTCTTTTGAAAAACTCGGTCTTGGTTGCACGAATTTACTCGAGCATCATATAGACACTGGAGACGCTGTGCCAGTCAAATCGCGACATTTTCCTCTGTCACCTCCAAGGCAAGAAGAAGCATATCAAGAAGTTGATAGGCTACTGAGTATGGGAGTAATCGAGGAATCGAATTCGCCATGGTGTAGTCCGGCTGTTTTAGTGCGCAAACCGGGAAAAGTAAGGCTCTGTATCGACTCGCGCAAGCTCAATGATTTGACAAAAAAGGATTCATATCCGTTACCCCATATCAATGGATTACTAAGTAGGCTAAAAGACACATTTTTTATAAGCGGAATCGATTTGAAAGATGCGTTTCTTCAAATAAAATTGTCCGATTCTTCTAAAGAGAAAACCGCGTTTGTTATTCCTGGAAGACCCTTATACCATTATAAAGTCATGCCCTTTGGGCTGTGTAATGGTCCACAGACAATGAGCCGTCTGATGGATAAGGTCATTCCATCCATATTGCGCGAAAATGTATTTGTCTATTTAGACGATTTGCTGGTTTGTAGTGCAGATTTTGACACCCATATAAAATTGTTGAGTGAAGTTGCAAAATGTTTGAGGAACGCCAAATTGACCATAAATGTAGCCAAAAGCAAATTTTGCCAAAGGGAAATTAAGTACCTAGGATACCGCATAGGTCATGGTTGCCTGAAGGTGGACCCTGAAAAGGTGAAAGCCATCGGAGAGTTCCCGGCGCCTAAATCCCCACGTCAAGTAAGACGCTTCATCGGCATGGCAAATTGGTATCGATCCTTTATAAGTAACTTTTCTAACTTGGCTGGTCCACTGACAGATTGTCTTAAAAAGAAACCAGGTCGTTTCCAATTGACTAAAGAGGCGATTGACTCTTTTGAAAAAATTAAAATTGCACTTTCTTCAGCCCCTGTACTGGCTCAACCGGATTTTACTCGTGAATTTGCTATTCAATGTGATGCATCTCGCATTGGTGTAGGCGGTCTGCTTTTTCAATTGGATGATGACGGTAAGGAACACCCTATCGCTTTTGTTTCTCAAAAGCTTAATAAAGCTCAACGTAACTATACAGTTACAGAGCTTGAATGCATGGCAGCAGTGGTGTGCATTAAGAAATTCCGTCCTTACATCGAGGGATTACCCTTTCGAGTCATAACAGACCATTCGAGCCTTAAGTGGCTTATGACTCAGAAGGATTTAAACAATCGACTGGCGCGGTGGAGTTTAGCATTGCAGTGCTTCGATTTTAAAATCGAACACCGTAAAGGTTCTTTAAATGTAGTCCCAGACGCCTTGTCTCGTTTCGATGTAGACGAAATTTCGACGCAAAACCTTACGTCAGATATCGACCTTTCTTCACCAGAGTTTAATTCCACTGAGTACCAAAATCTACGCAAAATCATCACTGAAAATAAATCCTCTTTGCCTGACTTGTATATGGATGAAAATGGAAAACTTGTATACAAGCGGGTTAAGTTCAGACGAGGAATTGAAAACGAAGAGAATGATTTGTGGAGATTGTGGTTACCAAAAACTTTGGCCGCAGAGGCTATAAAATTTGCTCACGACTCAATTTTAAGTTGTCACGGCGGATATGTCAAAACACTTGCGAGGGTTCGTCAAAAATACTTTTGGCCTTCCATGGTGAAAGATGTAAAAACTTATGTCGAAAACTGTGACATTTGCAAAGGTGCCAAACCAACAAATAAAATTTTACGACCACCCATGGGCCAATCTTTTGTGACCGAGCGGCCTTTCCAAAGGCTTTATTGTGATTTTTTGGGTCCTTATCCCATGAATAAAACCACCAAAAACACTTCTCTTTTTATTGCACTTGACCATTTAACAAAATATATTTTCCTGAAGCCAATGCGTGCTGCAACCACTACGAATATAATTGATTTTTTTCAAACGGATGTTTTTCCATCATTTGGTGTGCCTCAGTTTATCCATAGTGATAATGGCAGACAGTTCATATCAAAAGATATGCAGCAATTTTTATCTGACTATGGCATAAGCCATATTAAAACTGGCCTTTATTCGCCTCAGGCAAACGCCTCCGAGCGTGTGAACCGCGAAATTATTACGAAACTGAGGATTTTTCTTGAGAGCCAATCTGATCATTGTAGTTGGGATCGATATATTCCCCAAATTCTTTCAATCTTGCGCAGTGACTACCATTCATCTATAAAATGCTCCCCATACTTTGCTGTTTTTGGACAGAATATGTGTCAACATGCTTCGTCTTATGATTTGCTGCAAAAGTTAAATTGCTTAAAAACCGGCGATGTTGAAATTGAAAATAATTCCGATCGTCTCAACCGAGTGCGAGAGAAAATTTGCAAAAACTTGGCAATCGCACATGAAAAGGCTACCAAAACCTACAATACTCGATCCAAGCCTGTCAATTATCGCGTAGGCCAGGAGGTTTTTAGAGAAAATATTAGCCAGAGCAATTTTGCGAAAGGCATTAATTCCAAATTCAACCGGAAATTTTTGAAGTGTCGAATTAAAAAGAAAATTGGAAGTGCGTTGTATGAATTGGAGGATTTAAATGGAAATTTCATTGGAACATTCCATGCAGATAAAATTCAACCATAATGCTTTAATTTTGGGTTTTGTCTTGCCCGGCTTGCTAATGGTAAAGCATGAGACTCTTAATCTTAGGGTTGTGCCCCACGTTAAATGTGAGTACAGTTTGGAATTCAATCTCGCTCGTGATGGTGAAAATATAAATTCGGTTCCTGTTTGTTCTTTGTTTTATTTCCTTTGGAAATGAAAGAAAATATATAACAAAGCAGGTTTGTAACGAATTTATCAAAGCACCCTGTTTGCTATGGCATAAAAAAAAATATATATGCTCTACTGTTCTTGCAAAGCGGTAAAAGCACGCCACTCAAACGCTTTTCTTTTCTTTGTTGTTTTGCTAAGCTATTTTTTTTTTGTTGTTACAAGACAATAAAATGTATGTATGTATATAAGTAGGTATGCTAAGCGAAACAAAAAAACTGTAAATATATGGCGCGAGTGACGGTAGAACGGGAACCAGCAGCAAGTCGACCGTTGAGTGGCAACAGGTGGCCAAAAACGCATCGTAGCGTCAGTTGCTGAAAAATTCTAAAACGCGCCGGTCGCACAACTAAAGTACGGGAATAATTTTTTATGAGAAAAAAAAAAAAAAACATTTTAATCACTGCGCCCCATATATAAAATTGAACGCAATATGTACAAAATTTTAAATAAAAATATAAAAAAAAAAGAGAAGTTTAAATAGCCCAGCGGATTAATTGTAAAACTTTACAATAAATAAACACCAAGAAATCGAATAATTTTGCATTTGAATGCTGTCGCTGTGAAATTTTGATACACGCCGGTCGCATAGAGTAGCGGGTAGTCGTTATCAAGTCAAAAAAAAAACGCGTGCTGTACGTCGTCAAAAAAACCAAAAAATGAGTTCACGGAGTAAAAACGCGGTTCAAATTTTATGCGTTGGACAAAAAAAAAAGAAAATATGTGTTGGAAATTCATATAAAAACAAAAAATTTAAAAGTTAAATTACAAATAAAAGAAAAATTCATTGTAGTTTAATGCAAAAATCTTTTATTATTGAAACAACAATAACCATGCGAAGAGAAGTGGAAAAATTATTATATCAAATAATTACTGAAAAATAAAACCTTTTGTATTGACTATAAAGTGCGGCTAAATTTACGCAAAAGTAATGTGCAGAAAAAAAATCTAAAATATAATAAAATTATACGAATATGAAAGATGATGAATCCAAAATAAAACATTTTAAATTTCGAGTAGTGGGCAGTTTCCCAGAAATTATTTAAAACATAACGTGCGTGAAACTACTATGCATTAATTCATTAATAAATAATTAAACAAAACAAAAAATCATCAACTTTGAAACCACTAAAGAAAAGACTGAATGTTAAAACCCACCTCAAACAAAACAAATTTATTTATATAAAGATGAAAACCAAACATGATTTTGGATTTAAATATTAAGCATAAATCAATTTAAATGTAATTAAAATAACAACAAAAACAACAATTTTACATAAATAAAATAAAAAAAAAAAAAACAACATCAAATAGCCGCTGCAGCAGCCAGCATCAACACCAGCTACAACCAGCATTGGCGAGACGTCAGCAGCAGCAAGCAGCGGGGTACCCCAAAATTATAAGTATACATTTTTTTTATATTATTATTTAAGCTATATTATCTTTTTAAAAACAAAAATGAATATCTGTTGAAATTTGTAAAAAAAGAAAAATTTTAAAATTTAAAACAAAAATTTTTTTTTGTAAATTAAAATTATAAAAGCAAAAGAAAAAAGAAAAGCAAAAAAAGAAAATGAATTTGAAATTAAAGTGAATGAAATTAAAGAAAAATTAAATATTTTTTTTTTGAAAATATGAAGATCTGCTAGGCGGGATACTTGGGGAGATGTCGGAGTGGGCGGAGCCGTAACGCGTAAGGAAATTTAGGGTTAGGATTAGTACCTGGGGTTTTTCTGCTCCCCGTTTAGTCAGTTAGTTTTTTTTAAACTACGATTTTTTTTTCTCTATGCATACGCCTAGATGCGGCTTTGGGAAACCGCGACCCTAGCCGGGAAGTCTGAGTGCTTGGCACGAAAGACTCGCGAGTTTTTTCTTTCAGTATACATGCCGCGCGTAACAATTCGCTGAAATTGAAATAAATGTATTTGATGTAGTTCCAGTGAACTCAAAAATGTTTCAATGAAATCGTTGTTCGAATATAAAATTGAAATCTTAATGAATTTGTTAAAATTCTACAGTTTATATTCGCTGTTCTGTATTTTATTTTTCTTAAATGAGGATATACTCAAGTATGAATAAATTGTCGTAAATCGAGTGTTCCCGAAGAATTCTAATACATGCCATTCCTTTGAACATGTCTAGTGTACATGCACACTAGAACTCTAGAGATTTCTAAGAAACGAACTTAAAGAGTAACTTGACAATACGGAAAAGTTGTTAAACAGGCAACAATTACCACTTACTTGGGACCGTATGTGTAAACAGTTATAGTAGTTATGTACATATATACAAGGAGATGTGAATCATAAGCCGTGGAAACGTTGAAGAAAATTGAAGACACCCGCTACTGATCAAGCACGTTGGAAGAGTCTTATGGGGGTCAATACTTCGTGAGAAATAAGTAATACAAAATAATATTAAAATAGGCACTTACAAAAATTATATGTGTGACTTTCCATGCGAGAAAAACCGTTTATTTCCAAATAAAGTTTTTCAGAAGTTTCAAAAAAAAAAAAAAAAAAAAAAAATACAAAATCATCATTATGGATCTACTATGGATCAGATCTGGTCGTTTTATGTAGTTTTGAAATTAATGTATTGTTTTCTCACTTACTCAAAAATTATTATCAGATATTCATTGGTATGTTTTGATATACATATTATCGTGAAATAGTCGATAAGTCTAAAAAATTCAAAACGGCATAGCTGAGTCTCAGTGAAATAGAAAAGTTGGTTCTTTAGCCAATCGACGATATTTTACATTGAAATTAAATGAGAAAGTATAAGTAAATAATTTTACTATTTATGCACTTCGTCCAAAATATTTTTTTTTTACTTCAAAAAATAGATAAAAAATATTGATTTTCAGTATTTTCAAAGTCATTGATCGAAATCTCGTTTTCAGACTTTTCTACTTCGAAAATCACTTTTTAAGCTTAACGCAACTGTTTCATTTAATCGATTAATTTGTTCGGACGTAAACATACATTCATGGTTTTCCATAACTTTCAACCCTTGTCATATGTTCTAGGCATACAATTCGAAGATAGTTGAGTTAGCGAGTATTTCCTGTACTTACACTAAAATTTACAAAGAAATATAAGAAAAATGATAAAAAGCTGTAAGAAGTCAATACAAAAAAAAATAAAATATCATAGACGTATGCAATCAATAAATATCAATGATATACGAACTTTTCCTATTAAATATATTGATGCTTGTTAAGGAAATTGCATCCTTTAGCAAGCAGCAGCTACAACCTACCACTAATGGTAGCCATCAGAAACGTCAAAATTGTTGTCTTTATGCTTTTTAATGATCACACATGAAAAATTGCTTCGAGTGACAACAAAACGAAATTGCCAAGCGCCAGCTTTCACTTTCCGGAATTCTTTCTTTTCATTTTTGCTTATTTGTTTTCTAACCTTTACTACTACATACATATTAATTCGTTTCTAACAGCTTTTGTGAGTGAGTAACAAATATTACCTGAAAATTTTTTCATTCTTTTTGCTTTATTTATTTCCAGAAATATGTTTATACCCAGCCGATAATTGGAATGTTTTTTAATTCAATAACTATTCTTGAAGAGCTAAATTTAAATTTATCTTTTTGTTGCATATTTTTAGGAGTAGTCCCGAATGTGAAAATGGTTTCCTTCATTATGCATCCTCTATCGTTCGTTTCGTAATTAAACCTCAATTTCAGAGTTTTTTCTTGTATGTTGTGTGTCAATCCCTCTTTTTATAAGTCTCCAAATTTTTTATTCAAACCTTTCCCAAATCATTTTTTTAATTTGTGTAAGACTTGGTTGCATTTTCCTAAATAACTCTCCCTCTATAGTACTTAAGAGTTTTTGATTGTATGGGAGGTGACACGCCTTCTTAAAGATATTCACCCAGTTTGTAACGAACCTTTCAGCCAGGGTCTCAGCTCGTCGGCGTCCAGGGTTCGTACACAAAAATTTATATTCGCAGGTGGCTAACGGGTATAAAGTTTTTACGCACGGGAGTTTGATTGAAACCTGTTTATTTTTAATTTTTCTACAATCCACTTTATTCACTTTAGATGATAACGTTATATATACATATGAATTACTATGCTTATTATAGAGGAAAAGAAATACAACTATGATACGAAATGTTAATACTTAGTAATCGGCGGTCATTTGGTCGCTATATGGCTTCTCTGGTGCTGCTGTGGTAGCTGGGTGTGAGTCGTCTCACCTCGGTCCTGGAGTGGCGGCGTCTCGTTTCCGCACACGAATTTCACGTTTTAACGACAGAAACTCATATGTTTCAACTCGACGGGTCGGCGGGGCCTGACTATGAGATGGCGGCGTCTTGCTTCCGCATACGAATATCACGTTTTAACGACTTTTTATTCGTATGGTTTAACTTGACGGGTCAGCAGCGTCTTGTTTCCGCACACGAATATCACGTTTTAACGACTTTTTATTCGTATGTTTCAACTCGACGGGTCAACGGGGCCTGACTATGAAATGGCGGCGTCTTGTTTCCGCACACGAATATCACGTTTTAACGACTTTTTATTCGTACGGTTCAACTCGACGGGTCAGCGGCGTCTTGTTTCCGCACACGAATATCACGTTTTAACGACTTTTTATTCGTATGTTTCAACTCGACGGGTCAGCGGGGCCTGACTATGAAATGGCGGCGTCTTGTTTCCGCACACGAATATCACGTTTTAACGACTTTTTATTCGTATGGTTCAACTCGACGGGTCAGCGGCGTCTTGTTCCCGCACACGAATATCACGTTTTAACGACTTTTTATTTGTATGTTTCAACTCGACGGGTCAGCGGGGCCTGACTATGAAATGGCGGCGTCTTGTTTCCGCATACGAATATCACTTTTTAACGACTTTTTATTCGTATGGTTCAACTCGACGGGTCAGCGGCGTCTTGTTTCCGCACACGAATATCACGTTTTAACGACTTTTTATTCGTATGTTTCAACTCGACGGGTCAGCGGGGCCTGACTATGAAATGGCGGTGTCTTGTTTCCGCATACGAATATCACGTTTTAACGACTTTTTATTCGTATGGTTCAACTCGACGGGTCAGCGGCGTCTTGTTTCCGCACACGAATATCACGTTTTAACGACTTTCTATTCGTATGTTTCAACTCGACGGGGCAGCGGGGCCTGACTATGAAATGGCGGCGTCTTACAATTGCATATGAACACCACGTATTAACGACTTCGTATTCATATGCGGCTGTACAACGTGTCGGCCGACCAAATCTGCTGAGGCTTTGCAACTAGCACTCGAGTACCACGTTTGCCGACTTTGCACTGGAGTGAGCAAACCTAAGTGGGAAAAATATAAATTAAATTTATTAGTGTGTCTTACTACTGCTGGTTCTTGAGCTGCTTGTCCACTGGTGCCGGTGGTCTCCAGTTGAATGAATTATTAAAATAATGTTTTCGGCTAAGTCACCTTTTCCTTTTGCCAAGTAGCTTTTTCACATTAAAGCTTGAACAGCTGTTTGCTAAGTTCCACTGTGACAGCTGTTGAGCAGGGCTACCGCATGTTGATTCTTATATATTAATTTGACTTAAGAATATTTGTTCTACTACAACTACGCTTCACCGCGTTGTACCGTCTCAATCTTATTTTAACTAACTATTGTAATTCATGTTGGTTTATTATTTTTTTTAATCGTATATAACTTATTAAAAAAAAGGACGATAGATAAATAAATAAATGACATGGAATAATTTCAGTTAAATAAAAAAAAATGAAGAAATGGCTTATAAAAATAAATAAAATAAGTATGTGTGTTCCGATGTTGCGCGTTTCGGTGCGCCGCTTTTGCAGATGTGGGTGGAAACGAAGCCTAGGTGACTTCCACCCTCACAAGTTTTACATAGAAGTAGTCTGATCCCTTCCAAGAATTTGTGCGAAACTTGACTTTTTCAATGTGGTTTCCACATTTTTCTTTTGTATGTGCGTTAGACATGTCCGTGGACCGCTTTCTCTCATTCCCATGAGCTACAACCAAAATGAAGGCATTGTGTGATTAGTGATTTCTACAGAGAAATAAGCAGATGAACAGACACACCGAGGCGGCGAGTACGAAAGATTCAGATATTTGTCACCAAAGTGTAATTTTGATCATGTGCCAGATCATATGATATGTTGTTTCTAAAAGTTTCAGATGAATATAGTTAAGTTTTATTTTAATAATTTTCATTTTGGTGATGTTTTAAGATATTTGAAAATTATTATACACTACACTTAATAAAACATGAAAACGGAGACCAGTTTAACAAAACTGACATCGCTCTTTACTTTTTGCTATATATTTACATATGGGCATTTTTGCCAAAAGGCCAACCGTGACAGAAAAACTTAAAGTTATTATAAAAGCGTTACTATCTGATATTATATAAAGAAAATATTCAAATTTTATTAATTTAAACAATTTACACCAGAATTCATTTATCACATTGAGCAAACCACCCGCAAACTTGCATAAATGCAGTTTCTCTTTTTTTGTAATATTAAATAGTATTTGTCTTAAATATTTAAGTATGTAAGAGAAGTGATCCATGATGATAGTCTCCTCAAAAAATCTCTTTTCCAATGTCAATTATCTAAAAATGAAAAAACATCAAGCCAGTCTCTATTAACTGCAAAATTTTAATTTGCTTAAGTTCATGTTCTAAAGTCACAAATAAAATAGAAAAACATCATTTGTTCTCATTTTGAAATTGATAACAGCAGCAAGTGAGTCAAAATTTTTGCACGAACAGAGTGTGATGTACATACTTAATTAAAAAAAAAAAACGAGTGCAAAAAATTTGAAATTTTAAATTTTTGGAGCTGTTTGAAGATGACCATTATGTTCGAAAACATAAGTGCAATAAATAGGCAGTTCAAAACGGTTAAACCCTTTTTTTACAGCCATAGCACAACATAATCGCATAATTTTTTTTTTGTTGGAAAGGTTGTGAATAGAAGGAAAGACATACATATGTACTTTTTTTTTCAATAGTAGGCAGTGACACGCCCCTTACGAGAAAAAACTTTTCCACGGCTAAACTAGTATACCGATTTTGATGAAATTTTTCTTAAAGATAGATTGAAACCTAAGAAAGATTATTAGAAAGTCTGATTCTTTAAAGGGGGCATGACATCGCTCCAAATGGGGAAAACCGGTATCACGGCTGTGCCACTACACTGATTTTGATAAAATTTGGTATGTAGATAGATTGAAATTTGAGTAAAAATATGTTTTTTTTAGTTGGCGATGCCACTCCTCTTACAGGGAAAACCTTTCAACAGCAAAAAAACAAATTTTATATTCTTTTAAGAAAAATATCTACTCCTTCTTCTTTTCTTTGTTAAAATTGATCTCACTAATTGATTTGATAAATATAAACATTAAATTTGTTTTTTTTAATTACTGTATATATCTTAAATAATATTATTTATATAAATATTAAAGTAGTTTTGAAATATTGCCCAATTGAGCCAAAATGGAAAAATATGTTCCGTTCGAATGAATTATTATGCCTTGTAAGAAAAAAAGTAAATAAGGTTTTTCAGTCAAACGAAATCTATTAAAAGGTTATATCATTCCATAACATTTTAAGATTAGCCTCATTGAAAAATGTTGCCAGGTTTCGCTGACTTCTAATTTTCTGTAGATGACCATGAAAAACACTTCCGTTTTTGTCCCGTTCGAATGGCTTTTTTATTGCCTCTATCTTGGAACCAGTATCACGTCTGGCATCAACTTTACCACTCAAACTTCCAAAGGGCTATTTTTTAAAGTAACAGAAAAAATAAAAGTGTTTTACTTTGACTTTTATATCACTTTAAAAGTTAACTTCCGTCCCGTTCAACATGAGAGAAATGCCCATATGGTGTCGAATTAATTAAAAAGTGCTATGGTAAAATAATACCTTCCCAATGGGAAAATAAAGAAGCAGTCTAAATTGAAGCTATTACGAAGCTTTCAATTTTCATAGACAAAAAGATGACAAACATTTAATAAAGTTCATATGGTGATGTTCCGGACAAACTCTCCGTAACTAACGACTCCCCATAGAAATTCACGTATGAATCAGAAAAAATGATCTTTTATTCAAAATCGATAGTTTTTTATAATTTCCGTTATTTAAATTCCTACTGAGCGTTAATAAAGAAGTTTGCATATTAATCGCGCTTGAATTTGATTGTGTTTCTCTTGTTTTCTACAACATATACATATGTAAATGGAAGACTTAATAGTATTCCAAATGTTTGCTGGGCCTACATATATGTATATAATGTATTGTGTACATAATATACGCAAAAACAAAACTCTGAAATATTCAAGGTATTCGTACGACAATTTATTGTAGCACATTTTGCAGCACATATCAATATCATCAAAAGGCACAAAACAGTTTATCAATTTTTTGCGCGTCTATGGCTTCTTCCTGTCATATTGATGTTGCAAAGCGTTGAAGTTTTTTTATTTTTATATATATAGCTCAAAGGCTGCCAGCGCACTGTGGAATATTTTGCCCATCTAGCTAACACTAAATTAAATATATTGTACACAACTGTGGCTAGGTTAATGATAAGTTTACATACGCTATAAAATGAAAACTAAATTTTTTTGAACTTAAAATATACTTTCGTAAGTATTATATAATTTTGAAAGCTTTTTGGATCTTAAGCTTAGTTAGAAAATTTTAAACCAACGTACACTTAAATTTTATGAGAAAAACATTATTTTATTGGCATTCAGTGGAGCAAGTTGTCAAAAAACTTCACTGTACAGCGGCCTGGCAGGATAATAAAGCAGGCAATAAAAATTTAAATCAATGGTGTAAAAAGACGTCTATTTGTATATTGAAGTATGTGCATGCATGTATGTATATATATTTATATGTGTGTATAAGTGATGTATGCTTTATAAAAAATGAATGAATAGACTTGAAAGGTAACTTGTATTTTCTTGAAAAAAGAAAGTAAAAAATTGAAACGCGTGTTCAATGTTGCGTATACGTCATATTGTCCTTTTGAAACACGCAAAAACACGTTCAGGCTTATCATGCTACATATATATGTATATATATGATTCTCAGGGTGGATCATTATCCTATTTATGATTAATATCTGCTTTTTTGAAAGAGTGATAGGAAGCCGTCCTAGATCATCTTGGAAACGATCACTGGACAACGAAGTAAGTAAGTGTCCCAAAAAATTTCGATTATGACTGAAGTCGTGTGCAAATATTTAATGAGAGTGCAAGGTGGCAAAAGCTTTATAGAGGCCTATTATTCCGGCAGAAGATAAGGTCCACGAATAAATAACTGACCAAAAAATATTACAATTCAGACGAATTCCAAAAAAAAATTTCGTGAGAAACAATTGGGGAATTCGAATTTTTGGAAGCATAACTTTTTATTTTTCTATTTTTTACAGAAAAAAGGAACATAAAAATGATAGAATGTTTCAAAATACTGAAATGCTTAAATGCAAATATTTCTTATATAGCGAGAGTTTCTTCTGAATGAACTATTATTTTTAAGTGAATTCGTGTTCTTATTCGTTGGCAATTAAATTCCAATCCTTTAAAAAAAATTAAATCGTAATCACTTAAAAAGTAATTGCTAAAATTATGTCATTTTGAAATATTTACATTAAATCCACCCTTAGAAAGTAACACGTACGCAGTTTGTCTCATTTTTTGTGCAAGACTTTTCATCGATTTGATAGGATTTGATACGATTTCACTTGGTTTCGATTCGTTGCCGTGTCCTTGTCTGACATGTAGGAAGCGTAATTTTATTAATGACGAATTTATTAATGTTCAATGATTTGTTGCCCTCCGGATTCTTGAAGTTGACGCCGCGTCGTTAAAGTCCTCGGAAGCGTCATTGTTGACAAGCTGTACGAAAGTGTGTATATAGATGTATGGATAAAAAAGTAGGGGTTTTGATTGATTTGTCGCGCTTGACAGAAGCGTTCCACAAGATGAAGAGGAAATTCGAAGTGTGTAGATTTGCTGAAGCAGGTACGATTATGACAATTGAAAACTTTTTTCTTTTTAAATATCAACAAAACTTTAAAGCCTATAGAGCAAAAAAGAAATAGCAAAAAGTTGTGGTTAATTTTATTTCGCTTTTTGCACTTAATATAAATGATGAGACCACAAATTGCAACATGCTCATTAACTGCCAAATATAATACGAATAATTTTGGCTAAATGGCATTCAGTTTCAGGTCAGAAATAATCGTTAATGTAAATTAGACATTTTGATTTGTGCGCGCAAATGTGGTAGGCGTTTTAGTATTAATTTCTATTGGTGTCGAGTCGAGATTATTTGACTGGATTACATTATGCATATTTGAAATGTTAATTTTGTATTTCATAAATTATTTACTTACATTATTTCATATTTGTTGTAAATCTAATGATGCCAACATGACAAAATGTCAATTTTCCAAAGTATTTTGTTTAGCATTTGCAGTTTTTGCTATTAATTTTGCTTTGGTTTTACAAATAAAGTGAAATTTTCATATAAAACTCTCAAAAATTAAGTGAGGAAAAACTCCCTCTTGCAAAATAAATTAATTTGGTATTATATGGTGACTTCAAAGTTTCCAGAGTTCTTAGAAAATTGCTGAATTATCGTTTCTAATAGAGAGAACAAATGTTATCTTTATTTAATATTCATTTTGTGAGCTTCCATTTGAACTGTTTTCTGTCTTTAAGAAACTGAGATGAAATGATTGTATTGTATATACCAAGATTTGGTTAAAGTTAGAAAATGTAAATGTTGACATAAGGGAAAAGGTCATTTGGAATTAGTAAATATGCCAAATTTCGGATATATACTTAACATTTCCTACAACCCGGGTTAGAAAATTCCAAGACCTTTGGCCACTTGAATTCAACCTGTGAATAGACCTATGAAAAGAAGAGTTAGTCAGTCTAACATCGCATATTTGAATCATATTATTGAATTCAGTAAATAGTTTATTATAATAAGAAAATCATTAGTTAATTGATTTTTCTGCGTAAAGTTTTATTTGAAGTTTAGCCAGTGACTTGATAAAAGGGATACCGTAGATAAAAACATTCTTCGTTCATCAGTAGGATTCAAAATGCCACCATCTTCTTAATTAGTGAATTTTTTAATCTTTTGGCTAGTGTGCTTCACAGTTTTATAAATATTTATTCTTTCCTCTCAATCAAATATCGTCAACTGTAAGCCAACTAAGTATATTTAATTAAGGAAAAATTACTATTATTCTAGAGTGTAGTATTTTTTTTTTAACAGAGCGGAGCTGTAAACATGCCATTTTTTTAATAGATCTGGGACATTACTATAATCTTTAGCTTTTATTGTAAAGCGCATACTGTAGTATATGGATAGAATACTTTTTTAGAATAGCTTACATGGGATAAGCTCAGTTTTAGATGGTATTTGATTCTATACATACATATATCTCATTTTTTAGTCCTTTTGATGTAATATACTTCCTCACACCTAGATAAGGAATTTTATTAGGTCCACTAATTTTAATCTCGACATACTCTCAAAGATTCATATCGCAACTTTTCATAAGCAGAAATCTTTGAAGTAAAAAATTAATTTACGGGTCTAAGTACTTAGAGCAACTAAAAGGCAATGACTGTGTGTTACTTACGGAGAAGGAAACTTTTATTTCTATAGATTACTTTACATACCAATGATTATCTTTGATAATGGCACCAATGTGGGTAGACTTAAGGCAAATTTGGCCACTATAATGATACTCGTCGATATCGAAAGCAGAATCCTGGCCCAAAGCTAAATATCTACTAAATATATAGCTAAATATCTTCTTATCTTTGAATAACACAACCAATTTGTTAGTTTTTTTTTCAAAATTGCTGTCTATTTTCGAAGTTTTTTTTTTCCCGGTTCATGTATAGATATTCAAGTACACAGTGAACTTTACCTCATTCAAAGCGTGTCATATTGCTTCTGAAAGAGTATGTGACATTGATAAAAATAAAACCCGGTAATGAATGTAAATTATTTTGCAAATAAAGAAGCACGCTAAAAAAAGAATGGGAAAGAAAATGAGGCGAGAGAAATAAATAAACATGGAAACAACAAAAAAGGATGTAAGGCTACAAAGCGATAAAATACTCTCTAGGATAACGGATAACTGGCCGAATAGAAATGTGGTTCTCTTTATTTTAATTCTCTTAAGTACTAAAACCTTAACGAAAATAAGAAAATCAAACAACCTATTCCTCTTTTTTAATCCTTAGAATCGTAAGACAGCACACAGCAAATGAATACTTTATATTTTAAAAAATCCATACGAATTATAACATCGCTATTTTGACATACCCATAACATATCTTGGAAGCGATGAACAATTACTGGCTAAAGCACATAATTTTCTTGTTTTTAACGCTCTGAAAAGTGGGAAACGCTAGCGAGATAAAAAATTCAGTGACCCGTCTGGCAAATGCCAAAATTCTATTCAAAATGTCCATGCCATCGTGTGTCCTCTCGTAATAATTAGTAGTTTTATTTTTTAGAAACTTTTTGCACATTGTTAATGATGTTATAGTCAGGTATAGCTGAGTCAAAAGAGGTTCTTACTCCTGATTTTGAAAGAGTAGGTCGGAATTAAATGAATTTTTTAACTCTTTCTTATCATACTAGGGCGTTCAAGAAGTTGCCGGCCTAACAAAGAAAATACGCGATTTTCGCCAAAATTGTTTTTTATTCTTCCAAATAGTCCCCTTTCAGTTCGATACAAATATTCCAACAATTTTCTAACATTGCTATGCTCTTTGAACAGTAAGATTTCTCAAGAACTGCGAAATACGCTTCAGTTTCCAATTCAACCTGCTCATTCGTCGCAATCTCCTTTCCTGGAGCCACCATTTTACATTTCCGAATATATAATAGTTTCCGGGGGCCAAATCTGGAGAATATGAGGGATGAGGAAGCAGTTCGAAGCGTAGCTCATGCAATTTGGCAATGACTTCGATCGATTTGTGAGCTGAAGCATTGTCTTGTGAATAAATGATTTTTTCTTCGATAAATAGGGCCGTTTCTTACCGATTTTGTTCATTAATCGGTCTTAATATACAGTACATAGCTAATTTGAAATCAAAAACATTTCGAAAATAGGACAAGATTTTTGATATTGTAGAAACAATTACATTATTGCTTCCACTCAGACTTCCCAGATTTCTGTTTTGAAAGAAAATGCCTATGGCTTTAGCAGGTTTAGTCATATGTTTTAATGTTACATGTACATAACGTTATTTAACAACATATTATTTCTCCAAATAAAAAAAATAAATTTTCTCTTTTACGTTATGTTATGTATGTATGTAGTTTTGTTACGATATTAAGAAATTCAAATTATAAACTTAAACATAAGCGGCTTTAGTTATTTATCATTACAAAAAACCTGCACTTTCTCTCGAACTATTTTCCACTTACGAAAAATAAAGGTACACAACTTAGCTATGCTAAAAACAAAATTTAATTTCATATTACGAGGACAATTTTTCTGTCCCCCAAGTGGTTGCGCCCGAGGTGGCTGTCCCTCAGTTCCCTCTATGTACTCTAATATATACATCTGTTGTAAGTTTTTTTATCAATCCAGAGATATCCTACCTCAAAAATTCAAGAAATGCTGTAATCCAATATCTAAAAAGGCTGTTAATCTAACTTTATTTAAATTTATAAAATATTTCTAATTTAACTTTGTATAGTATAAAATAAATCATAGACTTATACTTTTGACAGGTGGTATCTTAGAACTCCATGTGCTGATTTAAGTAGCTCTAAGTCTTGCTAGAATCAGTAAAAAAACATAAAGTCAAGGTAGGACGCATCGAAAGTATCAGTTGATTTTATATCTCTCAATCTGCTCAAAAGCTGATCCAAATCGACGATTTCGATATAAACAACACCATATATTTTGAACATAGGGGCTGATGTGAAAATTTTACACATTCCTGTTCAGCGATTTCGAATTAGACAAACGATATTTAAATTCTTTCAAGGGCACAAAAAATGCTGAGTTTTGCAAATCAGCGTAACTCACCACAAACTGTGGAAAAAATTTATTCGGCGGAAAAATATTTAACAGAACCACTCGTCGCATTTTATATGGAAAGTGCCTGAAGTGATTGCCTGATCTTTCAGCCAAATGAATTTCTACAGTCAGTTGACTATTGCAAGGTTTTTATTTAATTGTAATAGTATTTTGAGTCATTTGATAATAATTTTGATCACTTAATTCTCGGTTTGCATTTGCTAATATTTTTATGACTTATTGATAGATTTTTTATCTCTTTTTTCCTTTTGAAAATAGTCACCTACTTCAGATTTCATGTAAACATATTAAAATTAGTTCACTTTTAAGCAACACTAACTAAATTGGTAAACTAGGTCATTGTAACCTGTTAAAATTCTTGCTCACCGAAGGAATCAAACAAAGCAAGTGCAGCACATGCGCATTTGTCAAAAGAGCATACAATGCTCTTATATTGTGTCTCATTCGCTCTCAATTCATTTATATTTGTTTTTATCCATTGCCGTTACTCAGCTGTACACCGAAATGTGGACTGTTTTGGAAAAGGACGCTTTTAAAATAACAAAAGTTTGTTGACTAACGCTAGTTGAACGTGAAGTGTAAAGCGAAACGGTAGAAATTAAACGACGCTTATCGACGGCATGTTGTTCGTATGAAAGAACATTCGTATTTTAACAAATGTGGTTATTCAAAAAAATTGTAAAAAATGTGTTGTAAAGTAAAAAAAAAGTTTTAAATAAAAAAAAAAAATTTCAAATGCATAAAATATATGAGCGACTACTTTTCGGCATTAATACGTAAGCTCATGGACGAAAAATTAAAAAACGTCTGTAAAAAAAAGTGAAAACATTTTCTCTACTTTACTGTTGGTCTTGTGGAACATGTTCACATTTTTCATATTTTTGTTTATGTGTGCTATTTTGTGTTTTTAATGAAGTTCCTAGAACTACTTGTGGCTTAACCTTTGCTAGAGGGTGAGTCGCATGTATGTAGTCTTATATTGAATGCGGTGAAATTGAAGCATTGTAAATGATTAATTCGTTTCACTAGAAAATCACATTAAAATCTATTGTAAATTTGAAAAATTAAGGCTTTCGATAGAAGAAATTCAAGCCAAAAATAAGAAAAATATTGCAAGCTAAAAAAAAAATATAAAAATTAAATTTAAAATAAAAATATCTCTTAAAAGCGAAAGACTTTACTTAAAAAATCGATATCAAATACAAACAGAAATGCTGTCAGCACTTTAAAACACAATCCCATGTGAGTATCTTATTTTTTTATTAGAAGTAAAACAAGTCAAGCCTTAAATGTCCCAAAGGATACTTTTTCCAAGTTTTTAAGCACAAAGTCAATTTCAGATTGCACGAAAGTAATATTTTCAATTTTGTTACAAAAAAATTTAAAGTTTTTTAAACTTAACTTTACTGAACGTTGAAAAGAACTAATAAAAGAACAATAACGAAACTAACAACAACAATAATAGCAAACAAGAACAACACTGTCAACAAAAAATTTTAAAATGTTTTTTTTTTTTTTTTCAACAAAATTATGGCACTCGTAATTGGAAAAGTTTTGCCACAACGTGCGCCGCGTTTGTTTGCCTGTATGTTGGTGTTTGTTTGTAGAAAAGTGTGTGCGAGTGTGAATGTGTGTCTGTGTGTAAACCTATCGCGCACACGTAAGTGGCTTTTTCAGTTTTTCAACAACGCCATCAAACGATTTTCACCGAAACTATTTTGTATGCGCAGTTATTCATGTAATTCAAGCGTTATTTCAAATTTACCAGAAATATGCATTTATTCCAAGAAAAATTTATGGACACTTAAGAACAGAAGGCGCTAAATTAACCCATTTTCATTCCCTGTGATATCAAGTTAGATTTTAATTAACCTAAAAATGACAAAAGCTAATAGGAAATGTATATGAGCCTTAAAAAAAATTCAGTTTCCAAAAAATTGTACTTCATCACAGAAAAGATGCAACTTAAAGTATTTTCTTTTTTTAAAAGTACTCTATGTGAAGATATACATATTTACGCTTAGGTGCTGATTTTCAAAATTTTTATAGTCCTCCCCCCTGTCACTAAGCTTTAAACTCCCTCCCCCTATGACACGTTATAACTTTCAACCTGAATGATGTCAAACTAGTAATGGTATTTTGGTTTTATGGAAATGGACAATATAACTAGTTATAAATGAAAAAAAAAAAAAAAAGAATTAGGAAAATCGAATAAACGGTGCAAGTAAATTCAATCTCAAGTTATGCTGTGCTTTCTCCATACAAAACACTATATCATTTTTTTACAATTTTTTGATTTTTCTTTCAAATTTTTATAAAACTTTTTTTTTTGCTATAAGCCTTGCCTGAACATTTACAAACATTAACAAAAAAAAAAAAAAAACTTTATTCAAACCGGCTTGATTTTTATATATTTAGATATTCAATTTCGGAAACCAGTCTCACTTGTTTAAAAATAGCATAATAATTTAGACACATGTAGTAAGATTTTGATGCATTGAAATTACAGACACGTTAAATTTGATTAAAATGCCTGACTTTAAGATTCATTGAGATAGCGGCCAATATTTCTTGTGACAAAAAAAAAAAAAAAAAAAAAATCATGTGTGCAATTCACACGTGGTAGAAGTGAAACCTTCAGAAAACTGAACTGCGATAGTATGAGATGAAAATTTTTTTTAAAATGATGAAGACCAAATGCATTTCAAACCATGCAGTCGGACTATTTCATGATACGGAATGGGTTGCCGATAACATATGTTGTTTTTCAAAGGATGTAAGGGGACATAAAACATATAATTTAAAAAAGATATTTTTATTCCCTTTCTAACGGTATACTGTTTGCTTGAATCGAATAAGATTTGATGGAGTTACAAGCGCTCAAAGTTAAAAAAAACTGACTTTTTTGGTCTTTTTTAAAAATCACTAAGTTTCAATTGTTTCATTTAAATGAAATATTTTTAGAATTAAAAATGAAAGACTATTCTTTTGCAAATATTTTGTATAATTTTGCGAAAATCGGACAAAAAATGTAGAAGTTATTCGAGAAAACAGTAAAAAAGTTACAATAAAATTGAACGAATACATACGATTATGTCTGTGTGGGGCTCTTTACTTTTATTCTCCGTTTTTTCTTTATAGACGGAGAGCCGGCTGTAGAAAAGTCGAGTGTATAAGATTACACCATGGGACCTATGCCAAATGATAGAGCTCGATGAGCCTAAATAGAATATCTAGGGTTGCCTTGCCAAAGCCTGTCCCGATGGTCGAAAAAAACCCACTTTTGGCCGACTTTTTTCTTAATAAAAAGTGTATAAGATTACATCATGAAATTGGTGTCAACTGATAGAGCTCGATGAGCCTAAAAATAAAATATAGGGTTGCCTTGCCAAAGCCTGTCCTAAACTAGGGTTGCCTCGCGTTTTTTGGACCAATTTTTTTTAATAAAAAGTGTATAAGATTACAGCATGAAAGTGGTGTCAAAAGGTAGAGCTCGATGAGCCTAAATAGAAAATATAGGGTTGCCTTGCCAAAGCCTGTCCTAAACTAGGGTTGCCTCGCGTTTTTTGGGCCAATTTTTTTTAATAAAAAGTGTATAAGATTACAGCATGAAAGTGGTGTCAAATGATAGAGCTCGATGAGCCTAAAAATAATATATAGGGTTGCCTTGCCAAAGCCTGTCCCGATGGCCGAAAATGCCCGAATTTTAGCCAATTTTGTTGTTCTAATTAAAACTATAGTACATAACAGCTCCAAATGTATGTCAATTTCATGCTGTAATCTTATACACTTTTTATTAAAAAAAAATGGCCCAAAAAATGGGTGGCAACCCTACTTTAGGACAGGCTTTGGCAAGGCAACCCTATATTTTCTATTTAGGCTCATCGAGCTCTACCTTTTGACACCAATTTCATGCTGTAATCTTATACACTTTTTATTAAAAAAAATTGGCCCAAAAAACGCGAGGCAACCCTAGTTTAGGACAGGCTTTGGCAAGGCAACCCTATATTTTATTTTTAGGCTCATCGAGCTCTATCAGTTGACACCAATTTCATGCTGTAATCTTATACACTTTTTATTAAGAAAATAGTCGGCCAAAAGTGGGTTTTTTTCGACCATCGGGACAGGCTTTGGCAAGGCAACCCTAGATATTCTATTTAGGCTCATCGAGCTCTATCATTTGGCATAGGTCCCATGGTGTAATCTTATACACTCGACTTTTCTACAGCCGGCTCTTGGACTATTAGGTAAAAACATATCGCTCACTTACTTCAAAACTGGCATAACTCAAAAAACATAAAGTGGGAGAAAAAAGCATTTAAAGTTTTCAATAAGTTGCTTTTTATATGAAAATAATGAAAAGTATGTCTACATAAATTCTTTATGAGATAATTTTCTGATTTTTTGACACAAAATAAAACATGAAATGGCGGATATTTCTGCATCATTAACTCGAAACTCACGTTTTTTGAGTTATGCCAGTCTTGAAGTAAGTGAGCGATATGTATTTTTGTTCTATTTTATTGCAAGTTTTGTACCACTATAATATTTATACCGTTAAAACTAATTGAGGCTCCACGGTTTGTTTGACGAATTCTTATTTGGAAGGGTTCAATGCATCTCTTTATTTTTTTCAGATTTTTTCGAGGCGGCGCGCATCATTAAAATTCAATTGTTGGTAAAAAAATTGCTAATTAACAACAAAAATGCAAAATTTTTCCAACTTCTTTTCTTAATACATACATAAGTTCAACTTACTATCTACAGAAATTAAAAAATTTCGTCACGATCAATCAAGCAGTTCAAAACTTTTAGCATTTAAAAAAAAAAGGTTAATGAAAACTTTGATTGGTAATAATTATTACAAAAACAATTTTTTTTGAAAAATTTTTCCGTACACTAATTTCTACCACTTGCAACTACTGATTTATATAAAAAACTTTGAAAAACATTTCAGACATGTCGGTTTCACGTATTCTGACCCAGCTGTCTAGAATAAAGAGTTTTCGGTGTTAGAATGCAGCCATTGAAAACACAGGTGGCAGTGCGCTTCGTTTAGTGCGCGCAATTTTTTGAACTGAAAACCGATACCGATAAAAGGAAGGCATGGCCTTGTTATGTTACGCTTTGGATAGACTCTTTCCCTCTGGCAGAATTGGATACGTACATTGAAGGTTGTGAGTGAATATACTCGTTATAAGAAGGGTGGACGTGGGAGCAGCTATAGAGTTTTTAAACGAAGATAGTTCTGAGCTAGTTCCTTCGTGTTATGAACTGCTGATTTTTCAATATTGAGAATGTCTAACAATTGTACATATTTGCAATTGTCGCAGGGTGACTTTGCGAATGTGATGATGTCTAACTTTTTGGCTTTTTTTTCTTTAAGAACTTCTGTTTTATGAATTACATTGGAACCAGTGCTACCTCACCCTATTGGACTATTATAGAACTAGTTGCTTATGAGAGTGGCTTCAAATTTAACTACAATGAAGTAGCAAAGACAGTAACTTGACAACTAGATTAGATTGGACAAGTAGGCGTAGAACCTCTTAATTTCTTTTTGAAATTTACATCAAATTGCTGGCTAGAGCTAAGATTAAGATTTGGTAATGGATATAATATTATTTTAATACAAAACGTTTCGCGCAAATCAAAAAAAAACTACTAAGTATTTACCGATTAAGTCCTTGCGAAAGTCATACAAAAGCTACCACTGACTCTCACTACCACTAAACAAGTGGTAGTGAGATTTGATTTGAAATCAACATAGCAACTTAATGCTACGTAGAAGCTTAATTTAAATGTAATTGAACCCAAAAATGGGTTAAGGGCTGCGCCACGAATACCAACTTGAGTGTTTGACTGCATGTAGTAGAATACTGCATGAATTATGCGCGTATAGCAAACAGCAACGTCCTGCAGGTGTTTGTGTTTGGGTTTTGCCGAATGCCTCCTCGTTTCTGTTGTTGTTCTCATTGTTTTTCTTGTGCCATGTTCTGTTCCAGTTATTTGTTTGAAAACTTTGGATTTTTTCCTCGATCTTCTATGAATTTTGCTGCATTCCTTCTTGCACTATTCCGCTTTCTTCGAATGCTGAATCTTTTTAACTGCTGCAACATAGTCATATATTCCTTAACCCAGGAAAAATGTTTTATATTGCTGTTCAGCCATTTTTATGTTTGCGTTTTATTCACTTTTACTGGAATTTTTCTAGTCTGCTTTACACTGTATATGTAGTTTTTTTTCTCTTTTGAGTTATTGAAAACAAGGAAATGCGTAAATTCAATTTATTTCCTGTTTTTTATTGTTAAAAGCTTACATTTCATATCAAAGTTTTACTTATAGATTTTTTTTTTGTTGGCAATAAAACTCTATATTTGGCTTTAATACCTTTTGTTTTACCATACTTTTATTATAGATGACATTTTTTGTAGCATACATTCCTGGAGCTACAAAATCGATTTTAAAATGCTTGAAGTTCTTGAGTTTCCTTAGGTTGTATCAGTGATTTGTTGTTGTTGCGCTCACTGATTTTGGGAAGCACTTTGCGATTTCTTTAGTCCTCAATATATATATTGAAATATTTGATGTTTCAGTTGCATAAAATATAAACGGAAACACTCTTTTTTCTTTCTTTTTTGTTTTTATTTTGCATATCGGTCTGTTTGGTGGTGAGGGCCACATGTCATCGGCACTAGCGAAGCCTTCCATATGCTGGCTGAAAGTCAATATTTGTGGAGACAAGAGCTCTGCTGAGGATATCAGAAACAAGATCGGTGACAGGAGACAAACTTGATACACACCTGAGGTGGATTCAAAAGCATCAGAAAGTTTGTCGTTACGCAATATTCTTTATTTGAAACCCTCGTTTTGAGCGTTGATAAGACTAATGATCTTGGGTGTTACACCTCGTCTGTCCAATGCATCCCATATACACTTGTGGTCGATACCAAAATAATTGTATTTTAGTCGATGAAAGTTAAATGTTACAAAGTTCATTCATTACCTGCACCACTAAGGGAATTAACTAGATCAATACATAATCTGTTCCTATAAGTGGTTCTATTTATTGCTGAATCTAGTGAGGAGAATTTTCATCAAGACCTTGGATGAAATTGATTGACGCACCTATAGTTCTAGCGTAACGATAAGCCTTACCACTTTCCTGAAGAGTCAAAGTACAGCTCCTTGGAATGAAAAAATTTCAATTTGATTTCGATTCCATGAATTGATTCGAAATAAAGCATTTTTTTTTTTCTAGAAGGAATAAGAAGTCACTTACAAATCTCAAAGTCTTGAAATAACATAGCTTTTGGGTCTTCAATGAGCTTGTCTTTGATCACGTTTGTAGGTTAAGAAAGATTTTGGCTAATCTTGCATACAAGCATGCAAGTAAACTATTAGTAAGCCTTTATGTCAAGAAACGGCTTGCATCTCGTGAAAATAAAATGCAAAAAAATAGTTAACCCATTACACGGAACATACCTTCTAGATGTGATTTTTTACAGCTTCTCATAGCAGCGATCTTTATTTACCCGATGAAATTTCGCTAATATAATCTACCATCAAAAACTGTAAGCTGGTCTTATCAGTTCAGTTGTTTTTTCTCAGCACTTAAGCTTTTCAGTTGGGAAATCATTTCTTTCAAAAAAGTTACAAAGACATCATATATCCACGGTTGGTTTCAGATTTCAGACTTAACTATTTAGTTTCAAGTCGAATAACTGCCCTTGAGGATTGGCTTAGAAACAAACAATCAATATCGTCTTAATTTTTTTGACCTAAAAAATATTTCAAGTTTTGAATTGAACTTGTCAAACTAAAACAGCGCCATTAAAGTCTGAATTACAAACATAAAACTTAAGAGTTTTCCATATACTCACTGATTATTGCCACGTTTTTTTGTTTGTTTTGTTTGCAAGAAAATCAAAGTTACGCTCTCGCTTTAATGAAAAAATTAACCCTCAAGGAATTTCTGTGTTATTGCTAATTCAATTAATCCATAATGAGCAGTTGCTACCGAACATTCCTAACTTCATGAACCAGCAGTTAAGTGTTTGATGCATAAAAAATAACATAAAATTGCGTATAAAACAATATTTCGGATATACTATAAAAAACAATAACAACAACAACAATGATGAGAACACTATAATTAACGTTATCCCAAAATAAAATGTTCTTACCATCCACCCCGCACTATCATTCTCCTAAAATGTTCACTGCCATAAATGATTATGTGTAAAAGTCCTAGAACTTTTTCACTGAACATTCCAACCGAACACTTCAAACTTCCCACGAAAAGAGTGTGGTGGGTTTAATAAATGCCCTCGCTCTCATATTGGCCTGGTAGCCAAAGAATTGTCAGTTGGTCTGCTCTGTCTACGCTGAGAAAGTTAATTTCAAAAGGACGATGATGATAACGACATTTACAACAACAAACGAAAACAACGAAATAACTCACAATTAGTGAAGCGTGTTAGTGTCTGCATCTAATCGCTGGCTGAATGCCCGTTCAACGAACGCCAGTCAGGCCGGATCTTGAAATTGCGCCCTGTCCCAGTCCCTTCCGCGCTTAAATGAAATGAAGGTGGAAATGGAATGATTCATGATTTTTGTGCAAATGATTCATTATTACGCTACAAAAGAATGAATGAGCGATTTAGCAAGTAAGTGAGGTAGTGAGTGATGTAGTGGAGGCAGTGATAGACCGTGTTGTTGTTATGCGTTAAGCGCAAAACGGAAGGCGGGTATGGGTTGAACAATTAATGGCGTTGCTACGCTGAAAGTATCTAATAAAAGGACTTAAAGGACATAAGCGCATATAAATAAATTCATTTTTATTGCACACTCATTGTTTTCTTTGAGTACGTACCAAATTTTTTTATTGTCTTAATATTTTTTGCTACAATAATACTTTTTCTGTGATATATCTGATGGTTAGTCTTTATAGTTTTCAATTTATATTTAAATACAATTTTGTACTTACTATTTACGAAAATGTTTCAGTATAATTAATTTAATTAACCATGATGACTTGCAGTATTTCGTGTTTTCGATTAGTACAGTTAATTTATTTTCACTTTAACCTTCACTTTATATAGATAGCATATCGTTAGTTTCTATTTTTTTTTTGTAATTTTATTATAACTAATTTTTCATGCTCACCCTGCATCTTTGCACAATAATTTAGCTGAGATTTAGTATGTACATACTACCGCATACGCTATGTAAATCGTTGGTCAGCCAAGTGGCTACACTTGTAGCCGACAACAAGCCGTAAGTAGCTAAAAGTGTACTTGACCGCAACAAATTAAAATAATCGCAATGCAACATTTGTTCAGCATTTCTAGGAAACTGCCCACATCAAGCTTAGTGGTAAGCATGGGCTTTTAAATGTTAAATTTGTCTGTATGGTGAATTATGATGTAGTCTCCAGCACCAACTTGCCAATGTGTAAGTTGCCAGTGCTATCATGATAAGTTTGCTATGGGCAAAAATAGTTATTTATTGAAATAAATTTCATTACCAGAAATTAAAATTAACAAATTCCACATAGAAATTTTAAATTTTGTATGAAATTGGAGCAAATGGTTAACTTTTGTACGTTGATTCTTAAACTGTAATGTTTATAAAATATATAAAGAAATTTTGTTGTTAAATTGATAAGGCTGCAGATAAGATTTTATTTTCAAATCAAGTGTTTGTAATTTGTAATTGATTTACAGGTGGACATATAGATACTTATATTGAGAAATCTTTTAACTAGTTGTGATTATGTTCACTTACAAATTTCATTTCTGTGTTGTTGTGTCATAATCTCTTGATTTATTGAAAAAGTGAATTTTCTATGAGAATAAAAAGCAATTGAATGTAAGTACTTATTTATGTTGATTATGAATGTTTTAATCACCTGGGAAAAATCTATAAAAGAATAGCTGACAGAGCATAGAACAGCCTAAGAAGTACAAATAAATGCCAATCGAATAAGGCTGATCGAAAAGATAATTTGTATACGTATGACATTGACGTTTCATTTTCCGTCAATTATTTGTCTACCACAATTATTTTATCTCATTACAAACATACGCGTTACTATTTTTTATTTCACCGCAAACTGTTTTTGTTCTCGTTATTAAAACCTTCAGCCATTTTCCGTATTTTAGAGAGTTCCACTATACTTTTTTCGCAGACACCTTGTTCACTTTTCATTTCTTGGATTTTTTCCGCGTATCGGGCCTCTATTGCTTCGAGCAGTGTTTTTATTTCTGCTTAATTTCTATTTAGTGACAATTCAAATGCATCTTTGTAGTGTTTTAAAGTCTCCGAGTTTTTTTTTGACGCTTTCCTGAATATGCTTTACAACCAAATCTATGTTTTGTATATACATATACCACGCAGTCTTCACACATGAACTTCAGCATTTATTCGTTCCCAAGATTCCGCTGTTCAATTCCTGAACACCGCGCTACTTGATGAAAGATTTTCCTGCAAACTCCCTCACAGCTGGTGCCAGTTTCACTTCGTATTGCCGTCTTACATATATATAAATAAAATGATAGCCGTTTTCGATGAACGGGACTCACGCAAAATCTACTGAATCAATTTTGATCAATCTATACAAATAAAATGATAGCCGTTTTCGATGAACGGGATTCACGCAAAATCTACTGAATCAATTTCGATCAAATTTTTTTAGTTATCTTTCTTAGGCGCTTGGTCTTAACATAGAATTAAAGTTATCACGATATTCCTCTTAAATATCAAAATATAAAAGTTTTAAAATTGAAAAAAAAAATTACTTTCACACATAGAAAGAAGCATGTAAGCATAACAAATCGTTTAATAGCAAGTTAGTGGGTTAGTAAGGGTGTGTGCGTTTTATTTTTATATGGCAATGCAATGGGAGACAAAAAACGGAATTTTACTCTCGCTCTCGCTCTCATTCTCAATTTTTCAACACAACAACGCGGAATTTGTGAACAATGAAGAATGAAAAAAAATTACAGTAGGTTCACACATAGGAAACACACATGCTGTCCTACATGGCTTGACAACATGTGTGACTGTAAAGATTGCTTTAATTTCACATTATCGAGCATGCCATCAAACACGAATTGCAGAACAATTTATGAGCGTCCACATCGAAGTAAACTGCATGAAATCCTATTTAAAATGAAAAATGTTCACTAGGCTTGATAGTCAGTTCACACAGGTTGTATGGTTGGACACTGCCAGCAGAAAAATCAACAATTTTTGAAATCCATCCAACATGTGTGTCAAGCGGTCGTTCCTAGAGTTTACTTTATCGAACATTGATGTTGTCAAGCCATGTTGGACAGCATGTGTGATAATGTGAACTTGGTTAATTGAATGTGTTAGTTAGTGTGTGTGCTTTGGATTTTGTCTTTCACATTGCAATGCAATGGAATATTTATGGAAGAGAAAACAACAACCACTCTAGATCTGTGAAGAAGAATCAAAATTGACTGAGCTCGCCGATATTTACGTGTAGCACTTGCAACTTCGTTCGGATCGCCAAAAAAGCGGACAACGAAGCGCTCGTCAAGAAATGTGTGATATCAAAGAGATTACAAGGTCAATTGCATTAAAATGTAGAAGTTTTTGTTTTGTTTACTGCTGTGATTCTTAACAGATCAATGCAAGAAAAATTACATAGTAGGCTTGTAGAACTACTATACTTCGGCTAACAAAGCTTACTGATGATATGACGTAGCGGTCATTGAAACTAACGGGTGTTTTTTTTAGAGGTTTGTTTTTCGAATAGAGATAAAACTGGCATTTTATGGTCAAATCTGGCAACTCTAATGTCATTTATGTTCAGTTCGGTTTGCCATTTCATCATGAACAGGTTGACAAAAGAACAACGCTTGCAAATCGTGCAAATTTATTTCGAAAATAATGGTTCAGTTCGCGAAGTTTACCGCAAGCTCCGTCCATTTTATGGTCGACATAATCGTCCATCAGAGCAATTAATTCGTTTAACCATGGGTCGTTTTCGCACTACGTTTACTCTATGTGATAATACGCATCCGCAGAGACGTCGACAGTGCGCACCGAAGAAACAATTGCCGCTGTAGAGCAAAATGTTGAAGAGGACCCGAATGAATCGATTCGCCACCGTGCACAGCAATTGGAGCTTTGTCCATCAACTTTATGGAAGATTTTGCGCAAAGATCTTGGCTTGCGACCTTACAAGATCCAGCTTGTGCAAGAATTAAAGCCGCGAGACCATGCAATGCGTCGTGATTTTGGTGTATGGGCCGAAAATGAGATTGATCTCGATGCTGATTTTCATCGCAAAATTTTGTTCAGTGATGAGGTTCATTTTTGGTTGAATGGCTACGTCAACAAGCAAAATTGCCGCATTTGGAGTGAAGAGAATCCACATGAGACCCTTGAGACGCAATTACATTCACAAAAACTGACTGTTTGGTGTGCTCTATGGGCTGGTGGAGTCATTGGGCCATACTTCTTCCGAAATAATGCTGGAGAGTCAGTTACCGTTAATGGAGACCGGTATAGAGCCATGATAACCGACTATTTTGTTCCCGAATTGGATGGCATGAATGTGAATGAGCTGTGGTTCCAACCAGACGGCGCTACATGCCACACAGCGCACGTCACAATCAATTTATTGAAGGAAACATTCGATGAGCGCATAATTTCGCGGAATGGACCTGTCAATTGGCCACCAAGATCGTGTGATTTGACACCATTGGATTATTTTCTTTGGGGATATGTGAAGTTGCTCGTCTACGCCAACAAACCAGAAACGTTAGGGGACTTGGAAGCCAACATTCGTGGCGTTATTGCCGACATACGGCCCCATATGCTCGAAAAAGTTGTTCAAAATTGGACCTGTAGAATTGGCTTTATTCGAGCCAGCCGCGGCGGCCACATGCCCGAAATCATATTTAAACATTAATGGCATAAAATTATCCTTCCAATAAAGCCAAATTGATGGACATTAAAACGATTTTCTTGTGTTTTATTTCAATTCGAAGCTCTATACCTCTAAAAAAAATACCCTATAGTATAAGGAGCTCGTTGCCCATTTTAATGCATTTTGTGCTTGTAATTTTGTTGTTGTTTTTTTGCACTAAAAGTACTGAACAAGAAGCTCTGTACAAAAATATCAAAATTGACTGTAGTTCTATTTAAAAAAAAAATTAAATTGTTTGCCTTCGCAGAAAAACAGGCTACGCGTACAAAGTCGCGGGCATCTGCAAGTTTGAAATATTGCGACATCCTTCAGTTTTTTTATAATATTTTCTTGTTGGTCACTCTTGCACCTCCTTCACGCCTATTTACACCAATTCTCAACGAAAAACACAACTTATTATCAGTTTAATTTTTTAAATTTTTATAGACCCTGATTTTGTTCGCCTATTTCACTCAATTGAAGACAACGGCCACTGCTGCGAGTACAACGAGCCCTTGTGCACAAAAACCACAAGTCTTTTAGTGCGCTTGCTAAGTCAACAGATTCGCTTTGACGTTCTGCTTTGCGCGGTGAATTTGTACAACAACAACAACTTACCGCTCTAAAAAAGTATTTACTGCTCAGTAAGTGTATGGCCGCTTCAATAGTGTTTCATAAGTTTTAATTTTTTTTGTTGCCGCCTTACCGCTTGTCGCTCCGACGCTACCGCTTACCGCTCATTGCGTGACCAAGGCCTAACAACCTTGTCTATCAAGGAAGGAAGGCGCTACAGATTGACGTACGCTCCAAAAAAAATGCAATGCGAACATAATTCGATCCTTAGCGCTTCTCGCACTCGGGACAAGTATTAGGGACTAGTATGTTATGTATGGTATGGTAAATGTTTATGCACTTAAACGCTCGCAAATTGAAAGCAAGTTAAAAATTAGGTCATTTAAACTCTTTTACCGAGCTTGAAAACTGTGAGAGCTTTCGCAAATGGACCTTAGGTATGGACAATCCAATTAAATGGATAAGTAATTTTACAGATCAAAATAATGGCAACATTTTATTTCACTAACTACAATTCAATATTAAAAGTGAGGCTTAAATGCTTCCACACGACATGTGATGAATATTCCCAGCAACCTAAGTAGTTACAATTCTAGTGAACATGACAACTTCGAAAACGTAGTCGAGACGGAACTTTTTCGACCCTGACCGCATGAAAGTAAGTAACTACAAATAAGAAAATTCAGTAGACGAAGATTTTAAGGTTCTCTAAACCAGTACTCAAACATACTCATAGTTCATAACATATATGTTCTTAGACAAAAAATAATAGACATATTAAATAAAACCAATTTTTACTAAAATAAACGTACTCAAAGGCTCAAGATTAAATTGTAATAATTCAATAAAAATATAAAGACCAATGCCAAAGCAGAATAAATATTGAAAAAATTGCTAAATGCTGAAATTAAAACTGTCAGTTAAATTGATTTTTTTTAGAGGCTTATTAAAACTAAATATAGATATTACATTTATTGATTCGCGAATTAAAATAAATGTCGGGCTACTATTGCATTTATATACCAAGTTAATTAATAAATTCCTATGGCTGCTGCTGTTGCCATGTATTTTTAAGCACGAACGTGGCAGTAAAAATTTATGAATTTTAGTATTTTAATAAAATTAAAATTTATGCTGACAAAAAATCAGCAAAAAGTTTCTGCAGAAAGCATACTAATGGAATTGCGAAAATGTTGCAAAAACTGAAAATAAAAAAAAATGGTGAAAAATTTATGAGCGCCAAAAAATGTCAACAGTGTCGGCAAACATTTGGGGTATTAATATTGTATTATATGTTTTTTTATAACACCAACAATAGCACAAACCATGCCAGAGAAAAACCTTTAAATTAAAGCAACAGTTTTTTTTTATTACTCAACGTAAATTTAGTCATAAATAAAACAGCAACGTATAATAGGGTGGTATAAAATAAAAAAAAAATTATGTTAGTTTTAATAAAAAAATCTTAAATAACTTTGCACATTCGAAAGCTGGTAACTTAAATATACCTAAATAAAATACAAAAGCTCATAATCGAAATGTTTATTAATTCGTTCGACACAAATATACAGGGTGGTCGGCATCCGTACAGTCATATGGAAAAATGCGATTTTCTTGTTCATTGTGAGTAGAAATGTGTACCTCTAAAAATACAAAAAATAATTTTTTTTGACTTTAATAAGCGATAATTCTAAATTGAGAACATGGCTTGCGATAGGGAAATCATTGAAAAGTATGTGAGTTAATTCCTAATGAAACTTTGTTTGTATATTAAGGCAATGATTTCGTATTTGATACAACCAGAATCTCTAAGGATTTAACATCAAATTCGAAAATTTTTTAATTGAAGAGTAATATTTTTGATTTGCATTCAACATTGATTTAAAGTAATTTCGTTTATAATTCAAAGTGTCCAAATGCTTAATGTAAAATAAAAAACGTATGCAGTTTTAAATCCTTTGTGACTTTAAAATGCAATTTGAAGTTTTTTATGACTGAATTAAAGTTAAGATTTGTAATTTTCAATACAAATAAACTTAGAAACGTTTTTTTTTAATAATTTTCAACTTAAAAATTTCAGACTTTACATCCAAATAGACTTTTCAAGTTTGAAATGCCATTTTTCTCTGAGTTCCATTACTATAAAGGAACTTTGCTAAGCATCTTGTGACTTTCTTAATAAGGATTTTTTTTTTCTCTATCTATTTTAGTTTTGAAGTAATGAAAATTTATATATTTTCACAAATGCGAGGCAGAAGCGGCATTTTCCATCAAACTTTAAGTTTTTAAAGGCTTAAAATGTTTCAAAACAAGGGACTACATGGTGATATATTACAGTTTCGTTGCGTTTTCTTGCTTCTCCGAAAGAAATCCATGATTTTATAGCAAAGCTCATTTAAAAATTTTTCTTTGTTGCTTGCTGTTTATACTTGTTAAGTATATTTGTTTAAATTGAAATTATGTTGTAGAATTTTGTATTCATGTATTGGTATTGCAAGCGGAAACTGAGAATTACAGAGCTATGTTGTCTATAGTTGAATCCCACTACACTGTCTCAAATAAAATAGATGTCCTACCTAGTAAATCAATAACATATGAAATGGTTATTAAAATCTTTAATATAAATCCTTTTGTTATTGAATTAAAATTGATTTTTTGAAATTCTAGCAATTGTTTCCTTTAATCGTTACATGTTAAAAAAAGATTTATTGATCTATATGTTTATTGTCTAGTTCACTTTTTCTTAATTTATATAAAAGACGTCACATTTTCAGATGTTTTGATAAGAAAATTATGCCACAAAAGCAAGCAAACTTGACTGTAATAACATTAACTTATTACAGTCAAGTTTTCTCGCTTTTGTGGCATAATTTTCTTATCAAAACATCTGAAAATGTGACGTCAAATCAAAAAAAAGTATGATATTTTTTTTAATGTGTGAACAAAATTTAATACAAAAACAAATATTTTTCAAAAGAAAATGTTTTATTTAAATTGTAAAATTTTTCAAAAATTAGCTGTAACCCAAAAATTGATTTCGTGTTTATTAGACTTGTTATTGTGTTTAAGATAGCTCTCCTGACGATATCGATTTTGTTAATATTTATATTCCCACTAATAATATTCTCAAAGATTTGTTCGCAATTTCTATTACTATAGGTCTGTAAGTCGTGCCCTCTGCTCCTATGAAATGCAAATGAACTAACTACAGAGAATATATTCTTCAACACTTATAATAAGTTACCCAAGAGAGTGTCCTTGTTACAGCCACTAAAACGTTTTTCCCACAGAAATTCTAAAGGTTTTGATAATTTTTTTTGTCGCAAAAATTTTCCCACACCATCGTTTTTATGGCTTATATTTTCAAAATTATTTATTTAAAAAAATTTATAATGAATATAGTGATCAAAAGACAATTTAAAAACAACTTTTTTTTCATATTTTGGGCCAACCCATGAAACTTCTGGGTAAAAAAAAATTGATGATGTATTAAATTTTGAACAAAAGAAAAAAATATGTGGATGTTTTCAGCGCTTAAAAGTAAGGGGTTATTAATCAGCTTGAAGTAAGAAATAGTGCACTGTAAACAGCGTGCTCAAAATTGTCAAAACCACCCTAACCTACACAAGTATACTTAATTCGTAACAAAATTTGATTTGCAAGCAAACAAATTTAAAATTTATTTGCTATTTCAATAAATTTAACATTAAAAACTTATTTGTACGTACGTATGTATGTATGAGTCGCAAATTTTATGCTTCTGACAAAAAAAAAAGCATGAAAACGCTGTTACAATTCCCTTGTTATACGTTATACACCTGACAGGTTTTTATTTTATTATTTAAGCATACGTATGTGTGCGTTGTACACACCCGCTCATACACTCAAACAATTCATTGTTGACTTTTCTCTATTTACTTTCAAATAAAATCCTTGAAAACACCTAAAGCCTCTTCAAAATGCTGCAGCATTCTTCCGCTGTTTTTATTTCCTTTTTATATTTAATGTTGCGATTTTGACAATTTTGTGTCCCTTCGACCTAGAACGCGGAAAAATCTTATAAAGTGACAATGTTTTTTTTCATTCTTTCTTCTTCCATAAAAATCTGTAGTTGTTGTTTCGTGGAGAGAAAAATCATTTTGGTTTTTCTGACGTCTGTTGGCAAAAATTTATCCTTAACAAACGCTTCTCAATCCTGGGATTGAAACCGTGAAAAATTCGTTACTGTAGCTAATAAAATATTTAACTTGATGTCAAAAACTTTCCATGGTTTTGTTTTTATTTTTTTGGTTTGATGTCAAGTTCTTTTGATATGCCGACAGAGGTTGTTTTCTTTTTAACATACGCGTAGAAACATATGTATGTGTGTAGTGCGAATATGCATGTACAATTGTTCGTGAAGTATGCAATGTTTATTTTAATGACATTGTTTAGTTGTACTTACGCATTTGCATATGGTATATTTTTTTGATTCATTGTAAAAATATTTGCATCCTTCATAATTTTTACAATTTAAATTTCTTAATTTGTTCTGACTTTTTTTTTTAAATTACACTGTGTGACACAAAAGTGGAGCGGTAATGTACTAGTTATTGGCAAGTCTTTTGTGGCATCTTTATAATTCTAACTCTAATACGATACGTCTACAAATCAAAAGCTACAAGATATATAAGTTATCTTATAAGTAATTGGTATTAACCGTAGCATTATGTTTGTAAAATCAGCTCTCCTCCGTACATTTTTCTACGAAAATATTTTTGGGTCTTGAATGACCCTTATTATTTGATTTCGAAAATTTGCATTGAAGTGGATTTTTTAATTTAATAGAGACATTTTTTGTCAAAGCAAGAAATGTTGAACCTTGAGACCTTCGATTTCGCTAACTTGTTTATGAGTAGTTGATGATTTTACCATAAATAATTTCGTTATAAGTTTCACAAATCTTTATTTTATAATATTTGACATCTGTGTAAATAATTATAAGTTCTACGAAAACATTTGCCGTAACATAAAATGTTTGAAATTAGCTGGCCTTTTGATAAGAAATATTTTAGTTTTTTATTTGCCATAAGGTAGATGATATTGTGAGTTTATATTTATGATTATTATGTATTAAGGAATTAATAAATTAATAACTTAACATGGAGCACTAGCTGCCAGGGCTATCAGCTCTGTGAGTTTATATGTTATGAAAATTAGCCAAAAATCAATTTTTTATATGTTAAGTTTTTATTTAATTTTTTTTTTCCACAAAAAGCAAATAAAATTTTTTAAAATTCTTGAAAAATGTGGTTCTAAAGAAAATGAAAAATATTAAGATTTTACAGTTATTTTGATACGTCTTACTATTTTTTTTTTTGTGTAGCTTTCAGATTTCATAAAAAATAAGGAACAGGAAATTAAATATATCGGCCTTCTTGGTCTTAGCCAATTTTTAAGTTGCTCAATATATTATTTAATTTATAAAAAATAAAAATTAGATGTATTTTTTTATATTAGATATATTATATTTTTGTATATATAATTTAAAATGAATAATTTTTTTTTGTGTATTTCAAGAGTGCATTTATTGATCTTGAGAAGAATTATAATCATATTTTATGGTGCGGGTGGTATATTAAATTCTGAAAAATAACTTCTTTTTATTTTTTCTGATTTTTCGAAAAATGTTATGTACAGTCTGACAAGTAATTGTTTGCAAAATAAATTATGAAATACGATTTTCACTTTCATATTGAATCAAAATGAGAAATATATATTTTTTTTGAAAAATATTTTATTATTCAATTCTTTTACTCATTCCTCATAAGAAATTAACACAAAAAGTATTTGATATAAATAAGAACAAAAGTTTATGGAACAAAAATAAAAACAGTTGCAATTTCATGGTGTCGAATAATTCTTTGCGAATTGCAAGGAACAAATGAAGAAACTAATAAACTTAATAGAGAAAAATTCAATACTTGATGTGTCCACCAAGAACATTAATTACGACTTGTGTCCTCCTTGGAATAAACGCAATAAGTTTTTTAAATCATATTCTTCCGGTATATTTTTCTCCATTCCTCCTTAATAACTCTTTTGAATTTTCGATGTGGTTCATATCGATTTTTTGGGCCTACCAATTTACTGCAGTTATACAGCACCCAGGTCCTGAAAAAACCGATTTCGGCTTAGGAAAATTGACCAGATATAATTTGTATCTTAACTTTGCGGCCTTTTGAGTGTCAGTGATACCGAAATTCTGAAAACTACTTCGTCTAGAAGTATCTATCGGTAGAAACTCTCAATTCGTCTACGCCTTCGCATGATACTCGTTTTTATCCCCATACCATCACGTTCAACTTTCCATATATCACAATGGGTACGAGTATTATACTCTTCTACTGCAGGGTCATATATGGGTAGTACAGAGACGTAATTTCGAAACAATAACATGTCATATTATCATGATGGTCATACTAAATTTTGATGGAAACCGAACACAACTAAGTAGAAGAGTATAATACCCACTGTGAAGTGTAGAAAATTGCCTTATTTGGTAGGGGGATATATACTAGTTTCATGGGAAGGCGTTGGTGAACTGAAAGTTTCTGCCGATATCATGACGAAGGAGTTTTACTTAAACATACTTCTTCTACGTATTAATAAAAAGTGCTCAGAATTTCAGCTTCGCTGACACTTAAAAGGCCGAAAAGTTAGGATATAAATTGCAAGGTCCAATAATCCCAAGCCCAAATCGGTCTTATGCAGCATCTTGGATCTGGATCTGTACTATTGCAATAAAGTGCTAGACCCAAGGGACCGATATGAACTCCATCAAAATTAATGGGTACACTGAAAAAAAAAAGTTGCAAAACGGGCTCCAACAAATAAAAACGGTCTAATAAGAGTTATTGAGGAGGAATGGATAAAAATATACCGGAAGAATGTGATTTACAAAAACTTATTGCATCTATTCTAAGAAAGATACAAGCCGTAATTGATATTGGAGGTGGACACATCAAGAATTAAATTCTTTCAAATAAGTTTATTAGTTTCTTCATATGTTCCTTTTTTTTTTTGTAAAGAATTATTTGACATCATGAAATTGCTACTGTTTTTATTTTTGTTCTATAATCTTTTGTTTTTATTTTTATCAAATAATTTTTTGTTGTTTTCCAATGAAGAATAAGTAAAAGAATTGAATAGTAAAAAAATTTTATGTAATATATATAAATTTCTCATTTTGCTTCAATATGAAAATGAAAATTGTATTTCATAATTTACTTTGCAACCAATTACTTGACAGACTGTATGTTGAAAAATTTAGAAAAAGTTTCTTTCCATCAATATGATTTTGGTTCTTTTTTTTTGGTTTCAAGTGTAACCTGAAAAGATACAAGATTAAAACCATTTTTTTTTTGTCAAAAAGGCCAAATGATTTTCAGGTAGAATGGTCAAAGAAAAATTATCTAAAATTAAATTTTTTTATATTCCAATCATTTCAAAATTATTGTAGTCCATCAGTAGTTTAAGTTAAGCCAAAATGATTCCTTTAAAATCAAAAACTCAATGTGGAACTTCTTGAGAAAAATATTTTTCAAAATTATGTGAATTGATATCTAACACGATAAGGTTCACATAACTCTTATATTGTGCAGAGGCTGCAGTTATTCTTTGTTAGGACGCACAGTGAAACCAATTGCTATCTTGATTTTCAAAACCTTTTGGAAAGATTTTAAAACATTTTCATCAAGGCGCAGTTTTGAATAAATGATTAAGTGAAACCTTTATTTCGGTATTAGCTCAATACCACGACCATCAGACTTTAATTTCAAAATGAGCAAATTTATAAATTAAATTTAACTTTATCAGCAGAAAAACTTTGTTGCAATATAACGAAGCTAATGGCTACTGCAAACTTAAAATAAAAATTCAACGAAATAAAACTTTCATTTCAACCTGAAGCTACATGAAAATTTTTCATTTGCATGGGTGTTAGCGATTTTTTATGACTAAACGAAAAGTAGGACAATACGCTAAATCACGTATAAACAACAACGGTTGCAAACCCAGCAAACATTTTGTATCGTGAATGAGTCATATTTCAATCGTCGAAGCCATGGTTTCGATTACGCACGAGCTCATATTCTGCAATATACTATATTCAAAAAAGTATTATCGAATCATAATTTAATAATTAAAATTTGTAAAATGCCTCAAATGACAATGTAATTTCTCTAGAAGTGTCTTAAATTCATTGCCTGGAGGATTAAAGATTCTACAATCTTCCAGGTTTTGGCTGGGAATGTTCGTGTTTTGCAGTGCACTGTATGTGTGTGAGAAATTGAACATTTGCCAACAGAAAAATTCATAAACGAGCTAAATTACATAGTTTTCATAATAAAAATGAGAATACAAACACCCACATATACGACAGTGTCCAGATGATATTTGGAAAATTTTTGAATCCTTAATATACCAGGCGATGAATACCAAAAGTAAAATTGTTTTTGTACTAGCTATGTTAGGTTAGGTTAGGTACGAGTGGCAGTCAGTTACAAAACCGACTCACTTAGACCAAGTTTGGTCCATTGTGATACGACAGGGTACTTGACTATACCCTCTTATTGTACCATCCAGATTTCGTAATGAAACTAAATAACTGACCTATGCTAACATGTCCAAGGTCCTCCAGGTCATCAAACAAAAACGAACTATAAACCTTAGATTCTTATGTGGAACATAAAAATGTATGTGGAGGTAGATCGAAAACTTAGCTATTCGAAATTAGTGAAATAGAATTAATCATTGAACCAGCGGAAATCAAAAACAATATTAATGTCTTTGTACTATTCCATGTGAGTACAGTAAACAAACCAACAATAACGATAAGTCACCCACTTCTTATCAGAATTTTTTTATTAAAATTCTTTTATTTATTTTTTTTTTTCTTCGACTAAGCCCGCTGGGAGTTTTCACAGCAGGCGGTAAATTCAGTCTGTGAAGACTAGGATTTATTGACTTTACGTGCGCGCGCCAAAATGAGACAAATAAAATATTGAAAATGATGTGCGAGTTAAAAAATGTTAAATAAAATATATGAAATAGAAAGAAAGAAAATGCAAAAAAAAAAGGAAAAGGGAAATTATATATCAAACAGCAAAATCGGATGAAAGGAATGTTGGGAACAAAGGCGTTTGAAAGTACAAAAAACATGCATGAATTATTTATGGCATTTTGTTGTAGTATACAAACGGTTTAAATCGTAAATTTGCCTATTACAAAAGCAGTTCCATTTACAACAATTTCAATGGGATTGTATGAATATCGGGGGTGCACGATAGCACTATGGGCAAATTAACCACTTTTTTTTTTACATAAATTCAATATTCGTAATAATGGTATAAAATAATAATTAAACGAGCCTGAATTGCAAAATATACAAAAATTAATTGGCTTAAGCCACACCCACTATAACTATATATAACCTCAAAATAGATATGAGCTCCTGAAACTTGATTTATTTTTAGAGATGTATTCTCATAATATCTTGAACTTTTGGAGTTCACATATTTCGGAAGGCTTGGTTTTACATGAGTGTGAATGTTCCATAATTTCTAAAGCCCATAACTTAAAATAATGCCTCATATCAATTAAAAAAAATATTTTATACAAAATCTTAGAAAAGCAAAATTATGAGTCAAATTCATACCAAAAATACCGAAAAAAATTGATTTTAAGACAATATACTAATTCGACTTTCTACAAAAATAAATACTGACAAAACAGTACGTTATCGGTAAAATTGTAGAAGAGAATAAAAAAATTAACTTCTGGCATTAAAAAATTTCAGAACTTTGTCGTGCTTTGTAGTAGGCAATTTTTGTGTTTTATACCGACCATTTTAAATCAAAAAAAAACAAAATATTTATGTGAAAAGTAGTGATATTTTTATTTTGATCTAGAACCGATGCGATTATTAAGTATAGATCGATACTTTTTCGCAAAACGTGTTAAAAAAGTGATAATTCACCTCAAATGTGGTGAATATGTATATCGCGGAAATGTTTCGTAAATTTCGAATTGCTTTTGATCGTTATCGTCATGTAATTGATAAATTTGTAGGTCTGGGACAGGTTAGTGATGTGAAGACTACAACTCGTGTTCGTCGGGCCAGGTCAGCTGAAAACATCGCCACCGTATCTGAGAATGTAGCTGAGAGTCCAGGTGTACCTGCTTTGAGACGTGCACAGGAATTGGACTAATCCGCAATCACTTTTCACCGCATTTTGCATAAAAATCTTGACCTACATATTGTTAGGTTAAGTTGGTATAAGATTTGAAAACAGCAGACCATGTTCACGTCGTAATTTCACTAATTGAGGGCTGAAAGTGAATGTAAAAGCTAATGACTTTTTACAAAAAATTATTTTATTTGATGAATTTCATTTCAATCTGTTTGGTTCGGTCAACAAACTTAGCCATCGTACCTGCAGCTCTGCTGATAACCCAAGAGTAATAGTGGAACAACCACTTCATCCGTTACTATTGACAGTTCGGTGCGTTTTTTTGAGTTGGCGGTGTTCATAGGGTCATATTTTTTCGAAAATAATTCTGGCGCGACCACTCACTATTGACTGACTTTCTTTGGCCTGAAATTGATACCATGGACGTGAGCGATCCTTATTTTTAGCAAATTGGGACCACATGCCTCACTGCTTGTGTGGCTCTGTTGAGTAACAAATTTCCTAGACGACTGATTTATCGAAATAAAGACCTTGAAGGTCTTTCATGCCAAAAAGTTTTTTTTTCCCAAGAAAATACTTAAATTACTTCGTCATTGTAGAAGCTAAAATTAAATTTTAAAGCAAAGAAAAAAAAAAAACTTTTTATCGCAACTTCAAATTGGGATTTATATTAAAGAAAGTGATGAAATTTTCCATTGTGCATAGCTTTGCATGGTAGCCATAAATATGTCACTTTGCTTAAAAGTACGTATTTTGTTGAAAATTTAGAAATTTTAAATATTTATTGAAAATTATTGTGCGAAAAACACACACACAGGCGCACAAACTGAGCAAATCAAAGCATACATTCAAGTTGCCATTCATTGAAATTATTTGTGCAAAGTGAATATTGGCTACGATATTTTCTACGTAAGCCATATTAAAGCTATAAGAAACACTTAATATTATAAAAATTCAGTAGCAGCAGAAAACTATGTTGATGTTAAAGTGTTGGTATTGTCAGCCCAAAAAATGAAGCCACGAGGAACATTATGATCAGGTTTATATTACATATTTATTTATCGAAAATTTTTGGATTAAAAATTTATTTTTATTTTTTTTCTCATTTATTTTTTAAAGTAACATTCATGTACGTACATCAGTGATGGCATTTGGGTAAATGTACTGAATCGAGTCTTCAAATGTACTTTTTAGAGGCGGGATGTACTTTTTTGGAATTTTTGTCTTATTTTTGCCAAATTTAAATAGAATGTGTAAAAATTTTGATATTTCACTAAAATAAAGAAAGAAAACATCATCACTTCTGGGTGAATACTGTACTCTGTACTTTCTATATTTCACTAAAGAAAAACCACAAGTCATTACATTTGGGTATGATTACATAAGCAGTACCTCATTCCTTAACCTTCTAAAATAATTCAACTCTTATTTATTCATTATTTGCTTATTTACGCGACTTAACTATTTGCTTAACCGAAAAAAATTTAATTTTCTTTTTTCGGATGAACCAGTCTCCAGAAATCTTGCTCACCGCAAATTTTGAGGTCGTTCACGGTATTGCTCTTTTCTAACTTACTGACGAATGTTTTTGGACCAAGGTTTCAGAAATAAATCTTGAATAGTTATACTTTAATAATGTAAAAAAATGTTGGTCTAAGATAAAATGCAGCTTCAAAACAAAATTTTAAAAAAATTTCTTTTTATTTTTCGTAAAACTCCCGGACGCCCTTAAGCAAAACATACTAAAAAAAAGGTATTTATTATAAATTGTCCAAATGTACCGAAAATGTACTGAAAATTCTCCAAATGTATTGAAAATTACCCAAATGTACTGAAAACTTGTCGAATGCCATCAGAGAAGATTGATCTTTTCTTATATATAGGACTAAAAAAGAGCAGTAAAATTTGTTTCGATACTTCCTAATGTTTACTCTAGGAAAGTAAAAAAAAACAAAATTATGTAAGAAAAAAATTTTACTTTCTTATTTTTTTTTACTCAAATTCCGAAAAATGAAAATTTTTCATCTCTGGCAGCAACGCTAGGAGTATTTTTTATAAAATGGTTTACTCGAATATGAATAAGTTTTCGAATTTCAAGTCTTCGTGAAGTATTCTAGAACATGTCTAGTGTACACTTTAGTAAAAAATACACGTGTTTTTAGTGTGCTTTCTATCTGACATAAAGACTAAAGTATTAGTAATGCTCACATTTCACTTTAAATATTTAAAAAAAATGTAAAATTTTACTAAATTCAATTCCTTTATTTTTTATTTATTTTTCCACTACGTATGACAAGTGATTTATCTTTGTGTGTGTAAATGTATATCCTTGTGACATTTTTCATGCATGCATGTCGTGTTTGTTTATGTTCTGAAGACTTTTGAGCTTTTCTTTTTATTTATTATTTATTTTTATGTTACCTTCGTTTTAATATAAAAATATGCATGTAAAAATTAAATTTTTTTTATATTTTTGCTCATAAAGACACTGCTATTTATGATTGCTACTCGAAAGCGTCCTTTAAAATATTCTAGCTAAAAAATTTGATAAGAATATGCGTAAAGTTCTTTGAAAATAAAACTGAACAATACATAAAAAAAAATTAAGGTAAGCAGACATTTTTTGAAGCACAGATTCGATTAAGTTGTTGTAGCTTTCAGAAAATGTGTGTGTGAAGTGCCTGAAATTCCAAAAATAACAAACTCAGACTAAAAAGCTGCAGATCTATCGCTAACACTTAGTATAAGTATATACTGTGGGTAGCGAAGGCGAAATTGAGCCAGTTTTAGGATGTAAGCTCTTATGGAAGGCTACACACTTGCCAAGCATACAATGAAATGGATATATTTTTATTGTTTTTTTTTTTTTTTTGCTAACCACAGTACTTTTGCAAAAATGTTGGTGTACGTTAGTGACCTTCTGACGTGGTTCAGGGTCCATCACCGGCTTCTTTATCCACAGTGCTTAGTTTGCCCTATAACTAGTTTGGCCGTCAACATATACACTTTAAAAATTATTTGACTCCAAGCCTTGCGCGATACTGCTATACTGTGCCTGAGAGAGCGTTCTGACGGCGACTGTGGGAAAAAAGAAGGTAGAAGGGGCAAAAGGCGATTCATACCTTAAAAATTATATTTTATGAACTGATGTTTTCTAAAGCCTGTTTTTTGGAGTATAATGCCTATGCGTAACTTTTTATATTCATTATGGGATTTTTTTTTTGCAAAGACGATTTAAACAGCTCGATAAACGGCATTTGCTGATTAATAGAAAAAGTAGTCCCAAACCGAAAAAATGTTGAATGTGAAGTTGTAGAGGAGGATACTAAGGAATCAAATTCATTCTCAAAAATTATTATCAATGATGGCTGTATAAAAAGGCTGAAAAAAGGATTTTTGCTAATTCGTACGAACCTTAAGTCATAAATCAAAAAATTATTGACAGCCCTACAAAATTGCAATGGAGAAAAGAAAAGTTGAAATTCAATTTATATATTTCTAAAAAATGAATGCTCGATTGTGTTTTATGATATTTGAAGAAAGTCAGCGTTAAATAATTATATATTTTCTTATCTTATATGTAGTATGTAATTATACGTAAATCGCTCTTGCACGCAGACATTAGTTAGCAAACAAAAATAAATTGATTTCAACAAAAATACTTCACACGACTTTCACAAAAATCAATAATTCCTAAAAGTTTTTGATATTGTTTACCTGATTTTCATAGAAAATAACTACTTTCACCTCTGTTATTATTGTTAAAAGATTTTGCTGCCCAAGCTGAAAGGCTTTTTCAATAGTTATTTTTAGTTTTGCTTAGTAGATATGCCCATGTATTAGCGGATAGCTTTAGACATGAATTAAATTTCAATTGTTTTACAATAAACAATACTTAAAGCATATAGTAGTTTGAAGATAATAACAGCCTGCCATTGAAAATACATAAGCCTACAATTAACATATGTTTGTTTCCTAAACTAAGGCTGAAGTTGAGCCATAATGTATTTATGTATTAAGTAGGTAATCATTATTCAAAGCACGGTTTATTAATTAGCAATTTAAATGACATTTAACAAATTCAGAAAAGACTGGTGAGTCAACAGCAAAAAAGGAGCTATTTTTAGTACTACAGATGATTATCTAATTTTGTTGAAATAAATTTTGCGGAGACCACCAATTGTCAATCTCCACCAGTTATTATTCACTATAATGGTAAACAAATTTACAAATACTTGAAAACTTACCTCTATGAATCTTGGCTAAAATACCAAGCGTTATGATCATGTCAATCTAATCTTGACAAAAATTCTTTGGACCATATTGAGCAAGTAACTGAAGACTTTTAACTGGAAAAAACTTGCTAGTTTTCACTGGAGCACAATGTATATTAATTTAATAAATACTCATTGCATGTCTGATGCCATATAATGCAGTAGATAAATTATAATAGTAGATAATGAGGTAATTAAATTTTCATGATCTACTGTGCGAGAAGCAGCATTCAATATTATTAACCTGATTAAATCTCAATCCAAAGGCTCAAATGTAGAGAAACTATTTGATTACCTTAACCTCGTTTTGAGTGAGCATCATGGTTGTCTCCTGTCACCCGTTTTAACTTTGATAGCATTAACTGATGTTCTAAGCAAAGCTCTAGACGTTACTAATTCGGATGTTCAATGAATCTATGGTGACCATCTGCTGGTGACATATTATGCTGCGCCACTGAGCAGTTCGATGTGCAACCAAAACTCAACGACGTCAGATCTATTTCAAAAGAGCTACGTTTAAAAATCAACACTGCGATAGACGAGTTATCACTTCGTTAGGTATCGTCATAGCACTTAATGGTAGGATGATAGAGTCAATAAAGCGAAAAGCATTTTTGCTTAGCTACGTAGTGTCTAGCAATCTTCACCCATATTAACTACAATAGACTCAAAAATCTGACGTTACGTTAGATCGGTTCTTCTGTGAGGTTCTGTAATATGTTAACTATGGTTAAGCACTTACTTCACCAACAATTGCCTTCGCTTAGTTCTAAAAACTTAGAAGTCTAAGAGCACCATAAAAGCAGAAAAAAAAAAACTGGCGCTACAAAAAAGCCCCAGAGAATTCATGGAAAAACAACCAAAAATTTCCACATATTTGGGGGCCATTTCATTTCGATTGATGTTTTTTCATTCTATATCATGGGGTGTTCTTTCATTATGAAATTACTCAAAATGAAATTAACTCCAATAAAATTTGAGTTGGGGCTTAATTCACTTAATTCCTTTTGGGTTTATTTAATTTCATAAGACAATAAATGCAAATTTTATAAATTTCTATATTTTATAGCTGCTTTCTTAACGCTGAAATTATTTCTAAATTTGAGGTGCTTTCACTAAAAGTGACTTACCTACATAGAGTCAGAGACAGTAAGCAATTTCGCTAGCCACAGTAATTTTAAATTAAAGTTATACAGCGTTTCAAGGTTTAGCATTGTTATTTCCATTATTATTGTAGGATATTTCAATGGGAGTTATTTCATAATGAAATAAAGCCCAAACTTTGTCGGTTGTTTCCTTTACTTATTTTGGGGATTACTTTAAGTCTTATATCATATTTTTTGGCATTTTTTGAATGCGGTTGTTGTGATTAGGGTGTATTTCGTTCAGTGGAGTCATTTCACCACAAGCTTTGGCGGGGGGGGGGGGGGGGGTTATTTCGTTAGGGGATAGTTAACGCTTGCCAAGTTACTAATGACCTGCCGGCAAAATTCGATTTCATCTAAGTTAAACGTCGTAAATTAATGTGATTGGACGTACATATGTTGCGCAAACATAAACTGTAATCAGCTGACCCTCAAGTAACAAAAAAATGATAGCTACAACGAGAAAATCGTGAATCGGGAAATATTCGAGAGATTTCAAAGCAATCGATACAAGGTGAAGAGGAATAGAAGTAGCTTCTCGTCAATTCAAAGATTTTTTCCGATTACTTCGCAACACTAAAATAAAAAAAAATAAATAGCTACCTACTTATCTGGATTTGCTTTAATGAAACAAAATGACCTCTCATTATAAGAAAGAAAAAATTCAAATAAATCAATCAAATAACTTCACAAAATCATTTCTATCTGAAACCTGACCGTTCCATTGAAATCTAAAACTGTAGCCAATTCAAGTTTTCAAAAAAATCCTTAAAAATGATGGAAATAATTGAACACTTGACTCAAATAAATCAAATTAAAGTGATTTTTAATAGATGACAGCATAGGGATGATAAATAAAATAAAAGCATCAACAACAAATAAGTGGAACATACCGTTTGGGAGCAAAAACGCAACGCAGAAGAAAAAACAACGATTTTTGCGCGGTTATTTTGAGTGCTTGCAGCAACAACGAACAGCTGACTGCATAAATATGTGAGCGAATGAATAGATGAATGATTGATGTGCGAGCATTCAAGCGCTCGCTGCGCAGCAGAACTGCAACCATCGCTGCTACTGCCATCATAAAAATCGCATAAATCACAAGCGCACATTTTGTGGCCCACAGGGAAAACAAAAATCCAAATAAGAAAAACAACATAAAAAAATATAATGTTTACAAGAACAACAACCCAAAATTACTACAAAAAGAAAACAGAGAAAAACCAATGAAGTACTAAAAATGTTAGTACAAAATGAAAATGAAAAGGAAAAAGAAAAAATTGTTTTTATAACATAAAAAACAAAGGAAAGATTTGCTTTTTTATTACATTTAAATTGAAAATTTTTGTGCGTGGCGAAAAAAAATTTGAAAAGTTTTCAACCCAGCGTAAAACATACCAAGTGGCATTGTACAAGAAAGGACGATAAATGTCCTTGCTGAAGGAAACATATTTTCTAAGAGAGAAAATATGATGAATTCGTCTGGGCCATTTTTTTTGTTTTGTCTCAATTTTTTTTTTCTTTTTTGCTACGATTATGCAGCAAGAAAAGTTTTTTTTGTTTTTGTGTTTTCTGTAAGCCCCAGTTTCTTTTATTCACCCATATCTTCCAACAAAAAGTACGAGCAGTAAATAAAAATGTTAAAAAAGCTAAGTTTACTGAAAGCATTTTCGCATTAGCATTAAATTTGTGTTGCTATTATTATTATTGTTTGTTGTTGTTATGTTTTAAGGGCTTACAACATTGCAGTAAAAAGTATCCGCGCTAACTTTTGTTAGCTGCTAAATTGTAGAAAAATATTTTTTTTCCTTATTACGGTTGTTTTCAGCTGTTGCTGTTAAAATTTTAGTTCTATAAGACCATAAAAAACAAAACTTTTTACTAAGTTTTTTCAGTGGTTTATGTTGGTTTTGTGTTATTTGTTTCTTAATAATTTTTTTTTTTTAAATTTAAGTTAACTCTTGTTTATTATTTGCGCGTGTTTACACTAAGTCACTTGAAAGGGACACCCCATTATATTTACTTTTGTCATTTAAGTTACTTAAGACTTCGTTGCTAATTTAGTTTGGAATTACACCCGATTATGGGAAAGTCAGAAAGTTTTCAGGGTAAATTTTTATATGAATTTTTTTTACTACTCGGAACTTGTGATTTGTTGAATTATTGAATTTCAGTTTGTAAAAGCGACGAAAATCTTCTGTTATACACAAATGTTTATGAGGTATATCCTTCTTAATCCCAATATTTTTGAATGGAACGATGTCATACAAGATGAATGCGCTGCTTGGTTGATGACATTCGTTAAGCTTTTGGTTAAAAACTTTGAAAATGATATGCTTGATGATGATGATTCATGGGTGATTCTTCTTAAATCCAGCAGTTTTCGACGGACACTCCCACGCAATCGTTTCATTACGCCTAAATAAAAGTGATGGCATTGTGATTTTGTAAAAAATGTGCAGAATTCAGGCTTAGTAAGAATGTACTTTTCAGAAAGTTAATGTACTTTTTGCCATGGACAACAAAATTTTCTAAAAAAAAATTAAAAATAATAAATTTTCATATTGGAGATCTCATTTAATCGGACTATCTTATTTGTGTTACAAAAAATTCTATTTCAATCAGAAAGTGTGTCCTCAGTCCCAACATCACAACTAACATGTTCTTTTGGATCTTTTTTATTTTACTCTTTACGTATGTTTCATAAAATTTACACAAAAATGGTTATTATTATAAATATTCCCATTATATTGAAAATTTATTGAAAATATGAAATGCGAAAAATATGCTAAAAATAAGTCCAATGTAATCAAAATGTCATCACTGCTAAATAATATCTCCATATATATCGTTTAAAAGTGACAAAGTAAATGATTTTGTTTAGTTTTATTTAACAATTTTTGATATTTTATCCACATTGTATGTATAGAAATTTTTGGGCTTATGAAAATTTTCTATTCTATAAAATTATGAAGCTTCTCTGAAACGTAATATTAAAGTTTAAGACCAAGTCCAAACAAAGTTTATTTCAAAAAACCCAACAAACTTCTATTTGGTATAAGTCATCAAAATATCACTCTTTATTAAAATTATAGCAAAAATTTCAGATTAAATTTAATCAACAATCTTTTTGCAACAACATCAAAAAGGTCAAAGTTCACCGTAATGCATTCCACAGACAAAAATACTCCCATACACACTTATACACTGAAGTAGTATGTCTGTGTGTATTTAAATGAATAAAAATAAGCGCGCGACATTTAACTGCCGTTGAAATAACTTTAACAAAGCTAGCAATACTTATATAACAAAAATGCTAGACAGGATATTCATATCCTGCAAAAGCATAAAAAATGCTACTTCAAGCAATGAGTAACGTTCGCGCTCATATGGTGGAAAACAGACAAATCTACTTTCACGTATATATTTATTTACAAGTAATATTTTCATCAACCCAATAGGAATTTATGCAATTAAATTTGGCTTAGCTGCATAAAATCATGTAGATATTCCTCTAAAGACACCTACTTTTCAACAACTAAGAATTTTTTAACAATATGCCAATACTCTAGAGAGTAGACGGAAGCGTGTCCTTCTCAAACTTTTGGTAGAACATTTCAATATCTTTCGTGTTCGCAGCATAATCGTTATTTCCAACAATTGAATTCAAAAAAAGCGCAATGATGGATAAGACAAAATGAGAGAAGCTTGGTTAAATGACAACATTATTAATCTTAAGATTTTTAACTTAACCCATTTACAGCCATTTTACCTGCTTGGGTACAGAACATTTAAATAGCTGTAAGTTCAATCAGAAAAAAAATTTTAAATTTTTAATTTTTTTTTGTTTTTATTATATTTTATAAGTATCTTATGTTATTTTCATAAAATCAAAATACACGAAGGCGATGATTTTTTATTATAAAAGGTCTTGGCTTTAAATAGGTTGAAAACCAAAAATAATTGTTGTTTTGGTTTTTCATTATTTTCGATCAAAAACAATCATTATTTTGAATTTAAATTTTTGAAATACAAAATAATCGTTATAATAGATTTTTATGTTTTCAGGTCAAAAATAATTAATATTATGGATTTTTAAATGAAATCTACCCATAATTTTTTATTTTTATCGGCTGGGACGTTTTATTTAATTTTTTTCTCCGATCCAAGAAAATGAATTTTGTTTGCCTTACGGCTTATGTGAAGTCTTAGGACACTGTGCAAGAAACTTCAACTTTTTATTGATTTTGGACATGTCCTTAAATACAATTTGATATACATATGTATTTCGACTCACAAATTCAATACTTTTCGAAATATTTGAATATTCGGAGATACTTGAATATATTCGGTTTTTTCGATGCCTTTTGATAAGTTCTGACATGAGTAGTTTTTTCGTTGATATTCAATAAGTTTCGACTTACCTTTTTTAAATTTATCTCAATAGTTTTCGGCTTTTTTATGTCTTAGAATTTTATCGTGTTAGTCGAAGTTTTTCAGCATGTATCAACTTGTTCGATTTTGTTTTTACTATCGATTTTTTTAATGTTTTTCGGCAAGTTTCGACTTTTACCGATTTTACCGATGTCTTTTTTAACTGTTTCAGAATTATTTGATAAATTTTGATTTTTTCGATAAGTTTCGATGATTTTTGAAAACTTTGTGTTGACTTATATAAAGGCTAATGAATAAATTGACTAAAGTTCTTTTAAACTATCAATTAGAGGTAAAACTTATTTATTTGTTGAGTGAAAAATTTACAAAAAAGTCCTAGTTATTAAATTGGAAAATGTTTTCCAACACATTTTATAAACACACATGGTAACCAATGACCTGATTTCCTGCTGCATGCCACCTACGTAATGTTAAGTATTAATGGCATTTTTGTTGTTGCTGTGCTTTTGTTGATATTTCGCTTTTGTTTCGAGTATATACAATAAAAAATGACGAAACATTTGTATTGTTTATGTTACACTTCAGCCACCTTTAGGATACAGCTGACGTCATTTAATATTTCTTTTTTACTTCTTCGTACATACAAATATGCATAATACACACGTACTTATACACATATTTACATACATACATCATGTTTATTGTTGTTATTCACAAAATGTCGTTGTTGTTTTTGTTTGCTTTAGCACATAGTCTTACATACGTACATTTTTATTCTTTACAATAAAACAGAAACAAATACTACTAAAAAACGCTGCTACACAAGAATCCTGACATCAGCATAAAATGCAACGGAAGTAATAGACATACGCACACATACACATATACACACATTCGTTCATAGTAACCATGTAACCATCATCTTTACATATATAATGATGTAATAAAAATCATGAACATCATCATCATGAACATTATCATCAACATTAACAATTTCTTCAAAAGGGGGCCTAGACAGAGTAGCAGTCCTCATCTACAAGTATGTTCATTGTGCGCTTTTTTTATAATATCCTTAACAACGCTATAATCATCAGCATCATGATTGCAATGAATTTAAGAAGGTATACTTAGTTCTTTTTTGCAGATATTTTTTGATTTCATTCATGCCTTTTACCATTTTAGACAGAAAAAAACAAAAGGCTGCAGATGTGTATGAAAAACCGTTTCAAATTGACCAATAATATTATTTTAAAGCCAAAACATTCTCCTCAATAGCTATTATACATACGTAATATATTTGCTGAACATTTAAAAAATAGCTCGAAAACATATATTTATGTAGACAGGAGCTATTCAGAGAGGTCTTTGGTGATGAAAAATAAAATATTTTTCTACGTTTTTTATCGATTGGTACAGTTTTAGTATATATTGTAAAAAAACAATTTTTTTATAAAGGATTGGCGGGAGATATTCAAAATTTGTTTTGAAGAGTCCTAATTGTTATCCTTACTCTAAAATTTTGGAATTATATTTACTCTGCTCTAATTTTTTAGTTTTGATATTGTCTAAGCTTTTAATTTTGGTGCATAGTCGGGACTTTTAATAGGAATGAAACCTCGCATTTATATTATATTTCACAAATCTTCTGCTATGAAAAGTTGATAAAGTGTTTTTTTTCCATCGAATAAAGAAATGGCATCTTTGTTAAAATGGACTTAAGTGATTTCTGAACTGAACAATATTATATAGCGTGAGAGTCAGGATAATAGATATCAAGTCTCAAGAGTCATACTTTTCAAACTTTTCAGCTGTCCTTAAATGCCACCTAACAACACGGTTCAGAATTTTAGTACTCAACTTATGTGGGACAATAATAAACTCATACGTATTTTAAGATACCGATTGTATAGGCTTGCTACTACAAAATGATTTTGAAAACTCTTTTGCTGAAAATATCAAAGAAGCATTAATCTGAAGGTATAAAATGCAATAGCGCGAGTCCTATTTGGTTAAGGTTAAGCAGCAAGTGCATGGGGGTGCTTATAACACCCTTGAGGCCTAGAATCTTTAAAGTTGCATCCATGTTTATTAGCCACTACTTTTGGTCGGGCATGCAGTCAGAACAAGAGGCTTACGTTCAGCTACTTTAGATATGGTATGTATGGAAAAAGGAAACTATCTAATATTTTCGAGGGAGAGATATCGAGCGCTAGGCTCTTTCCTTGTTTATAAGTAAGGTAATTTATGAATATATCTGTCTCGAGGTACCATAATAGACCACATTTGCACAGATTTTTTTAGGTAAGAGTGGTAACTTAGTAAGCATGCTTGAAGTCCTAAGTATCACTAATTTTGCTATTTTAGTACCACATGCGTGACTCTACAATGCTGGCAAAGAAGTTATCAGAAGAATTTAAAAAGAAAAAACTGGTAACGATTACACATCCATATCCAGTAAGCCCTATTGAGATAGATAAATAGCGATCCTATTAAATTTTCAGCCAATTTGCTGAGGTTGTTGAAGAAATCTTGTCCTATATATCTGAGCCTGGTTCTGACAAGAACTGGACAGTTGCAGAGAAAGTGCTCAACAGATTTTTTCTCGTTTATATTTAGAAAACTACGCAAAAAAAAGTTTAACGGATTACGTAATTTTTCAGCATGCTTGTCTATAGTCCACCATACAGTGCAATTCGCGATGATTCTTGCAATGCCACTGCGGCTCTCTGTGGCTTTGAAGCGTTTACGCTGAATGTTTTATAGGTTTTAAGAGTCCTCCAGCTTTGTGCGGCCTTAGAAAGAAAAAAGCAAGAGACTGTTATTTTAACTTTACCGATCAAAAAGGGAAAAACTTTACCTTGCAAATGCATCAGCTTTTTCATTACTCTTTATGTGACCTGGAATCAAGATGAGAGATATATCGAGTTAAAGCTCCATCCAAGCGGGTTGGGGCGTCAATTTGTGCAACTACTTATGGGTGGCAAATTTCTTAATCTGGGCCTGAAGAGAAAATTGTAGGTTTTCGTCGAAAATATCTCAACTGTCACGCCCACACAAGAAGTCCTTTGCACCCTCGCCAACTTTTGGTAATATGTAGTGATTTGGTACTCATCGGTTGCCTTTCCTACATATCTTTTTTTAAAACTCCTTAACTACCATCTTTTGGCATGTAAAATTATATCAGTAAGAACTGAAAAAATGCATAATCGTTATGAAATGATATTTTTTTAATTTTGAGTAAAAATTTTTGAAGGCTCAACATTTCTGTCTATCTGCACGTCTGTCTGTCATACAAAAAGTAGACACAAAAACAAGTGCAGCCGTCTAAAAGTTAAAATGCTATTTTGCTATCTTTTCAAGTACAGAGCTTAACTGTATATTTGTATGTATTAGTAGCACACATACATTCTTTTATGGTGGGAAAAAAATCTCAAGCGCTTTATGTAAAAGCACCAGTAGCAATAGTAAAAGGATCAGAAGTAAAAGACTAGCATATCGCTGTTAAAGTACATAACAACACTAGGTAAACAAAAACAAACAAATATTATATGTTGGTTTCTGAAATATTTTTCTGGATTTTATGCTTTCATCCGCAAGACTTTTTTTTTTAATATTTCTGTGCAATTTTGTCATATGTCAGTATGTTCTAAAACTTTTACGTTGTCTGCTTCAAGTGACAAAAGTTGCAAAAATGTTCGTAAAATAATAATTTTAAATGCATAAATGTTTACCAACGATGACGGCAGGAATGGTGAAGGGAGCAGGCCCGGATTAAGAAATATGCCGCCCCTAGGCTATTGCAAAAATTGTTTCCCCTGTTCTCAAAACTCCTTAATTTTTTAAAAAAAATTTTTTTTTTCATTTGTGTTAAAGTTTTGATGAAAAAGGTCCTCGAAAAACGCTACCAATATGAAAATTAAATTTCAAAAGTTTTTCAATCAATAAAATGCAACAATTTTTAAAATATTCCGCCAATATTTGCCCTTTAAGTCTTGTCACCCTAGGCACGTGCCTAATCTGCCGGTAAGGTTAATCCAGGCCTGGCAGGGAGATAAAAATCTGGTTTTCTATTAGAAATCTATTTATGCATGTATTTTTGTGAAACTGACCAACATAAAAAGGAACATGCAATATTTAAAAATTTAAATATATATTTTGGAGATGAAAGCAAGTTGCAAGAGCTATCAATGTCTCTTTAAGATAATCATCCTACTTTAAATGTCGTTATTTGCTTTTGAACTTATCTAGATAATAATTCTTTAGTACTACAAAAAACATAATGAAATGAAGCAGAATATTATGTTGTATAGCTGAGAGTATAATTTATCTTCAGTGCTTATATTCATTCATATTTGGTCGTTAAGGTGACCCTCACAAGAAACCAAATCCGAATCATCATCAATCAATGAAGCAGAAAATTTATGATAAGTCATGATGAAATCACTTCACTTGTAACACATTTCAGAGGAAAGGTAAAAATAATGTTAGAAGACATAAAGACAGATGACAATAGTCCTGACATAAATCATGTTGTTGCTAAAATTGCTGTGTTATCATCAAGTTGAGTGATCATTTTTGCAGTAGTTAATGAAATAACAAAATAAATCTTTTAAATAGTACAGAAAGTAAATGAAATTTAGAGAAAAAGAATTATGAAACGTCCTGTATGTACTTATGTACATAATTTGGTAATATATGTATAATATTACATAAAGCCTATATGCAATGATTCCCTGTAAATGAAACAACAGCATTCTTTTCTGCTTTACGTGGCGAGACACAAAAGCAATATTTGTAAGAAAAAATGCTCATTCATACGTAATCGCCAACAAGTATGCAAGTTAATACAGTTTTTTTGTAACCAAAAGCTTAATCAACGTGAAAAGCATAGGCATTATTTAGACTGGTTAGTTTGCGAAGCTGAAATAGTGAGGTAGAAAAATTACTACTAATTATTTTAAAATATTTTTCTTTTATGTAATATGATTTGGGAAAAGGAACACAGTCTTGCCAAAGAAAAATTTTGAAGAGAACGAAAAATGTCGTTCGGTGTAGAAAATCGGTAATTTTAGGCTTTTACTCAACAACACAATATCCATTCGACTTAAGATCAAAATATGCACCGAAAACGTCTCTTTGAAATGACTATCGATTTTCTCAAAATAAATTATTTTGAGCTCCGAGCTTAAAAATCTTATTGAATTTTTATTTTTTCTATGTTTTGCTTTTTATTTTTTTTTCTATTCGAATATGAATAAATTTCATTTACAACATAAGGTCCCTTTTTGCAGATCGTTTTTTTTTTCCTAAAAATCGACTAGGACTTGCTTGGTTTTCGGAAACAAATAAATAATTTTTTTTTCTTATTAACTTTTTTTTATTACAATTTTTCTTAAGCTACCGTGTTAATTCTAATGTGTTTCCAGCTTTCCTATTTAAATCATTATAATCTATTCAAGTTTCTGAGCTGCTTTAAATTGAGCTACAGAAATAATTTTGAGCTGGTTGGTGCACAAAAATATATCATGAAACAGAGGTATGGAATAAGAGTACACAAAACAATACTCACTTAAAATGTTTATAGCCTACCTTACGGCGTTAGCCTGTGGGTAAGCATGCTAAAGTGAAATGAGTGATATTTTTATCTTACGAGCATTTACCATGTCTTATTCCTTAAACTTTTCAAAATGGCCATGTTTTATTTTTACTAAAAAGTTTGGTGGTTAACATATGCTTTTTTCAGACCACCATTAAGAAATAAATAAAATAAAGCCAAAACAGCAAAAAGAAAATCTTCAGATGCATCAAAATGATTCCTATTTGGAAGTAATATGAAGTTAAATCTTATTAAGTTTGAGTGTGAAGCTGAGAGATGCTAAAATTTGTTTTGGGTCTTAATCTTTCTCAAGTCATTGTTCTGAGGGATTCATTTAAATCAACAAATATAAATAAATAAGTATCAACCATCGCACGAACTCAAATATGCATTTAATCTCTTCATATTATTACTATTGTGAATTTTTAGTGTATTATGTATATAAAAAAAAATTGTGTTCACTAGGTATTAGATATGAAAAACATCAAAAATATATCTGCAATAATTGTGAATAACTGGAAAAGTCATTTTCATTGCTTTTCAGTTGTAAAAAAAAAAAATTTATGAATAAATTTAGAATTTTTTTTTTCAAAAATTGGAAACATAACTCTGAAATTTTTTGGCAATTTTTATCATATTCTGAAGAAAAGTTTTTTGGTTTATTTAGGTTATTAATTTTTAATAATTCAGAAAAAAAATTCAATTTGAACTTACTTGCCTTTGACTGATTTTTATTACAAAAAAAGTTTAAATAGTTCTTCGTAATACCTTTTCAATACCTTTTCAATACATTTATATATATCTAGCAAAACACTAGCAAAGCTTTGAGCGTAAAATTTGTCATAAAAATTTACCTCAACGGCTGCCTTTCTGAGATGTAAAAATTAACCGAACACAACAGTATGGTGAAGCGGTTTTGTTTTTTGCTTTTATCAATATTAATTTACATTTCATTCCATTGGTCGATGGTATTTATAATTAATGTTCTTTTTTATGTTAAAATATGCAATCATTTTGTAACATTTTGGTGATAAAAACTTACAGTACCAAATTTAAGTTTTTTTTTTATTTCTTGCAGCACATGTAAAATGCCCAGCTACTTTAAAATAAAGGCATAAGCTTTAAAACAAAAACTATTTTGTTTGTCAACAGCAACAGCGGCGAGAAGCCAACCAAGCAAATTATCAAACAACAAACGAACCAACCAAGCATCAAATCCTATAAAATCATTGCCAAAATCTGGGGTTACTTCACCTGGTGCAACACAACAACAAAGACATGTGCTACATATACTCGATTATGCCGATGCAGCAAAACGTGAATTCTTAAACGTTGATTTTTGAAGTACAACAGTTAGGAAGAAAAACTATCAAACAAAAAAAAAAATAAAAAAAAGAAAAATAAATATAGTGAGATAAAAGTATAAATTCACTGTTGTCCCAAATAAAACGACCAGATGGAAGAGAATATAAATAAAAAAAAAAAATTCCGAAAAAACAAAATAGTGAGGCGAGCATGAAAATGACAACGAGTTGTACATAGTAAAATAAGAAATTTATGCGGAAATAACGAATATAAATGAAGAAAAATAAAGAAAAGTCACGAATGAGAGATGAAACAGAATTTTTAATGTAAAAGGAAAAAACCGGAAAATATTTGCAGTTCTTGCAAGAGATAAAAACTGTGAGTGAATTGTACATAAAATAAAGTTGAAAAAGAAAAGTAAATAAAGTGGTCAGACCTATAAAGAATGGCAAGAAAATTATTTTACTCAAGTAGAAAAATTTATTTTTATTCATCATCGCAAAATCAGAAAAAAAGCAAACGTCAGCAGTAAATTTTTCTAGAATTCAATTAAAGTTTAAACATTAAATCAAAAGTAAAAAGAGAAAACGATGAAGTAAAAGCAAAATAAAATTAATAAAGTTTTCTACAAAATCATATAAAATCGGCTAAAAGCTTAGCAGCCAAAGTAATCGCAATTATATATATTGTATGGTAGTGGTGGCAAAAAAGTTCATGCATAAGCAAAAAAGGATATAAACATAGGATTATGCTGTGAAAATGAATTTAACATTCGATACGAGAATTATATTGCTGCTCTACACGCTGCTGCTGCAAGGTAAGCATTTTAACACAAATATATTAGTACCTACATATTTTGCGAAAATTGTTTCCATAAGAATTTACTAAACAATTTTCGTGCTTACGATAATTTGTCGAATGAAATAATAACGAAACACAAGTGCAAAACAGAAGCGCCAGTAAAGAATTATCTCTAAAAATGTCATTAACAATAATTTTTATTGTTATATTCGATAATTTCTTAAATAGATTTTTTCTTATGAATAATAAGAGAAATGATGTCGGTCAACATAAGCTATGCTTTCTCTTAACAGTTTACATGTAGCACTAAATAGATCTCTTGTGCGTACTTGGAACTCGTGTGCACATTGGGATGACTTGAGCATTTTTGAGAAAAACTCATTTCCCAGCCCAAAATTATATATAGCTTAATGAGGCTTGGTGCTTTGGCGTTTAGTTTGGTCGCTAAACATAAATCCACAGACAATTTTTTGAATAAAAGAACGCTTGATCCAATATCGAAACATAAAAAACGTCTTCATTAGAAAATTACATTAAAATCAAAATTATAGAGTAGAAAAAGTCGCATAACGTTTTGTTTTTGAAAACATTTCAAATAAAATTTGATGGAGTTATAATGCTATGAATTTGCTCAGTTATACTATTCATACTAGAAACCTCATAAAAGTGTATAGTAAAGTAAAGGAGCTTAGCTAAAACAGCCATTAATCTTCTTAGCTATTTAGTTTGAAGCTCAAGTAAAAAATTATATATGTTACAATCGTATTTTTCATAATTTTTGATAACACTAGCCGACACCAAAAATCTTCCATGATATTTCTTAAATTTTTATGATGTAGTTAGGTCCACTAAGTTCAAAAAAATATCTGATAGATTTTTCTCACTGTTCGCTTTTTTTTAAAAAAATTGTTTTTAGTGTATTTTCAGTTATTAGGCTATATCTCATTCAAATATAAACCAATTTTGTTCAAATAAATGTTGAAAAAAAGGTAATAAAATTCCAACAACTCTTGAGTTTCTAAAACAGCTTAGAAGATAAAAGCAGATATATTTGGAAAAATTGATTTTTTTAAAATTCGCATCCAATTAAAAAATACTTTAAAACTAGAAATATTTAAAAATACATAAATTTAACTCTTTAAGTATAAAATACAAACTCTTCCAAAAAAAAATAATCCTAAGTTTTTAAAAATTCGTTCATTAACGCCGAAGTTATAGCTAATTTGTTATAAATTGTCATAATTTCATTTTACAAATATTTCAGTTTTATCTTATTTATAGGCTATTAGTCCAGTCGAATTAGACGTGAAAATGAGAAAAAAAAAATTCGTTACAGTACTCTGACAGCGGAACATTGTTGAACAAGCTCTTGTAAAAGAGGACAAAATAAATAGAACCGACAGCAGCTATCCGGGGTGGAATGGGGTGCATTTTTAGAGGTCGAACACAGATTTCTGGCTAAATTGTGCACCCTATCAAAAAAAGTTTAAGATAAAAGTTGTAGTAAATAAAAAGATCTACAACTTTTGCTTTAATTATTTTCATCTTAACCTCAAAATTTTTCGAAAAATTGCTGAAAACCGGTTTTTTGGCTTTTAATTTTTTTCTTTGACAGAAAAGTTTCTATGAAGCTGAAACTTGGGCAAAAGATACTTTTTAGTGTTACACGAAGGCAGTAATTTTTTCAGACGGAAATTTTATGAGGTTGCTGTTAAATTTAATTTCTAAGCCAAAAAAATGAAATGAAATTTAATTTTTTTCAGTGGAAGCTAATAGAAATAGAAATTAGCAATGAAATTGTTGTAGGTACTCCTAATTCTAAAACAAAAACTTAATTTTCTATTATTTTAAGTTAAATACAATTTTTTTTTGGACTGTAACTTGAAATAATTTTTTTTATATTAATTCAGACTCCAAGGACTTAATTGAATTTCGGTAAGCTTTCATTAAAAAAAATAGTTCATTCCCGAAAAAATTTGCGCTCTCGAATATTTTTTAAGCAAAAAACTCGGTTTCAGACCACTGTGGAGCGGTAGGATCGGTAGTGTTGTGTTCAGACTATCATGAATTTACTAAGTAGACATGTTGGAGAAGAGCACATACTAGTAAATTTTTGTGGCTCGATCTCCTGAAGCTTAAAGCTTTTATATATTTCAACAGCGTCAAGTTTTTCAAGCACATCTCGATAGTACTATCTTCAAATTTACTGTCACAAACGGAGCCTTTATGAGTTTTTTTCGAGTGGCTATCGCAAAAGTTTCGAAAAATTTTTGGCTCGCAAAATGTTAATTTTATTATTGAATTGGAACTGCGAATAAGTTTATATGTTATTTAACCGCTTTTCAGCGATTCATAATAATTTAATTTAAGCATAAGAATTAAAAATATTAAATTTTAGTTCTGATTCTGATTATCAAGCTTAACTCAAAATATCATTTATCCTGCAAAAAACAAATATTTGAACTAATTTTTTTTCGTAGTTCTCCAAGCCAGTGTAAAAATCAGACAAATTAGGTAACCAAAAGCACAATCGAAATGTAGAATATTTGTGTATTGTTTAATTGACAAATTGATAGCATTTACATTTCATCTTAACTTTAGTTAACACTTAGATTAAGTTAATTGAGTTTTTTTTTTATTAGCCAAATAACTGTGTAAATTAAGAGTGCCACTGTGGGGTTTTAATGAGTTGAGGATATTGACATTTCATTACATAGTCGAACAATATGGGATTAAAGAGGGTTTGAAAATCGAATATCGTAGTGTGTGAACGACTTTTTAAAAGCAAAGCATGATGTCAATGTTATCAGGATGCCAGGCTGTTCTCTATTGTGGCAGGGCTTTTCTGTTTACGTGAAGAGTTGTCATATTCACATAAATACTTCATTCATTCTTCTCAATTTTTGGTTTAGGTTATCGAGTTCAGCGGTAACGTTTAAAATTCAAAAACTTACAACTTTAGAAGAATATTCCTTAAATGGAAAAAACGGAAATAACTGATGTATTTTGATTTAAGAAATACATTTCTAAAGGTGTAGATTTTCATATTTTAAACCTTTTCGAAAAGTTCAAGAATATGAGGTTATTTATTCTGCCCATGTGTATGTGCTTTTGCGTAGATGTTATTGCCTACCCTTTTCACGTGTTGCATACTAAACAATCGCACACAAGCACTGTGCCACTAAGACAGCAGCCGTACCAGTACATAACATAGAGAGTCTAATGTAATTGTTATGGCTCTTCTATTATTTCATTTATCATAATTCATTTTATTTTATTTCATTTTCGCATATGGCAAGCCAAATGCGTACTATGATAACAAGAGCTGGAATATAAACAAAACCACTAGCAATCGCAAAAACAAACAATAAAATGAACGATAAACAACCAAGAATAAAGCTGCAAGTTAAAGGATATTATGAAGTGGCAAGTTGTCGTTTAGTGGCAAACGGAGTAACTTGGAATGCCAGAGTAAACTGAAAAGAGGAAGCACATTAATGTGCATAAAGTTGCGTTGTTACATCACCAAAGCATCAAATGTTTTAGTGTTTATGAGGATTTATTGAATTAAATATTTTCAATGTTTATTTGTTTTGAAAAGAACATTAAGTTTTCGTTTTCATTTTTAAAAATTTATTACTGATGCAGTATTAATAGTTCTGAGAGATATTTTGTAATGTGAATAATGCGACTTAGACTTTAACATTCGAATTTAGTTTTGTGACTTAGTTATTTTTTAATAATTTTAAATATCGTGATATCATTAAAATGAAGATTGAATGAATGAACCATTTGATAATGATAAGATTTGTCAGTAATTCGGAGAACTTTCACTGACTTGATGTACAACAGGAACTAGAATTTTGCTTTAAAATTCATTTTGCACTTTTTTTTAAAATCACTTACCCTTTTGAAGTTAAAGAAAAAATCAGTTAATATGAAATGATAATGCCAGGAAAAACGCGGTAGTGCCAGTATAAAAACTGTTTTTAAAAAAGCAAAATAAAAACGAGATGATGCCGATGACGAGAAATTTACAATTTTTGTTGACAGTGTGAAAGGCTTTAAATTGTGAAAAAATGTTAAACAAGTGGAAAGCTTCCGATGTTCAGATTTAACCTCAGGTGGAAGATTCTTTTTCACTCGAAATTTTTATCCAAAATATAGAGGAATCTATACCTATATACTCAGAATCAAATTAAAAAAATTATTATCAACGCCAACTCCAAAGATCGTCAACAGCAGCGCACTGAATATACACGTGTATATTTAAACAAGCATTAATGCACACATTCACATTTTGCTTGAATACAAACATAGAATTTATTTGCTACATTGCACACGTACAGCAAACAATTTGCTTGTAACAAATAAAAAAAGGACAGATTAAGAAGAGCTTGACGCTGCAACAGCTAGTGCAAAAATTGTCTGCTTCTGTGTGCTATGCTTTGCCAGTGTTCGTGTGCGAAGATGTCAGTATGACAACATATTTGCATTTGTGTGCAAAACACTCAAGATGGGATTGCTCCCAGTAGACAACGGCACACTGAGAGAGATGATTTGATTGAATACAAGAAACGTACAATTTAGTATATGTTTGAATTTGTTATATTCAATCAAATCGTTTTCTTAGTGCAGGACCAAATAGCTCTATAAGAAGGAATTTCTCAGTAACATACCTTTCTATCTCACTTTAAACTACTTAATTTTATTTTCAATACAAAAAGACTCTGAACAGGTATTCCAAGGTAGGAAATAAAAGGTCTTCTATGGAAGGTAGAATAGTAAACCTACCGTGGAAGTTGGCTTTTTTTTAGAAAAAAGTAAGGTAGTTTTTTCGTACAAGCTTACAAGTGAGGAGAAAGTTAGACTCGTTTTATTTGCTGCCAACTGACGGAACTAGCGCCAGAGGGGTACATGCGCAAAATCTAATTTTTATTAAAAACAGGTTAAATTGTAAACGCAAAATGCCATCCTGCTGGTATATCCCTATTTATCTAACTAAGTAGTACTACAACTGAAAAAAGTAAGCCTTATTTTACTAGGAAGTACATTTGAAGCACTTCTTCCCCTCTGGAACTATGCCTTATTTTAAAGATTTTCGAAAGAAAACAGAAAACTCATAGTAGTTCTATGATTTTTTTTTTCAAATAATTGATTGGAATTGCCTAAGGTCCGACATTTTATTTTTTATTTCTTACATTCTGTACACAACAAATAAATGTTTTAATGAAAAGCAAACTATATTTATTCACAATATTTTAATAAGAATTATAAGTACTTTAGAATTATAAAAAGTAACGAATCATAAGAACAAATATAAAGAGCTAATTATGTGGCTTTTAGCTTAGGACCTGCTAGTCTGCCTGTAGAAAATCTCAATTAAAGATGGCTCGCTGTTGAGGTCTTGTTTGCATGAAAATCCTGATTTTGAGAATATACGAGTATTCTATAAGCGCTTGCGCATGCCTCAATGTAAGAATGTGTATCTTGTATGTTTGCCTACTGGGTTATTTGCCAATGTATTGCATTTTATTCTTGCACACGCAGTCAAATATCAATACAAATATCATTGAAGCACTAAAATACTTAAACACATTAAGGTAATGTGAAAAAATAGGAAAAATTTTACTGCTCTATATCTGAGCTTCTGAAAAATTATTATATCTCAATACTATACAATTTGTCATCGCCACTTGTAATTATATATACTAAAGGATTCTTTGTCTGCAAAACTATTCCAAGGATAGTGGAAATTTTTAACTCAGGACAAGGAAAAGTTCTGAGATCTTACTAAGTTTCTAAAAGAGAAGTTAATCTCAAAGATCAAAGAAATATTGCTAGCTCTTGATACAGCTCAGGATATAACCTTAATAAGTGTATTTTTCACGTTTTTCAGCATTAACCCCTTTGCAAGTAATATTGGTGCCAAAAGCAGTTTTCTAACTGTATATTGCATTAATCAACATGAATTTTGCGTCTGGGTTCTAGAAGTCAAATTGCGATTTTTTTCACACAATCATGAAAAAAAACATGCCGGTCCTTGTTAGATCGGCACGACCTAAAATTGTTTAAAATCACGGTTTTTAGAGATTTTTAAGGCAAACTTACATTTAAAGGTAAATTTTTTTAATAAAATCATCAACATAATTCAGAAGAAATACTCTTTCACTTCAAATCACATCTTGAATAATATCGATATCTTTTTTTTCTTCGAAATATCGTAATTGAAACTTATTATACAGGTCTCCATACAAATCTACATTTTAAGCCCTTACATTAAAATAACCCCAAATGATTATTTTTTCTGGGATATATCAACAAAAAGCTTATTTGTTAAAGTTTGAAAATTTCCAAATCTTCGTTTTTGTATTAGAGGAATCTTAAGTATTTTGTAAATCAATTTTTTAATGATGATCGCAAATAAAATTTTTAACAACACCCCAACAGCTAAACGCTTCACACCAATACATTCAACTGATACGCTGTATGCCACCTAGAAAGCTACAAAATGAAAATGCGTTGAATATCGAGTCAATACTTTGAAAATAAATTCGACTTTTTTTTTCTTAAGGTGTGTTTGTGTCAATACAAGTGCGCTTCAGAGATGTGTGGTATGCTCGCAAAACGTTGCTGCATGCAACAGCAATTTGCAACGTCAAATAATAAAAGTAGAAAAAAATCTAGCAAAAAACCGCAATCGAACAGCTGCAGGATACAAATGACGTATCCTGACGTCAAAGACATCAACAAAAAGTAGATAAAATGTTAACAAAAACATTGGTAAAAAAGTGGTTAAAAAAAATTCAGAGTCTTAGCACGTATTGCCATTCAAAAGCTTTACACACTTGACTACGCCGCTGACAGGATACTCCACACACTTGCAACACATGTGATGGTAGTGGTGCAAATGATTTCGTGCATTTTGTAGTCACTTTCTTTTAGACACAGAAATTGCATTTTAAATTCTATAAAAAATTTCTTTAGCAAATTTGATGTTTTCTTTTTTTTTTTTGTAAAATTATATATTATTTTTTTTTTTCAAGCTTTTAGCCCTTTTTAATGCACTGCAGCTGTTTCACAACAGCTCAAACTTCCTTGTACTTTACAGCTTTCCGCATTTCTTCCGTTCTCACTTGTACACCTCATGCATCAAACGACTTTATTAAATAGGATCACGCGCCATTTTCTCCCACGGACACCAATTGAACTGAAATTTGTGCGGTCACCTCGGCATGTGACTTCGATTATGTTCGTGTGCTGACTTTTTAAGTTGAATTTTACTGCCCTTGGTGCATTACCACCTCAAGTCCCCACGCGTCGCTCTGCAGTCAACTGCTGCCGTATGTGTGTGGTGCATTTCATTTCATTTTTTGTACTCAAATGTTGGGTTTACACGTGCATGGTGCAGCAACAGCGTGTAATATTGAAAATTCTTTATTGCTGTTCATTTATTTTTTTGCCCTGCATCGGGGCAATTTCTTATATTATTGGAGACGTTTTTATGAAATTATAAAAGCAAGATATTTGAAAGATGGCTTAAAATACAAAAGCCTTACACTTCTAAAATGTCATGTAGTAAATATTTCGATCATCAAAGCTTTTGTAAAGTAAAGTAAATACTGAAACATTTTTAAATATTTTCGAATGTAAAGTATTTGATTTTGTTTTTTATTGCATTTTTTATATTATGCGCAGAAAAATCCAGTCCTTTCAATGGGTAAGCGTATATCAACCAAACATTTTGACTGCTTTCGACTTCTATAGGTTTTTATGTTTTTGGAAAATTTTCGACTTTTATTGATATTATGTGATACTTTCTAAATTTTTTGGACTCTACTCAATAATTTTCAATATTTAAGAATGCTCAACAGCGTTGAAACACATTTGAGCGCCTAGAACGGGGTTCCTTTTAATAAAACTGTCAGAGTGGAGATGTATCGTCAATATTATCCAACACTCATTGACTATTTTGGTGTGCTTCTATATAATTCGTCTTAATCGATACAATTCAACTTGTTCTATGTTTTTTGATACTCTCCAAATTTTTTAAGCTGTGCAAACTACTTGTTTTTAATCTAGTTCATTTTAATACCATTCCTTTATTTTTTAAATTTTGTCGACACATTCGTTTTTTTCCATGATTTAACTAGAGATCAAGTTCCACTTCAGGTGTGATTTTCAATTAAATTCCTTTTATTTAATCTTAAATAAAACTATAACTGCGTAGAGCTTGCTGTTACTTCAGTTGATGAATGCCCAAGCATTCGTGTTGGTATGTTAATTCTTTTCCAAATTTGTATGTAACAACACCTCTAGCAAACAATTAAGTATATAAACGCTTACACATGCACATTCTACACAAGTCGAGACCCAGTAAACATTTGCAAGATTTTTGGCGCTGAATTTAAAACTTTTCTAGAAAGTTTTACGCCATACAATTGCAGGCAGATTTATTATCAAGTAAACCTTCTTACTCTTATTCTGAATTATTCATGCGATTACAGAGGTCAACAAAGTTTGGTCACACGTCAGTATCTGAAACTCAAATATGTTTATACAGTGTTGTGCAAAATAATAGGTGCGTGCTAAAAAATCATCCGCAAACCATTACACTTCCGCCGCCATATTTGATGGTCTTGACTATGTGCTATGGTGATAATTCTGACATTTTGGTCTTACATGTGTTATCCTTCTATCTGGTCCAAATAAATTAAATTTGGACTTGTCAGACCATAACATATTCCTCCACTTTTCTTTAGATCAAAGGAGATGCTTCTCCGCAAACTGTTTTCGTCTTTGCCTATGCCGAGTAGTCAATAATGGGCACTTCCTCGGCTTTCTGGCAGGCAGACAACATTCCAGGAGCTTTGTCCTTATTGCTGAGCTGCTAACAGCTAGGTCGTTTTTTATTTGGGTAGAGGTGACAAATGGATTCTTTTTGGCCATCCTGGCGATTTGGCGATCTATGTTCTTAGTTGTCTTCTTTGGTCTTCTTTGTGTTTCTTGGCGTTTGGTCCATTTTAAGACATTTGTAACCTTGTTTTGCGAGCAGCCATTCACTTTAGTTTTAACCATTTTGGTAGGAAAATGAAGCTTTTTTTTAAAAAAAAGAAAAAATATATGTACTGTCCACCTATTACTTTGCACACCACTGTACATAGGAAGGTTTTCGGCACGCTGAATTTGAATCTGAGGTCAGAATTTCTCTGATGGTTACGGTTATTGAGTTATTCTAACCTAAATGTGTGAATATCACAGTTTTTCAAGGTATTTGAGGTAATATTACATTGAAAGGCAATTTCTATTTGTGAAACATTTAATAGGGTCCGAAATAACTACTCTTCTATTTCAAAACTCCCTTTAAATTATATCGATATCTTTTTTTTTCTCCAAAGCATCGTTAATTAAAATTTATTACACCTTTTCTCGTTATTCCGCTTACTGAACTTCAATTTACAATATATCGATGAAAAAGAAAGATATGGATGTAATTCAAAGTAGATTTTGAAGAAAAGAGTAGTTCTTTTGAACGCAATCAATAGTTTTATAAATAAAAATTGATTTTCGATGTTATATAATTTCAAATAACTTTAAAATCTGTGAAACTCGCACTTTAGGTTAGAATATCTCAAAAACCAAAATCATCAGAAAATTTCCGACCTCGGATTCGAATTCAGCGCGTCGAAAACCTTCAGAAAAGTAAATTTGGGTTTTATATGCTGAGATTTGTCGAACTGTGTTATTAGGCGACTTTTCAATAAAAAATTTGGGTTCCGGCCGATGAAATATTAATCCCTCTGGATAAGTTCAATTGACATTCTATGTACTTTTATAAATTTGATACATTTCAGTGCCTTATGATTCGTTGTAACTATTCTGTTGTTTGCATTGTGCATACAAATATGCTATAAATCGTATTTTATTAATCAACTGTATACCATGTTAACTTTTACATACAAAATGCTCTTCAGGGTTGATATATGGAGTTTGGAACTTTCTCCTTTCCATGTCTTCTCAGTGCCAGCAAAAATACGTTTGACAGGAGAAGATGTTTCAGGGAAACATAAAATATCTTCAGTGATTTGCGAGAATTCTATATATGGTACATTCTGAGTGCACATATGAAGTGCTCTACCCATCGTTCTTCTAATTACGTTTTTTTTTTCACCATTCTAGAAGTTTTTCTTCGCTACAGTAATTATATTTAAAATCGTATCGATGTTCTTTCAGTAACAATTTTCATTGATACATTCACAATATGTCAGCTGGGAGCTGATTTCAAAACAGCCCACGAAAAGCTATTGAAATGTTTGAATGGTTCATTCCAAGTTCAATGTATAGTTTGCATTTCGTCCGTCTACAACGGAGTTCTTCCGCGTTGTATTTACCAGTACAAAAAGCAGTACACATTTTCTAAGAGTACAGGCAGATACAAAGCAGTACAGTTGGCGTTTGTGATGATAGGTTTTTTGTGTTCAACGAAAAAATTACATCATCACAAATAACAAACAGAACTATTAAATATTCCACGCAAGTTGGCTGGTATAGTCCGGTGATGTAATACTGATTTCTAATCTGGTGACGTAATAAATAAATATTTTATTTTGCTTTTAAAAAAAAAACACTTGAAACTCTTCCTTGTGATTCATACCTGTGTCGCTCTGGTGACTCACTATCACCGGACAGTTTCTCTTGAACTACTCGTATCTCTCGCCTTGCAGCAACAAATAATAAGAGCTCGTGCGTGAACAACCCATCTTCACGGCGATCGAAATTTGACTATTTCACAACTAAATATGTTTGCTGGGTACAAACAAAAACGCAGACTTTCGCCTGAGCACACATAGGTTTACATATGCAAAAGCAGCTTCAGATGCAAGCACGCGATAAGACATGCCAGTGAGCAACAAAAACTGCAGCCTGATTTTTTTTTTAAATTTGTCAGTCCTTCACTAAGTAAAAGTACTTACATATATGCATTCGCGTGATATTTTGCTTAAGAAACGATTAAAATAAGAACAGAATAACACATATGAAGATATTTAAAGTAAACTTTGTTCATATTTAACAAATTTTTATTAAAAACAACAGTTGAATGACTTGAGAAGCAAACAAAGACTCAATGAATCTTCTTAAGCTAATGAAATGTTAAATTATCTACATTATGATGACCTGTAATTAAAATAATCTTAAGGACTTTTCAGTCTTATATAAAGTATAATAATTTCATACGAGATTGTTTATTAAATTTCTTTGATTTTAATTATGTAAACTGACGAGCACAAGCTTAATAAAATAATTTAATTAGCAAACGCTTGCAATTAGCTAGGACTCAAAGTTAAGAACTAGAATAATATCAAAAAATACAAAAACAGTTTTAACATAAAAATTGACTTTGCTGTAAATGGTAATAGAAAAACAACAATCTTAAGTAGCTTAAATATTTAACCCTCCAAAGTACCATATCATTTCATTATGAATCTTTTCTTGTGTCTAGTTACGTAAGTCTACACTGAGAAAAGAGAATGTTTTCCTGGAATAAATGTATTTGGTTGAAATATTTTTAAAATATTAAGTAAATTTTAACACATTTTGGATAATATTACAGTGCTCTTAATTGGAAACGAAAATTTTGCTAATTGGGCCGATTTAATTGATTGAATTGTATCGAATATACATTTAAAAGTCTAATTTGTTTTTGATTTCACTTCCCATTATTGTGAATACAATATAATTCTCAACATATTGAAGTAGAACAGTACTTAAGTATTTTCTGCCTAGTACACAAATCAGGTTTAAAAAATACTGTTAATACCAACGGTGAATCGTTGTATTAAAAAAATTTTTTTTTGCTCATTGAATTCTACATAACTCAATATTAATAATATTTCTTCCGCTAAATATATGATTTGCTATTAGTTAAGAAATTAATGTTCGCAACAGCGAAATATTTGTTTCAATCAAATTGTATTGAAAATTTTTAACAAATATATGTAAATATAATTAGGTAACTATTGCCAAATTCATGGCGTGTAAAATAATAATATTCAATGCTGCGGAATATGAAACATGTTAACTTACGTTAAATATTTATTTCGCCTATATCAAATATAAAATTTTTTAATTATTACCAAATTCCGATATATATAAATAAATCATTTTCTCTTTGTAGAAATCTTTTTATTTGAGGGAAATTTTTCTTTCAAGAAAGTTTTTTTAAAAAATCTCTTCCTTTTGCAGTATTGAGGGTTAATACTTATACCAAAAAATTTAAGTCAAAAATATGTTAGCGCATAGAATATTATTTTAAAAAAGTCCAGACAAAAACGATGACATTCAAATTCAAAACTGGCAAACACAAAAAGTACTGCAAAAACTTAGCTGCTGCTACTTTTTGTTAACAAGCAAAATAAAGGAACCAAATTTATCAAGACAAAAAATTAAGATAAAAGAAAATAAGTAGATGAAAATCAATGAGATTTTTTCCATCTTCCTCAGAATACTTAAAAACTTAGGCACGTTATTTCCACAAATTCGGTTCGTCCCTCATTCAATACACTGCATCGTTACTTTCACAGTGATGTATCGATAATTGCGCGCAACTGCCAACTTGACAAAAGTTCTTGTGGTCCATTTAGTGTTGTTGTGTTTGTGGCTGGTGCAATAAGCTTACCCTCACTCAGTATGAAGAATTGTGGGAAAAAAAAATACAAAGAAGACAAACAGAATGAAAATAATGGGAAAAAGGCAAATAAAGCGAAAACACTACGAAAAGCATGAAAAACGATAATTGCTGGCAAGGAATTCATTAGCGGCGCAGTGCGGTACAGACTGCACTAAGGTGAGTTGAAAAAAGTCATAAATAATTTTTCCATTGCTTAAGAATATGCAAATATTGCAAAATATGTTAAAAATAATTGATGTACTTATATAATAAGCTTGCATATTATTTAAAATATTGAAATTAGGAAATCTGTACCTCACAATTGATGTCAAACTATTCATGCTATCATGCTCGAATTTTACACACTGACAGAAAGTCAGTTCTTATTTCCGCAGAATTATTCAGAAATTAAAACTAAATCATGTTTTCTGATATAGTACCATAAGTCTTCACAATAGCACAGGCTGCATAAAAACGCTTACTTAAAATTTGGAAGCATCCGGGAGGTCATCAAGAAATAAAAGAACCGAATGCGACTCAGTACTTATTGACACTCAACATCTAAAACATTTGAAAAAATCACCTCTGTCTCTAGCCCTTAGAGATGGCACATCTTTGGGGTAGCGGCAAAATGGTCTTTGGAATTCATTGAGATTTGCAAATAATATAAAATACATTGATCAGAAATTTTATCCGAATACCCCTTTTTTTAGTACCAATTTAGTTTTTAAATGAAATTTGATAAGTTTTTCCATGGCAATGGTGAAAAATGTTCACGTTTGCCTCAGTAAATGATCGTGTTAGGTTACATTAGAATCGCTCGAGAGGCTGACGTCACTCGCCTGTTCAAGTCACAGTCTTTTTTAACAACTTGCAACTTGTAGTCAAGAGAAACGGCCACAAAGAAAGTATCGAACCTTATTCCAAATCATTAGACATTCATTTGTCCCTTTATACCCATTGCTATTGTTGCTGCTATTGTAATTGAAGTTGCGGCCACCACTACTGGCTGTAGCGAAACATCCAAGAGTGGCAAAAAGAGAAAAACTTTTGACAGTTTTTTTTTCTAACAGCAACAAAAAAGACTGCAGAAAATTGTTTCACGTTTGGCTTGCATATTAAATAACAACAAATACAGAAGTTACAATAATGAAAACGGGAGTAACACCTTACAATATAACCAATACAAAAAAAAAAGAAACGAAAATCGAAAGCAACAGCAACAAAAACAACGTAGATTGGCAACAATTTCAAGAAAACCGTTCATACTTTATTTTATCAGCATCACCGCCGGCTGATTGGTTTTTCTTTGCCAACTTTTGCGAGAAGGACGAAGACCATCCCTCCATATATATATCTGTGGCCTTGGTGTTTGTTATATTCGAATTGGTAGTGTAATGCTGTTTTCTTTGTGTTGGTTGTTTACGGGCAATGGTGGCTGTGTGTGTGTGTGTGTGTGCGCTTGTCTTCTCTGTCAATTTAATCGAATTATGTAAACTGATTAAAATGAGATAGCAAAGTTCTTGCTCACTTTTGTTTGAAGGGAGATAAAGCCCCTCATCTATTTTCATTTGTTTTAATATTGAGGCTCATTAATAATGGTCATTCTAGCGTGATGTGGGTTCAAGTGAAGAGCGTGGAGTTAATCAGAGGAATTCGGTACAAAGTATTTATTCAGCCCATGGGTTCAAAGAATATTGCAACTTCATTATTATGTATATTGGTTATTAATTAATTTCTCTTAATTTTCACCAAAAATATTGCATAAATTAGTATTATTTGTTTTTATTTTTCAATTAAACACTCAAGTAATATCATTAGCAGAGAAAGCTAAGCTTATTGTGCTGTATAAGCGCTGCCAGTGCATGTTTGAAGCTTTCGCTACAAAGAATGTTACTTGGGCGTTTTTTTGTAATTATATTAAATAAGAATATTAATGAAACCAACAAGTAACCATTCAATGTTAACCATATAGCTTAGCAGAGTACTTCTATGCTTCTCCGCATATAAAACCGGAAAAGTATTCATTAAGAATAAAACTTTTTAGTCCTATTACTCTTTATAGAGTTTATTCTTTGGGCAATGCCAAAGATGTTCCTAATAGTTAAGTTTTTCACGATCATCATTTGATCAGAATTTTAAATTTGAAAATTTTTTGCATACACAAAAAAACTTAAACATACACAAACCAAACAATAGATACGAGTACACCAAAAAGATTTTTACTCAATCCCCAATAAATTCCATATTTGGAAGAATTGGCATTAGAATTCTTTGAAAAAAAAGAGAGTACAATCTGGCAATGCCGTTAACTGAGAAATGCAAGAAGGTACTTTCCCTATTTTTTCGCCAGTGAATATAAATCGAAAACGGGCTCGAGTTTGTTGATTAAAATAATGGATACACTTGTTTTGTTTTTCAATTTTATATCTAAAACTTAAATATGTTTGTGCTTTTTATTAAACAACGGTAAAAGTACATTTATATAAAAATTTGTTGCAAGTAAATTATGAAAAATTTACGGTAGATATAGGCCGGAAAAGTCATTGCATAGCTGAATAGTGACGGTTGCTTCTGAGCCTACGAAAAAGGGGAAAATCTTTGCGGGACCTCACTAGTTTGATTTGTATATTAAAAATTAATTGTGCAAGTGGGTGATCTCTTTTAAAAATATATAAAAATCGTGTTCAATTATGATCAATAGAGTAGATCTTGTGTACATTTGCATACAAAATAATAAGAAGTTCAATGGGTTATACATAACAGAACATTGCCCCTTTTTCAAATATTTGCCCATTTCGGAAACCTTCGTACACAAATCAGAATGGAAAAATCCTGCAATTGGAATGAGAACTATGTTTTCAGTTTGGTTTTACAGAAAATACTCTTGAGTATGGATTAACTAAATGATGAAATTAAAAATAAAAAGTACGAACAAAGCCAATAAAATATTAAGTTTAACATTTTTATAAAAGATATATTTACAATAGTGGGAAAATTACGTACATCTTTCATTTGCTTTTTGTTTTTGCTACCAGAAAGAAATATACGAGTATAAAATTATAAACAATTTGCGGTTCAGGAATCAAAAGTTATAACGTGTCGTATATTATTTCAGTTGTATGGGAGTTAGGCGTGGTATTAGCCTGATCAGTTTCATTTTACCATAGAAATATTTAAAGTAACATCGGGTATTGTGATATGGGTATTTTTTTTTTTTTAAATTACACGTAACTTTTATGGCATAGCTTCTACTTCTTTATGTGTTATGGTTTGTTGATGCATTGTGCAGTATATTATGACTTCGTAGCTTTATAGCGTAAGCAAATCTGAAGCTATTTCAACAAAATTGTAAAAAGCTAAGTGACACCCCTTAATGAAATTGGCGGGAATGTGATATATAGTGTTTGGATAATGTGATATACCATCATAAAAAGTATAACTAGCATTAAACAGTAGGAACTAAAAATACAATGACATTACATCTTTCAATAGAATTTCTATAAAAAGGGAAACTAAAATTAAACTAAATAAATAAGCGAAAAGCAGAACATATTACAGTCAGAGAGATGAATCACGTACGAAAATTGCTTGTCGTCTTGAAAGACAATCATTATGGGCCCAAATTAAATCGCATTGCAGGCATTGAACTCAGGTCTGAATATTTGAATCCCTTTGGAAGGATTTGTTGCAAAAAGCACAGGTAATATCCTTGCTGGGTGGACTAAATCGGACTATATCACATAACCTGAATTTCAGTTTTAATATAATCGGGTTATTTTTATTAAAACACATTTCAGCAAATAAAGAACTCACATTATTTATGACAAAGTATATTCATCTACTAACAAATTTTAGTACTTCGGCTATAATACTTACTTTATTTTGGGCTTAATTCTCACATGAATTGCACACAAATAAAATCTCGACTTGTGGCTAAATCAATTTCACCGCACTGAGACCAAAAATCTTGTAGCACGTATGTTTTTCCGTTATTGCTATGTTGACAAAAAAAAAATTTTGTCGAGAGTTGTTTATTTAAGGAAATATAATGGCATATCACATTATCCGACCATATCACAATGCCCGAAGTTACTCTAAAAGCCAAAATCACACGTGCAAAGCTTTAGAGCTCTACTTTTATTATTAGACCTTATGCCATATAGAATTTCAGACCAATGTACGATGTTTCGATTTTCCTTGCATTACAAATTCATTCCGGATACAATTCTGCATTTATTTGTTATTTTGTGGCAAAATTAGAAGAGTTTCTAATAATATTCACAATAGATAAAAATAACAAACTTTACCTTAACTTTGCCACACATATCCGAGCTTTTCCATAAATACAAAAGGAGACTAGGATTAAAAGTCCCACGAATATTTATTTGTGTTGCACACAGATACATACATAAATTGACAAAATAACTTTTTAATAACAGTATGTGGGCACTTACTCCCCAGCAAACATTGTTAATATCGAATTCATACTTTTCACACTGTTCTTTTTGATATTTTTTTTTTTTTTAATTACTCTCTTAACATCTCATTTATCTTCTTTCTTCAATGCTAACAAAAGTGTTATATTAAATGAATTACAATAACAAAGATGAGCAAACAGATAAAAGAGCTTTTGCTTTCTTTGTTTAACTTTTTGCTAGAGTCCTCAACCGATCTATGCAAAAAAGAAACATATTATGTTTGCGAAATCTTACTAATCGGCTTAAAAGTTGCTGACGAGTCCCCCTAGCAGGAGATGCAACTTGTCTGCCTAGATTTAGACAATTTTTCTACTTGATTTATCTTTGTTATGTACATATAATTATTTTGGTGTTGAGACACATTATATTGAACAGTAAGCACAATAGGACAACATTTAGCAACTGCAGTCTTACGCTAAATGTGCGATTTGGATGTTACTTTTCCAATAAACTAGCAACGAAAAGCGAATATAACAATTGAGGTTTATTTAATAAATAAAATTGCAAACAAATGAACTTTAAAAAATTCCTTAAAATATGCAGTAAAATGCATCTTTTTACAGCAAAATTTTCAAGGACAGGTGTAAATTCATCGCCAGCAAGTCTCCAAATGTTGGCTGGGTTGGCTCATATAGTAGTTTATTTTGCATCTGAATAAAAAGTTATTGTTTGCATTTGTATTACGGTTGAACGATTGTGTGTGTGCCTTAGTAATTTTTGTAATTTTTTTTGCTTCCAAAATATAAGTTTTAATCTGCATGAAAGTTATAAAACAACAAACTTTTCGAATATCTGTGTATGCGTGTCGCTGTAAAAGTTATGAACTTAAGGGTACTGTGAAAAGTTTAGTTATGGTAAATGCTCGTATTTTTGCAAAATTCTTAAATAGTGTCATATTACAGCTGTATTTATCTTTTTGACTGTGTGGTAACTCAGACTAACTTTGCATCTAAAAAGTGGCACAAAGATAAGTCTTAATTGTTTTTCTATTTTCTATTTTAATTTATGTATGCCTTTTCAGAACACTTTAGTCAGCAAGCGCAATACTTGGAAAACAACTCACTGATTTGATGTTTTACGTGATTGCTGCGCAACTTTCTTTTTAAGCTATCTACTAAAATGAAAATGCTAGTTTTTCTGTAAATAAAATAACTTTCGCTGCAAACATTTTCAAAATCGCTGACAAGAAATTGATTTTTAGTTACCTATACATAAATTGAATTTTTAATTAAAAAAGTTTTAACGCCACCCTTACCGTAGCTGCTGCTGTTTAAAGAAATTCTAAAGCGAAATGAAACACTAGAATGCAACAAACTTTTAGTTGATTTAACACTGTGCTTTCATATTTTATGGAGTTCTGTTTCGGATATCATAATAAAAGTTGTGACATGGTTTGGGGTATGGAATGCCACAACAAAAATTAAAAAGTTAAGAAAATGTGATAAATGGGTACGTATATCTCTACATTTTGTTGATATATCAAAACGTACATACTTGAAACGACTATATCTTGATTAGACCTACCAGTTGGATGGTTGCTTTAACAGACAAAAATTGTCGCTTTTTTTCATTGCTATTGTATTGCGAAGCTTGGGTATCAATCAGTCTTACGCGGTAAGCACAATACAATAAAGTGGAATTTTCGGATCATAAGATAAACTGAAATGGAAAGAATATAATCGCATCTGCCTTAAGCTTTAGAGCACAAAAGCAATGGGGCGGACAGAAAAATAAATATATGGATGCAAAAAAATTTTAAAAATTTAATTAACGCGTAATTTAAATTTTATTTGTGTAACATTTTAAGACTAACAAATATTTTAGAAAATATGTGATATTTTTTTATTATTTTCAACAACTTATATACATACGAATTGTCGTTTTAATTATAATGCATTTCAAACTTTCCTATTTGAATCAAAGCTATTTTAACTGAGCTAAATTGATTAACAATTTCTTCAAATATTTGTATCTTTCATGTTCATATGTTTTAAATGTATTGAATATATTTTGTCGTATGAAAATAAAATAATAATTTATATTATTTCTTTTACGTATCTTAGAAGCCTTTTCAAAACCTTGTTCTTTTTGGACTAATAATAATGAGGAATTTTTTTTGAAACTTTAAACAGCGAAAAGTCCCAGTAAACATTTTATTAAAAATTGATTAGTGACTTTTAAAGAAGCAAAAGCTGGACCGCAATGATCAGAAATGCCACAATTTTATTGACAGATGTTTACAATAATGCGTTGCCAAAATTGCTGATACTGGAGTATATAACAAGAATTACTTAGGGAGTTACTTTAGCGCCAATAGAAAATGTTAATTTTGCAGCATCCTTAAAACGGAACTATTCATTAAGTCTCACCTGCTTAAGGGTGGAAAAGGGTCAGAGAGACAAAAAAAGCGTATTTTTGTGATTTTTTTTCACAGTACCTTCTTTATTAAAATTCTTAAACTTGTAATATAATTAAGCACTATTTCAAGAATATTCTGCTAAATTTCACTAAGAAATATTAAAAAATAAGTCAGTGGTAGTGGGGAGAACTAAGTAACCTAAAAAAAAAGTCAGCATGCGGTAGGCAGGATAACTCATGACTGCTTCATCTGAAATCAAAATACCAAAAAGATTTCTTTAGTATATGAGTTCATCTTGGATTGGAACGAAAAAATAAACAAAATATTCGTTTTTGGATTTGTGGTACAGGTTTAATCAAAAAACTCTGATTTTTACCAAAACTTGCTTCTTTTGTTTAATTAAAAAATAAGTAGTAAATGGAAAAAAAAACCTTTCGTTCAGATCCGAGTTTTTAGTATCGAAAAGAAGTATGTAAAATTTTGGCAAAATTTGCTTACAAGTTTTCCAGACGACTTAAAAAATATGTTTAGAGAAAAACGCGATCATTAAAAATGGCGACAAAAAAATATTGGGTGATTTTGTCACAAATGTTCTTTTTCAGGCACAAAATCGACATGATCACTGAAAGATAAAACAAAGACACTAGTTTTTGGCGGACTCAACTTGTGTGTGTTTGTAGTTAAATGTCAGACGAACAAAATGACGTATGAGTCAAATTAATACGCTGCGTACTTTTCGCTGGCGCCATCTCTTAGTTAAACCGGAAAAAACTTATGCATACAAATGGTGTATGACTACTTCTTTATATGACCGCTGGGACTCTATTATCTGAAACTCGTAAAGTTTTGCTTCAAATGGCTTCAAGTTTTCTGATAGTATTCCTTATGACTTGTACTATCAGAAAACAAATTAAAAAAATTGATTTTTTTGACCCTTTTCCCCCCATAAGCACTCCGATTTTTCATATCGTATGAGTAACGTATAAAAAAGCTCATCATAAAAACTTTTCATATTACTTGAGTGTCTCGACAATTTTTCTGAAAAATATTTCAAAAATTTTTCTTAATATCAAAATCATAAGAAAATACTTTGCAATTTCGAAACTTTATTTTTCAAAAATAAACGCGAGTAAAAAGAAATAAGTTATCCGTTATTTTAAATTTTCACACTTTAATCTAATATTTACTTGATCTTTACAAACTTCTTTGTTTGGATAAAGAGTTTGAAAAAGAGAAAACTGCTCGAAAAATTCCACAATATGTCAGGCAACTACTTAGTGTCGTATAGACAGAACTATTTGTGTTCTATTAACACAGGAATTAGCCTGGGTAAACATACAATAAGCAGGTTGACGCAGCCTCAAATGCGAGTTTTAAACTAAAGCCAAATGAATACATAAAATACATGAAATTCAGCAAAGTTTTTTTAAAACATTAACGCAAGATATTAAAATAAAAAAAGAAAACATGTCCCGTTGAGATCTGTTTAATTGTACTGGAGGTTAAAGCAGATTAAGGGGTTGCGCAGATGCCCTTCAGTAATTTTCATCTGTTTGGGAAATGTTTTTTAATTCGTTCGGACAAATCTGAACAAAACGCTGCAGCCGCTCACCGCCGAGTGCCAGACCCTTACTCGACAAGTCGGACTCCGAGAACGAGACTCGAACTATACAACAACACGCGTGTCATCTGTTTGGAAGTTCCGAAGCATTTTTGTCGCCGCCTCTCTAATTAAAACTTTGTTTTAATCATTACCATGAGTTACTCATGAAGTCTTACTTTTCTAATAACCGCTCATACCCCAAAATCATATTTTTTCTCTGCAAACTAGTACAGTGCGTTACTGTAAAAAAAATCAAATTCCAAATTAAATTGTGATATACATAGGTATATAAAAAACTTTCTTTTATATATATCGCTGAGGCAAGTAAAATTTTTAGTAAAAAAATATGATGTTCGTTATAACGAATGGAAATTAAAAAAAGTTGTCGTGCCATATCCTAAGTAACATGGATAAGTGTATTTAACATTTCAAAAAACTCCATGCTGTTATTTCCACAACTATTAAAAACCATAAATGCCTGATTGTGTTTAAATGCTTGTTTTCAGCACTAATTTAATGTTGCATATCTTTCCTTTAATAAATATTTTCAATTAATATCAGTAATTTTTTATTGACAAAAAGGAAAAATAGTTTTTTAATATTAATAAGCAAACATATTTTGTTATTAAATCTCATAAATTAATTTTTGATTAAATTTTTCATGCAAAATAATGAAAAGAGGAAATACTTATTATATTATAAATAACTCTGAATCAAATCATGCAATTTGTACTCTTGGAGCCTTAATTGCAATATAATAGGTGAGCTGCTGCATTTAAATTTGGTCGTTTGAGTTTTCAATTTCATTTTGAGTGCAGTGTCAGTAGAATTTTTCAACGAAATTCTGTCAAAGTAAATTTTTTCAATCCTTTTGTTTTTTTTTTTTATTAAGTTTTATTAATATTTCACATTTTATGTAAAGTAATCAAGCAGAAAACAAATTCAAATTGACTATGTAATTATAATCAAACAAAAATAATTTAAATAACATTTAGTCAAATAAAATATTTACTTTTTTTTGAGGTTGACAACAGTACCCCACCAATTACCATCATCAAATTTGCACTTGTGATCTGAATTCAGTCTTTTGCACCACCGCACATTTTTATTGGCTTTTGTTTAACAGGTGCAAATCCTTAAATTAAATATTAATTGAAAGATATCCTTAATCAATGATGCTTCCCTTTGAATAGAAGATAAGAAAAAAGTAAAATCAAAGTTGATTCACTTTGATTCAACAAGATTTGATTTTGGCGTTAAATTTTAAGTGTTTATGATTGAATCAAACACAAAACGTTAATATTTTTCTGAGTGTATAAGCTTAAGAAAAATATAAGTGTTTAGATTTGTAAATATGTTGATGGTACTTGGCGAGATAGCTTATTAAAAAAAAAAAACAACATCAATGAAAAGTTATGTTGAGCTCTTACTAGAAACGTGGCAACACCTTTACAAAAATCTGTATGCGTAAGTTTGGCATAAATATTTTTGGAACAGCCAAACTAATTTTTATCTTTTGCGAGAAAAGATCTTAATAACATGTAATTTTTGGTACAAAATATATAGTCCTATACCGCAGTTCTGCTCCGATATTTGCTTTTAATCATACGAAAAGACATTGTGAAATTTTCTTTATGTATTGACCTACTGATATATTACTTATCAACTCTTAAGCCATACTACTGATCTTAGAATTATGTACCTTTAAATTTATACTCTTCCCTTAACATACTTAAATGATGATATTGGTTTTGTTAAAAAAAAATTGTTTTAGAAATTTGGTTTTATTTCAATATTGTAGTGCTTGGGTGAGCAAAATTTTGAAAGCAGGAGTTACTTACAACAAAAGCAACAAAAACAACAACAACGAAAACAAAAATAAACCCCACCCTAAGTACGATCTCGATGGTGAAAAAAAAAATTGTTCAATTTCAAGAATTAACCAAGAACAAAATGAGTGTAGAAATAAAAGTACACTTATCAAACGAAACGAGACGATGCATTCTTCTATGTGCGCATTGTTGTTTCCTTGTGCTCGCTAGCATCAGTTTTTTTTTGTTTTTTTTTATATAATAATAGAAATCCCGTACATGGCTCATTAAAATGCTTAGCCAAAAAAAATTTAATTTTTTTTTTCGGATGAGCCAATCTCCAGATATCTTGCTCACCGCAAATTTTGAGGTCGTTCACGGCATTGCACTTTTCTAACTTATTGACGAATATTTTTGAACCAAAATTTCAGAGATAAATCTTGAATAGTTATTCTTTAATAATGTAAAAAAAAATGTGGTCTAAGATAAAATGCAGCTTCAAAAAAAGTTTTAAAAAAATGTCTTTTAATTTTTCGAAAAACTCCCAGACGCCCTTAAGAAAAACGATGAGCTAAACTTCGTTCATTGTTCATGCTTTACCGACCTAAGTCCTCATGTCTTCTGTACCATTAAAATTTGTTACTTTAAAGATAGTTTTTTGTTATTTTTTAAAGATTTACTAATATTTAAGTCTTATATAAGAAAATTCATATCAAAGAGCTTTATAAATTCTGTGAAAAGAAATTCTGATCACATATAACAACTTTAGCAAAGTGTCACATTTCAGCATGTCACTTTGCTTTAAGAAAAAAAATATCAACACAAACATGCGAACAATTCTACAACTGAAGAAGCAACACTTTTCCAGAGTGCTTGGTTTTGCCTTTCTGTGAATGTCAATGAAATTTCACATAAATTTGAATTTTAAATTTATAACTAAAATGCCGGCAAGTCACACCTTTCATATTATGGACGCCATTGAAAATTATGAGACAACCTTTCCCAAAGAGTGGTTGTGTTAAACAATAGACGAAATACCATGCACAGAAGTTTAGAGATAAAAGCAGTAGTCGCTATTTCTGTTTTTGTTGGTATCAAAATGTCTAGAAACCTTTAATTGGAGCCAATATTTCGTTTATGGTTTCCCTTGTCACATCTACGTGTGTATAAATGTACCTACCCAGCAGGCAAATGAGCAAGGCCTTACTCGGAGAAGGCCTGCTAGCACTGCTGCGATTATATAAGGACTTCTCAAAACTAGATTTTCATGCAAATAAAAATACAATTACAGAAGGCATAATACGCCTTGCCACAACAGACGTGCTATCAGGCCTGATATTAGAAGGCAAAGAAGAAGGACTCCATTTACTTTAGCGCTTTTCTGTTTCTTTTTTATTTCATGTATTGCAATGTTTTATGATTCGGCATAGCTTTTTTGTCATATGCATTGTACATATACGACATGAAAAGTATACACATGGTTAGAGATTAAGAGAGGTGTGCAGGCTAGTCTTCTGTTTTTTCATGTTATGTTAAGGAGGTAGAGTTTCGTGTATTCTTTGTCAAATTGTAAAGTCATTAAAAAATATCAACGCAAGATGAGATGGCGCGGATAAAAAAAAACAATTAATATTTAGAGTCTTTAAATTTATTAAAATTAAATTTTTGTCAAGTACTTCTGAGAGTACTTCTACGGTAAGCGGTCTTAGGAAGGCCTGTTTCCTGCGGCCATTTCATATAAAAAAGAAAGTACGTTTGAAAGGAGGGTGGAAGGCCTTATACTTACCAAGGAAGGCTTTCTAGAAGCACTGTTAGCTCCTGCCCTTGCCTACTGGGTGGTTTCCCTTGTCACATCTACGTGTGTATAAATGTGCCTACATTAACAGATATACAGATGTGAATTTTTGTTATATTCGCACTAATGTACATATAGGCATGCATATACATTAGGGTGGATTCAAATGACTTTTGTCAAACACCCAACTGACCCAATTGAATTTGAGCTCTTTAGCCTTTGCTTACTAGAGCTATATGCAAAAATATTTCTATAAATGCAATTTTATATTTTTTTTACTTTTAACAACTTTGATCATAATTTGCTTTTAAAAGTTTACTGTTCGGTTAAATTAAAATTTTGTAGTTTAACATTTTCGAACATTAGTCAAAATATACACATACCAAGTTCAATAGCTAAAAAAAAATGTTATTTTCTTTTTTCAATTCACCCTTATATTTATTGTACATACAAATATTTCATGAAATAATAAAAGGTTGCAGAGGCACACGCTACACATTTGCGGATGCAAACACATTAACACGCAGGTGCTCTGTGGGTACAATGAGATCATGTGATTTTAGGGTGTATCGGATTGAGTTTTTTATATTAATTTCGAAACATTGACAATTTTAATATCTATTTTATATATAAAATTTCTTTTATTCTTTCACAATACATTGAAAAAACATTTCACTTAAAGTCATCTTTTAATTTTTTTTTGAGCAAAACAATTTATATTGAAAAATTTATCAAGCAATATTTTATGCTGTTTTTTTTTTTTTTTTTTAAGAATGTAGGTTATCAAAATTAAGTTAAATATAGCTCATTCAATGTTCAAATAAAATCTCGAAAAATTTCATCTCAATGAAAATAGGCTATCTCATTTATTTTCGTTAAAAGTGACCTCTATATGTAATGTATATGAAAGAGCATGTTTAGTACAAGCTAGTGACAATATACATTAGAGTAGTTCCAAAAAAAAAAAAAAATTTCAGTAGCCTGAAACATCCCTATTTGTTTGAAAATTCGATAACACTTTTAAACTTTTTCTTCAGAATTTCACAACTTCAAACAGACGGCGCTAATCTAGTATTCAATATTAATGAAAATCCTTAGGACGTCTAACGCTATGGATATTTGCTCATATTTTTTTTTTGAACCGCTCTGATGTACATACACATAAGCAAAACAGCACATAACATATATACGTGTAGGGTATTTCTGTATGCAACAATGACGAGGAGTTACAATCAAAAATGCCAGCAGTTAGGTTAAGGAAGAATCATAAAATAAATTTTGGGCAACAGAACAATACTTGAATGATTTTTAAAAAGGGAGGTAAGGGGACCGAAACATTTTGTAATTGGAAATTGTGGTTGATTTTGAGTGAGGTTGATTTGGCTGCATGGCAGTTGAACGACAGAAGCATTCCACGGCGGTCAAATGTTGGACTTAAGTAATAAAAAAAGAAACAGCCTTCTGTAGAGAACGTTAAGATTGAAGTCTGTGAATAAGATAATTTCACAGAAGTAGTAGTAACTTTAACTAAGAATTTCTTTCCACCATAAGTAATAACTTAAGAAGATGACCGGTACTATATTCTGTAGTCGACGTTAGCACTCCAATATAACGCTTTACAGGTCAAAGTGGCAATAAATAAAAACGAAACTTTTATTTTAATTGTGCATTAATTAATAAATAGCATACAATTCATACAATTAGACTGATGCGCGTCTTTATAAAAATTCATATTTTCCAAAGTTATGGTGGGAATTTCGATTTGAATGCAGATACATCCTTAGGAATGATTGAAAATAACATTACAAAAACAACCAAAAAAATTATTATGTCAAATTTTATGTTGAAAAAAACATGGTGTCATCAGTAAAAAATTCGTAGTTTCCAAAGTTAATGCGGGAATTTTGATATGAAAGCACATACATTATAAGGATTAATTGAAGAATTACATATAAGAAAGTAAAAAAAAACTGAAATATATTGAAAACATTTTGAGAAAAATTTGTTTAATTAAAAAATTAGTGTCTTAATAAATTCATTTAAATTTTTTTATTAAAGTTATAGTCTTTCCTAACAAAAATGATAACGTTATCATTAAGTTTTATGTTTCAAGCAAATGTCTATTTTGAAGAAAATATTAAAGTGATTGCACTTAAATTCTACTGATACTTGATCTTGACAAGATTCCTAATATTTTCCCAAAAATAATGTGTTATTATTTTCTGGATATAAGTCCCTCATTTGACCGCCGTGTTTGGTGAACTAATATACAGGCAGACAGGTGTATAAAATTCACTAAATGGAGCTAGAGCTACATTTCAGTTGCCTGACATTGACCGTAACTTGCAAAATTATAATTAAATTTGTAGGCTAAAAATGGATTAAAGGGACGTATCAACACCAGGTGAAATTGAGGCAACAGAATACAGGAAGATTTCAATATTTACCTACTCTACATTTCTATTTCTTTTTATGTGGTCACATCAAGTGTATCATATGCATGTATGTATGTCTACATTAGTTTATTTGTTATAAAATAGGACATTTTAATTTGATTTGATATTTGAGCAACCGAATATGCAAGATGATGAAAAGCTGTTTTTAACACAAGAGGCCTCATGTTTTATTTTATTATAAAATGTTAAAAACATGAAAAAAACTGTATTATATCAGCAAATTGGCATAAACTTTTCGTAAGAATATCACTAGCCACATAAATGGAAAAATTTTAATCGTCGAATATTTTGAGTCATTTTTAGATGAAATTATTTTGGCAGATTTTTAATTTTTTTTGGCCGATTTTTTGTGCGATTACCTTCGAAAATATGAACAACAAATTTAGATAAAAAAATATAACGAATTTTATGCAAAAAATAAGCAAAAATTGTGGACGTACTGACATGTTGAAGAAATTTAAAAACTCTTTCGAACAATGATGAAAGAGGCAAAATACAAACTGCCACCATCTCCTGTACTACATTTTGGATGACATTTTATTTGTTCAACCATTTTGAAACAGTGATTTAGATTGATAATTTACTGGATGAATAATTTATTTGTGGCCATATACAAAATATTTTATAAATAAAAATTTTCTCAAAAAATTAATCGAATTTCCTTTGCGCATTTTTCTAATGGAATTGCAAAAAATTCATACATCATTTGCGAAAAATGTTTTCAAACTCCGATCAGATCAAATATTTATTAGTATTTTCAAATCTCAATGAATACCGAGTACCATTTTGCCGCCTCCAGCGTCTTTGCGCCTGGAAAAACAGTCCACTTCGCCCCACCTCCTAGTTCAAATGAATGCAATATTCTAAATTTTATCCATAAATTTTCAAGTGTATTTTCTGATAAAGTTTAAAAAGCCGGCTTATTTCGAACAGTTATGATGCCTACAAACGTATACGATATTTTTACTCTTTTATCAATGGATTCAGAGGACAACTCAACATATTTTACATAAGCGTTTTTTTTTTGCGTTTCCTGTAGGTGTGCGTGTTTTTATTTAATTTTTATGAAATAATTATGAAAAACTTTAAGTAACAAGCTATTATGACACACAAATTTCAATTTCCGATAACTCTGTCTTATTTAAACAGATTGAATATATTCCTGTCTTAATTATGTAATCCGTTTATATTGTTCTCCTCGTTATTCAATTGATAAATTGACAAAAAATGTGGCTTATTAGGAAACTCGAAAATGGCGCAAATTAATTGAATGTAATCAATGTACATAAAACTTTAATACAAAAAATTGATTTATATCATTTTCATGTTAAGCGTTTTGGTTATATTTCTGATTTGAAGCTTTTTCTTTTTCTTTCTAGTAACTGCACAGACATCATTTTTCGAATTTTTCAAAAGGCCATCACAATTATTACTACTTGGCATTGTGTCAACACTTTCCACCAAGTTTAATGCTTGGTAGAATTTTTCCGACTTAAAAACGTGTGTATATTTATTGGACAACTTATGTTCCTTATTATGAACAGAAAATATACTTATTTGGTAGAAAATGTGTGTATTAAGTAGGCTCTGTGGAAAATCTCCTAAGTGAAAATCGTTACAAAAATACAAAAAAATAAATTTTATGTTATGTAAATTTGTCAATTGAAATGAGTAAAGTTTTCTCAATATTAACGCCTTTTATTTTCTTTTGCAAAATTTGGATTTTATAAAAAGTTCTGAACAAGTGTATTTTTTGATAAAGTTTAAAAAGCCGGCTTATTTCGAACAGTTATGATGTCTACAAACGTATACGATATTTTTACTCTTTTATCAATGGATTCAGAGGACAACTCAACATATTTTACATAAGCGTTTTTTTTTGCTTTTCCTGTAGGTGTGCGTGTCTTTTAATTAATTTTTATGAAATAATTATGAAAAACTTTAAGTAACAAACTATTATGACACACAAATTTCAATAGTCGATAGCTCTGTCTTATTTAAACAGATTGAATACATTCCTGCCTTAATTATGTAATCGGTTTATTTTGTGCTCCTCGTGATTCCATTGATATTTTGACAAAAAAATGTGGCTTATTAGGAAATTCGAAAATGGCGCAAATTAATTGAATGTAATCAATGTACATAAAACTTTAAAGCAAAAAATCGATTTATATCATTTCATGTTAAGCGTTTTGGTTACATTTCTGATTTGAAGCTTTTTCTTCTTCTTTCTAGTAACTGCACAGATATCATTTTTCGAATTTTTCAAAAGGCCATCACAATTCTTACTACTTGGCATTGTGCCAACACTTTCCACCAAGTTTAATGCTTGGTAGAATTTTTCCGACTTAAAAACGTGTGTATATTTATTGGACAACTTATGTTCCTTATTATGAACAGAAAATATACTTATTTGGTAGAAAATGTGTGTATTAAGTAGGCTCTGTGGAAAATCTCCTAAATGAAAATCGTTACAAAAATACAAAAAAATAAATTTTATGTTATGTAAATTTGTCAATTGAAATGAGTAAAGTTTTCTCAATATTAACGCCTTTTATTTTCTTTTGCAAAATTTGGATTTTATAAAAAGTTCTGAACAAGTGAATTTTTATGTGGGTGTTTTTTTAAATTGCGATTTGTCAGTAGATATTGGGAAAAGGTTAATGAAATTTTCGTGATAGAACAAAAAAGGTTTTACAATTTATATGAAATAAAGTTTTTATAAAAATTTTATTTATTATTTATAAAAAATTAAGTTCTAAATAAACAAATAGAATTCAAACCATTTTCTCATAGCTTCAGAAACAAAATTTTTCCACAGAATTGTTCTGTAAAGTCTGCACAACCTTTTCCTGAAAAAAAATTTTAAAACGTTTCATAAATAAAAAAGTTACGAATGTTCAAGTGTCGCCACCTAGGCAATTTTACTCCTACAAACCATCCGATAAGAAAAATTTGAATTTTCAATTAAAAAAAAAAAAAAAATTAAAAAAATCCATTCAAATTTCGTTTGGTTTGTAGGAGTAAAATTGCCTAGGTGGTGACACTTAAACATTCGTAACTTTTTTTGCTGAAAAGTAAAATCTACGGTCTCACGAATGAGTAGGATCAGTTTCTTTTTTCTGGTATGTTTTATACTTCTCGGGAAATTTAGTAAATAAAATTCCATCTGCAATTTAAAAAAAATACTTTAGGAATTATCCATTTCTATGCTGCATATTTTATTTTTTTGGCACAAGGTGCTTCACGAACCAATGCATTGTTCCAAACTACCAATATTGTACTTTTTATCGATTTTTTTGCAAGAAATAATACTGTTCCACTGTTTCTGGTAGCGGTTCCCACAAAGATGATTTTTGAAACTGACTCGAAATGGGAGGTCTAAATCGAAATGTTTATCATAAGTAACCATTTTAATTTGACCGCATTACGTCATTTTTGAACTTCTTTTCAGAATAGAAGATTAAGTATTTCCTTTGTCTTATACACAAGTTGTTAAGAAAGAAAAATAGCACAGCAGCACTTCAAATGAAACTATCTAGTCCACGAAATTATTATTTGAACATATTTTTCCTAAACTTTTCGCTAAAATGATGCTCAAGTTCTGGTAATAAATAAAAAACACTGTAGGATTAAAGAAAATTAAACACCATTTTAGAATACATATAATGTTCTACTCATCAATATTTAAGGATAAATAGGATTTGTAACGAGCATACTATTTATTTATATTTCTCTTAAACATGTTAATTATTAAAATCCATTTATAGCCACTACTGTAATTGTTATGATCTGTTGATCATTTAATCAATTTATTCAGTAAATTACAAAATACAAAAACTTGAACCAAAGGTTATTCTATTCAATGTCGCAGAACTCCAAACAAGAAAACGAAAGACCTGACATTTCTGTGTATGTACATAGAGTATGTAAAACAGTGATGCCAATAATCACGTATAGAAAGACAGTGTTGCCTTTACATCCAACACCTCCCTGATTAAGTGATGATGTTGTTAATTTGGTGCATATCTTTCCACAGGCTTGCGTGCGCGTACAGTTCGTCTAGGTGCTGCAATAGGAACGGGATCGGCCAGGACAATGAGTTTATCGCGATGGTATGGATTCTCGGATGCGGTTGTTGATGTTGACATCGATGCAATTTGATCCGAATTGGTCACGATAATATTTTCATCACAAAGGGATGGGTTTTCTAATGTTTCTATTGCGTCAAGTAGCCCAAATGCTTCAGCCAGTGAGGACTTGCTTCTGGGTTCCTCCAAGGTGTCTGCTTCAACATGACGTTTACGAATTTGATTTGCATGTGCACGGATTACTTTTCCGTTTTCCAACCTCAAGTTGTAAATAACTTTCCCAACTTTTTCGATAATTTTAGCAGGCTGCCATTCAAATTTGTTATAAGAATGTATGGTTACAAAAACGTGTTGATGTGGTTGAAACGTTATTTCTTTAGTGCCATGCTTCTGATTAAACTGTTGTCGCATGTTTTGTTTTTGCTTAAATGCATCTAGATGATTCATGTGCTTAGTTTGGCTAGGCAGTATCAGACTCAATGGTGTACGAATATTACGCCCAAATAAAGCTTCTGCCGGTGACGTATGTTTTGGTGTGTTTTTGTTTGGAGTTGACCGGTAACATTGAAGAAATGTTTGAAGGTTTTTTACGGTCGTATCCTCCCCTTTTTGTTTCTTGAGAGCTCTTTTGAATGTGTCCACAAATCGTTCGGCTTGTCCGTTCGACATCGGATAATATGGACTAGAGCGAAGGTGTGTAATTCCATTTTCTGCAAGGTATTGTTGAAACTGTGAACTCACAAATTGTGTTCCATTATCAGAGACGATAACTTTTGGAATACCAATCCGGCAAAAAATTTCATTCAGCATTTCGATAGTTTTGTTACTTGAAATTGCTGTTGTTGGAATTATTTCAGGCCATTTCGAGTAAGCGTCGACAACAACTAGAAAATAAGTGTTATCTATTGGACCGGCATAGTCAATATGAAGGCGTTCCCAAGCTTCGGATGGAGTGGGCCATGGATGCAAAAGTGTTTTTGTTGGTAATTTTGCTGCTGCTGCACATCCATTGCAGTTCCGAACAAGCGATTCGATTTCGGAATCTATGTTGTACCAGTAAACAAAACTTCTTGCTATCGATTTGGTACGTTCGATGCCAGGGTGTCCTTTATGTAGCTGCTTTAAAACTCTTTTACGTAAAATTTTCGGTATTACGATGCGATTTCCAAACATGAGACATCCATCGATTACACTGAGTTCATTTTTCCGGTTCGCAAACTGTTTTATTTCATCTCCACTGTCTAAAATATTTGGCCAGCCCTCATTGACGTAGCGTATGATGGTTTGTAGTGATTGGTCTTTTTGTGATTCATACCTGACCATTTTGTGTGTGATGGGAAGCTTCGTGACTGAATCCGATAGTATTTGGTGGATTTCATTTTCAAATTTGACAGCGGCTATGACAAAGTCTTCAGATGGAGTCGCGTTTTTATCCATTAAACGGGATAAAACGTCAGCATGCCCAAAGTTGTTTGTTGATATGTAGCTGATGTCGAAATCGTACGCCAAAAGTTTTATAGCCCAACGCTGCAATCGGTTTGCTTGATGAACTGCAATGCCTTTCTTGTTACCAAAAATTGCAAGTAAAGGTTTGTGATCGGTCTGCAGTTTAAACTTGCGGCCAAAAATCATTTTATGAAATTTGGTGAGCGCGAAAACGATGGCTAGACCTTCTTTTTCAATTTGGCTATAACCCTTTTCTGCTGGCGTGAGTGAGCGAGCTGCATGGCGTATTGCTTTCATCGAGCCATCAGGATACTCGTGTAAAATTGTAGCGCCAAGTCCGTAATTTGATGCATCAGCCGCGACTACGATGTCCAACTTTGGATCGTAATGAGTCAACAATAAATCTGATGAAAGAATATTTTTAAGCTTATTGAAGCATTCTTGGTGTTTTTGAATCCAGTGCCATTTGACGTTTAATTTCAGTAGCTCATCTAGCGGACCTCTGTAGGTGCGTAAATTTCCAATGAATTGTCCATAAAAATTTATGGCGCCCAAAAACGATCGCAATTCGGAAACATCTTTTGGCTCAGGCATTTGATTAATGGCTGCAGTGCGCTCTGGATCTGGCTGTAAGCCATTTTGATTTATGATAAAACCCAGGTATTTGATTTCAGTTGAATAAAACTTGCATTTATCAACCTTCAGCTTAAAACCAAAATTATGGATGCGCCTTAGAACGGCATGTAGTATCTGGTCGTGGTCATCTTTACTTTTTCCAGCTATGAATATGTCATCGATATATGCAGCGACTCCAGTGAGCCCCGTTAACATTTTATCCATAATTTGCTGGAATATGGCCGGGAACGTTTTTATACCGAAAACCATACGGTTGTATCGAAATAGACCTAAATGGGTGTTGATTGTTAACAGATGCTTCGAATCGTCATCAACTTCTACTTGAAGAAACGCGTCTGAGAGATCGATGTGAGTGAACACTTTTGCATTGGCGAGTCGCGCAAAAAGATCCTCAGGCAATGGTAGTGGATATTGGTACATCTCTAAAGCGTCGTTCAAACCGGTTGAGAAATCAGCGCATATCCTCACGTTGCCATTAGCTTTTTTCGTAACCACAATTGGAGCGGCCCAGTCTGAGGTGTTGACTGGCGATATGACGTTGATATCTTGAAGACGTTGCAGTTCTGCTTCTACAAGACCTTGTATAGCGTAAGCGACTGGTCGTTTTTGTCGAAAAACGGACTGCTTATTTGGCTGGATGGTAAGATGTGCTTTTGCTTTTGTACATAGACCAAACTTGTCATCAAAAACAGCTGGAAATGATTTTTTCAGCAGTGAAATTTTCGTTGGAATACATAAGTCTATACTTTCCTGATTTTTGTGTGATCCCTCGTTGACATTGTTGCAAACGTAGTTGATTGGCTCGCTGTCCAGTTTGAGTGCTGTGATCCAATCTAATCCCATCACATTGAGATCTTGAATTGGTGTAACATAGCATGTTGCTGATGTCTGCTTGCCTCTGAATTCAACATTGCATAGGAACTGTGCTGATAATGGGAGCTCACCCGTTGCGCTGCGAGCTGTGTTGCTAACTTCAGTAGAATTGCACACATTAAGTTGTCGGAAAAAATCTTCAGATATTATGGTGATGTCTGAAGCTGTGTCGAATTGAAGGTCAATGGGAAAATCGTTGATTTGAACGCGAATATATTTTCGCTTTATTACGTTAATTTGTTTAGTAACAAAAATGCTGTTTATTCTCTTTTTGTCGCGTTCACCTTTGTTGAAAATTTTCTTTTTCTTTAGATTTTTATTTTCTGATTTCTGATTTTGATACTTGGACGGATTACCAGAATCACAATAACCTTCTTTGTGTCCCACACGGTTGCACTGTTTACATTTATGTTTGATGAATGTACATTCAGATGTATAGTGCATCTCTCCGCAAAACCAACATGGTGTTTTTGGAACACGCTTTTTGTTATTATTTGCCTGTAAGCGGTTGACTGTATGTAAATCATTTTTGTTGTTTTCAATTAACGCTGTATCTGCTTTTAGATTTAATAGACGTTGGCATTCTGCTGATAATTTGTCAAGCGTAAGTGTTTCAGCGTCGCTGTCTAACCTTGCCAACATTTTCGTCCTAACCTCAAAATCGGCCGGAGACTTCAAACCCATGATGAAAATTAAGCACTTGAATTGGTCTAAAGTCAGGTTGCTTAGCTGAAATTTTTCGCATTCCTTGTTGACAGTGCCAGCGTATGTAATAAAATCGGCATTAGCGTCTTTGGTTAGTTGTAGGCAATGATATCGCACATTGAAAAGAGACTTTTGCACACCGAAAAGTTGCGTCAGTTTTTCCACAGTGTCTTTGAATTTGTAATCTCGCGGATGTTTTGGCAAAATGTAATTGACGTATTTGTTGTGAACTGTAGTGCTGAGCTTACGTAGCAGAAGTCGAACCTTCGCTGCGTCGTCGAGACTACCTGCGTCGACGTCAAACAAGTCTTCATATCGAGAATACCACATGTCGAATGTGAGGTTATTCTCGGCATCGAATGAAAATTCTTGTATGCTGGATGATAATGCTTCGATTCGGAATTCTGTTGTATTTTCGGTTTTTATTGAGCTATTGTGTGACTTATTATGCTCAAATAATTGTTTTATTAAGTCGTGCATGGCTGCGCTGTCTCGCTCTCGCTGCGACTGCATTTGTTCGAAAAAACTTTTCATTGTGGCGTCCATGCTTACCTATGTTAAAACTCGTGCTATTGAAAAACTTTATTAATTTTCCAAACGATGTTAATCTTTTGTTTAAAGAACTCTTTAATCCTCGTCGCCACTGTTATGATCTGTTGATCATTTAATCAATTTATTCAGTAAATTACAAAATACAAAAACTTGAACCAAAGGTTATTCTATTCAATGTCGCAGAACTCCAAACAAGAAAACGAAAGACCTGACATTTCTGTGTATGTACATAGAGTATGTAAAACAGTGATGCCAATAATCACGTATAGAAAGACAGTGTTGCCTTTACATCCAACAGTAATGTTCGAAACGTTGACAAAGTAAAATAGTTAATGAAAACGTAGATCACAATAGCTTTCTCTTTTATTCTTCTTGTTTTGTTTTTGTTATTTTCGAATGTCGTTGAATTTTGTTGCTATAACTTTCGGTAATTCAAATATTGGTTTCGAACAAAGGCTAAGCATAAAATTGTCATTTTTATTTTTTGTGATTCGGCTGTCTTTCATGCAATAAAGTTGATTATAAAAACAAGCTTCTTCTTCTTGGCGTAGACAAAATATAAAGAAGTGGAAGCGATTTTTTTAATAATAAATAAACAATATTTTTAACTAGAAGACGAACAACGACGCTTGCTCGTCGGGTTTGGATCGGCTAAAAATATAAATAAATAATCTAGACTAAAACACAAAAATAACTAATATAATAATACAAATAAAAAGAATAAAATATCATAATAAAGTTTCATGTTTCAGATTTCATTTTATTGCTGAGAAATATTAAATAAAAATTGAATTCATACGTAGCCTCGAGTTTGACAATCCTTATGTACCTTATGTTTTTGAATTCTTCGGGAACGCTTGAGAAAAAAATAATAACCCCTTATGTTACTCCTCCAAAAATTTATATAAAATTAATTTTTTTCCTTTATTATTGTTTTTTTATTTTTATTCCGTCTATCTTATTATGCACATTAAGAAGTATTGAAAAAATGTTTTTTTTTTCTTGTTACATTTCCATTTTATGCAAGAATAGGAAAATTTATACTGAAATTAAATTTTTCTTCGGATTTCGGAGACCCGAAATCTGGGTCGCGTTGACAAACAAATTTTCAATAATGCAATTCTTTTTATGAAAATTTCTCTCCCACTGAATCTTAATTCGGTATTTGCTATGTTGCATGTAAATTTCTCTGTATGTATTTATATATTTCATACACGGTATACTGATATTTTTAATTATAAGGAAAGTTAAGAAGGAACACACTTCTTTCAAACAGAAAAAATTTAAACAAATTTTAGAATAACAAAAAATTAACAATTAGAAAGCCTCCTTCAATTTTTATATATTTTGTTGAATGTTTTGCTTAAAGTAGTGATGCCCATTTCAGCACATATGGGAAAATAGCACGCATGATTTCAGGTGAGCACGTCGGGCTTTGACGAGGAGAATTTTTGTATGTAGAGGAAAAGAGTATGAAGTCTTTAGTGAGTCTTATATGCATGTGTTCGATTTTGAAACGAAAATAAATGCCAAAACGGAAAAAAGTACAAGTGTACAAGCTATATAGCTTTGTTTTAGATTTTAACAATAAAATAGCTTTTCCGAACGGGAACTAAGAGCAAGAGCAAACATTGAAGTACTGAAGAGCGTAAACCACAAAGTGAAGATAACTTGAACAGAAATTACGGGGTGTAGCGGCTGCTTGCGGGGAAGCAATCGTTCTGTTTCACAGCATTTGTGCGGTTGACTTGTTTATTTTTGAGAGATGCTTATTATTAATTTGAAAATAAACTCATTGTTTGATGTATACAGTTGCTACACAGATTAGGTTTTCTTCTCTCATATTAAGTTTACGTTCTAAATTCTTTGCGTGTGTTGCGTAAGTGTACTATGATAGCAGCCTCTCTCACGTTTTATTTTAAAAAAACCCTCGCCTTACACTGTTTGGCTCCCAAGTATCATTTTGTGCCATTGAGCTGGACATCACTAGCTTAAAGAATATTATTCTGAAGGTTTAAGTTTTTCAATTTTAAGTGCTTTTGAAGATAGTATTTTGAAGAACTCTAATGGCGCCACTAATCATTTTGTAAAAATTCGCTGCTATCAACAAGCACATTTACATGTTTTACTGTTAAACCCATACACACAATGGTCGCAAATGTATTACCATGTATCACAACAGTACAAACTCAAGGTGGGCGCTACGGGTAGCATTCACAAGTTAAGCCCATATCAATTCTAAAATTCATATCCGTTTTATTGCCACAATACTGATTGACTGAGTTACTGTCATTGACGTGCAACAACCGACATGGCCACTTAAAACATTTGTGAGTGTAGATGTATAGGTACACGTATTGCATATGTGCGGTTTACAAGCACAATGCTAGGCGCAACAAATTAATGCAGGGACATGAAAGTTGTTGTTAATGCTTGGGCATAAAAACGAGGAAAGTTAAATAGAAACACAAGCAACCTTCTGCAAGGACATGCTAGTGCTATAAAATAATGAAAATAGGGTTTGGGTGTGAGTTTTTTGGTAAATTCTAAACAATTTATGCATATTTTTACAGCGCTGCTGCCATGTGAATTTTTAGAAAGCACACTATTTTGCCACATTCCCTACCGCCAATATCACTGTTTTTATTTGTTTTTGTGACATTGTGGCTACCCTACGCAGTCATCCAAACAATGGGGATAGCTGCGGGGTGGCTTTAAAATTTTACGATGCGACATTCATCGAAAAAAAAAAACAAAAATTCGGTTTTTCATTTTTCCAGCGCACTTTAATTTTTATTGTCGGTTATAACTTTTATGATCCATTCACACAGCTTATACCTGCGGGAATATTGGTATCATTTTGAAAATATTCAACAGTGGCATGCTATATGACGCATATTTTAAAATGGAGCGTAGGATGGCATATAGGGTATAAACATGTACGCCATGTAAATGCTGCATCGAACCAATGCTCGATCGATCAGTTGAGAAGCTGCCGCATTTTATGCGACTTTTAGGCCAACCAATTTCTCTGTCTCTTAACATTAAATGCAAAGTTTATTGAGCTGTCTGCGTGAAAACTTCTAAGGATTATCAAGGATAACGACTTTTTTCTTATGCTTTCTTTGTGGCTGTTGATACACTTGAAGCTGTCATATTAATTAAATTCCATAACAATTTGGGAAAACGAAAACGAGCGTAATAATAGAAAACATTTTTCAATGAGTGCTTCAAGAGTATGTTCAGGTTTGTAGCTTGCCTTATATTTTATTATTTATTTCTTATATTCAATTTTATCAATAAATACTTAAGTGAAAAAATGTCTGTCATAACTGTCAGAGTATCAGCAATTTTTTTTTGGATAGAATTACTTATTTTATATTATTTTGAATTGAACTTTTCATAGCTGCAGGTAGCGGTGTAAGCTATTGAAAGCATTCTGAGAAATAATTTAATATCCAATAAAGTGAAAGGTTGCCTTGGGCAAAAGAATTGAATAATAGAGGGTAATTATTCAAACAAATAAATTTTTGATAGAAAATATTTTTAGAAATCAACACAAGGCAAGGCAACTTCACCAAACAAAAATTCGATATAAATGTGATGTGTTCGGAAAATATTAAAGAAATATCGAATTTTAGTGGATTTTAACAGAGTTTTCGATATGGGCACATTGGTGCCAATTTGGCACTTTGGCACCTTAAAAAAATTTATTTTGGCAGACATTTTTTTCTTCAAATTTTTGTAAAGTGGGACGGACCACTTCAACATTATTTTTTTCTTAGTAAGACTTATACTAATTTGTATTTGGCGATTAATATTTCCGAAAAATTAAAATTGTTTAATCAAGTATATTTTCACTTCTGAGATTGACAAAAAATTCGAGTTGAGAGTTTCAGAGTGATAATCCCAAGAATTTTAAACTGCCCCCTGTCGTCAAATTTGTATACTAATCGTAATGCACAATTTTTTTAAAAAGTATTTACTGACGAAAATAATTTCAGCGATGTTGATATCAAAAGAGATAGCACAGTAGCGTAACTAGGAGATGGTGGCCGAACGGGCTATAGCTCTGGTTGACAAATTCTCGTTGAGCGTTGATAATCGATAATTTTTTCTTAGTAAAAGAAATCCGAATGATTTATTTTGCACATTTTTATTTTCTTTTTTTTGTAAAAATTTCAAAAAATTTTTAAAAGGAAGTGCTTGGTTTTTCTCCATGTGTGGTACTTGTTTAAGATACGCCACTGCACGAATATATTTATTGACGACAGAGATATTTATGTTAGGCGTAAGGTGCAGATGGATCTTAATAGATTTTTAGATGCTGATGTTATATCAGTTAGAAGTATTAGTAGTCTGCAAAAATTTGTTCTGAAATTATAAAAAAGTTAGACTTTGCTGATGAAACTTTAAAAACAATGTCCTCAGAGCCTGGATGGCAGTATGATTCCCCTCAATTTATTTCCAAATATTTGTGTTGAAAAGAGAGTGCACAAAAAAACGTTGCTAATACGTGCTACTATTGAAAGATTTTTGGAACCGTATTACTTTTACTCAGCAAAAATTTCTGAAACCATATTTTAAAGCTTAAGTTTTAAATTAAATGGAGAAGGTTCTTCTTCCAGACATTTGTGAAATAAATAACCAAAAATATCAGCTCTTTCAAAACTAAAAATTTGGGAAATCCTTAGGAGGGATACCCATTTTTTCTGTCACACCCATATTGTGATACTTATGATTCCACTTACACATTTTCTCGATTTTGCCTTGTCACCGTTTGGCACCATTTTTTAAAACCACAGTATACCGAATTATTTTTTTCAATCTGATAACACTGGTTCCTAATACTCTTTTGGCCGAAGAAAAATTGAATTCCAAAACTTAGATTAAATTATCCAAAAATATTAAAAACTTATTTTAAATTACGTTGAGTGCAGGGCATTCGACTATATTTCCTATGTGCAAATGATGTAAATTTAATCGTATGCGTTTCTAAGTAGCTAAATAACCATATGACTGTACTTAAAAGTCGCCATCGGCCAAATATTTGGAATGTCAATCACACTCGACAGTTTTATATTTTAACTCAGCAAACAACTTGTTAAAAATATTCAGAATTCTTAGCCAGTATGTGTTTTCTTAGAAGCAGCATATTATTGTAGATCCTTTGATTTGAGACAACTCATCCTACATCTTTCTTCATTTAACAACTGATTGCTGCAACTCCAAATCAAATTTAGTGTTGCTGTGACCTAACTTTAATTACATTAATTTCCTAAAACTACTTAATCTATTCCTAAAATTTAAAAGACAAAAGTTGGACAGAATTATAATATCATGTCATTATTTCATGTCAATATAAATGTTATTTCTTACAAATTTCCAATAAATCATTTTTAGGCCTTTGATGAGCAATAACTCTAAACATAAATGACGGCTATCTGTAATGATAAAATTAAAGATTACGTAAATTAAATTCCTTATGAATTCAACTCATTTGGTGGCTCTAATTTAAGAATATTGAAGAAATTTATTTTTCTTTTGACTACTCAGGTTGTCTATTTCAGCACGTAGTACAGGCAAAGCTCGAAAATTAGAATTTGCAGATATTAGAATTGCTTGGAGATTAGGTTACTCTTTCGTTTTGTGTACACAGCTTGGAAATTAAAAAAAAAAATCTAATTTTCGAACAGAAAATATAAAACTTTGAAATTCGAGCAGTGATTTTAGTTCCTGAGCGAAATTTTGCATTCCTCCCTCCGACTGCATTAATTATGTTCCAATTGATGCGAAATAGATTCACTGTTTCAAGGGTCATAAACAATTAAGATAAAACAAAACTTTTTCTTTTTCCATTTTAAGCACTTTCTATTTTTTTGAAAACTGTTTCAATATCAGGAAGTTTACTTATTGTCTTGGGCAAAATGGAATAATGTATCAATTTCGGATATCATCACAGTCCAAAACATGCGTGATAAGATGGCTAGATTCTTGTCTAAATTACGTCAAACGCAGACAATAACATTCAATTTTTTGAACCAATCTAAAATCAGTGTTTCTGTTAATTTTTTCAAATAAATTTGTATATTAACACTTAGTAACTAAGTATGTAAAATAAATAACTAAGTAAGATTGTCTTATCTTTATGAAAATGTTTGGAGTACGTTTTGAAATTTCCTCTTTGAAAAAGAAAGGTTTGGAAATCAGACAATATTTGGAAATTAGAATTGGCCATTATGTGTGTTTTCTAATTTTCGAGCTTTGCCTGTATATTCAAGTTAGATTCTTCATTCTCGGATTCAGGATTTTGGAAAAATAAAAAAAGTGCGGTCAATCTTCTTCCAGTAAAAATTTCATACTTAGTCCTATTACTTGAATTATTTTCAATAAAAAAAAGTTGTAAAACACTAATTTATAAATTCAAAACTGCTCAAAGATTTCATTCAATGTAGACAATGCAGTCATTATGACAATAACTGCAACTAACAAAATATGCGAATTTTTTTCTTTTCTGCTGAAAAAATAAGGAAGAAAACAAATCTAACTTTTACAGCAAAATGTCACACAATTCATTGCACAAACAAATATTGCTGCAAGGTTTTTGTGGCAGCTAAAGACAGCTAGCTCTTCATACTGCAAGGATAAAACTTTTTTACCATGCTTTGCACAGCCACACAATTGCAGTGTGCGGCGCGAATTTCTTTTGTATTTGTGTGTCACATTTGTTAGTTTATGCAGCACAATTGCCCGCACACTACAATATATCATAGACGATATGTGTTTGCTTAGATGTAAGTTCACTATGAAACTCATTGCTTAAAAAAATTAAAAAAAAAAAAACTCCATAGTAAACAGGAAAGTGAAAAATATGCAAAACGACAAAGCTGACAAACACAGCAACGACGGGATAGAAAAAAAAAAAATCCTTAAGGGTAGAATATGAATGCAGGCGACATTAAAAATATTTTTGAGTTACATCGCACAGTGGGCATTTGAAGGAAGTTTGATGAAAATGAAAAGAATTGGCTGCTGAAAGGAATTATAGTAGCCAATCAATGGAAGAAAAGCTAAGTGCACCCAAACCAAAACTTTCTCAATGAAATTTTGCTATCAAAGTTAATGTGATGAAAGATTATGAATACTGAACGCTTGGCAGCATTGCTGGACAGATCACAAGTATTTTTGAAGATGAATAAGTGAGAGAAAATGCTCTATATACGAACACTCCAATAGAACATATTATATCTACTGAAAAAACGTGATGCCGATCTCACGAAATATACATAAGTATAAAGGTTCTACACACATGGGCTTGCAGTAAGATATCTGCTTTGTTCTAAAATAGTACCGGCCAGTGAGAAATTTCGAATTTGTACTTATATTGCAAAAGAGAAGGAAATCTCCGAAGCCCTGAAAATTGCTGTGAAAATTTACACTATTTTTTAGGCTAACAAAGTTTGCTCGTTTTGCTAAAATAAAATTATTACCGTGTCAAAACTCAAAAAATATATAAGCTGTACATCACGGTCTACATTTTAAGAGACTTTACGACTTTACTGTTCCTAAAAGACTGCTCTTTTTCTTCAAAATGCACTGTGAATTATATCGATATCTTTCTATTCCTCCGAAATATTGTAAACTGAAATTTATTATACAGGTCTTCATACAAATAAAACTAAGTTTCAGTAAACAGAAAAACAGGAAAATGTGTAATAAATTTCAAATTACGATATTTCGGAGAAAAATAAAGATATCGAAATAATACAAAATTTATTTTGAAGAGAAAGAGTATTTTTTTTTGACCAAATTAATGATTTCATAAATAAAAATTACATTTCGATACAATATAACTACAAATACCTTGAAAAACTGTGCTGTTCTTTTAGGTTAGAATATCTCGAACACAGAAACCATCAGAAAAATTTTGACCTCGGATTCATATCAACGTTTTGGTTTCAGATACTTGCGTTTGTGAAACACGAAAAATAGTTATGACCGCCGTTTCGAGACATTCACCATATATATGAAATTTTTCACCTATAAATCTAGTTCTATGGGAAGTTTTGTGTCAGATAAAATGTTTAGAAGATTTAGTTACTACATTTACAAAAGTATAAGTGATATGTTAGTTTTTCATAATTTGAAATTTTTACAAAATACATTATCTTCTTATTCTCCTCAGTTCTTATCAAAGCATCTCGAAAACCATCGATTGTATGGTTTTGAGTTGTTACTTTCAGAAAATTCGGGCAATTTAAAGTCTTACATAAAAAAATAAAAACGGTTGTTATGGAGCAATATAGGTTCTGCATGACATCACAAATAATTATTTGTCAGTTTCTCCAATACTTTGCTCTAAAAGAATAACAAAATCAGCCCAAAAATCAACTAACTTTAAGGAGAAGTATCTGCGTGAATATATGTATGCAAAAGCTTGATGCATAAGTGAACTTTAAAATAAACATAGATATTTAAAAGGCATTTTCGAGCTTGAATATGTAGAGAGATGATAATTATAACGACGAGAAAAATCTGAATATAATGTCTTAAAGTCTAAAATATAAGTTTCTTAAACAGACTATTCATATTTATGTCAAAAAATTATAATTTTTAAAATTTTTTTTTCGTATTTAAAAAAAAAGTTTCATGCTTACATTACATTCTTAAAACATGACAGTTTTCAAGAATTGAGTGTAGGTTTGATGTCTGAATGTTTTCCGATCTGTAAGCTCTTTAAAAAATTTGACTTTTTTGCTCTAAAATATTGCCTTAGCATTAAGTAACTGAAATAAAAATAAAATGTATGAATGTGAAGATTTTTTAAAATTCAATATACAGTGGCTCACAGCTTATTTCATGCAGTGCCAGTTTTTAAGTTTGTACAGTTGTAATTTCCAAACTAAGTAGAATATTGAAAAAAACTAAACGCCATATTTTGTAATATTCTTCTAAGTTAAATTTTTACCCTTTATTTTTTTGTTAATAATTTTTTTGTGTAACTTATGAACTAAAATGTAAGAATAGTGCGTAATTTTAAGTCACAGCTTATTTCATGCAGACGCTTCATTTCGCTTTCGCGCCAACATATTGCGCCGAGTAACGGTAATTTTTCTTTGTATGTACTTTTTGTGATGTACACAATCAGTTCAAGGAAAATTTTAGTGTGATCTTACATATGTCAGGGTGTAGTCGATCATTCAGCGAAAATGGGTCGCCGTACTACAATTGAGCAAAGAGAAGTGGTCATACACAATTTAAAAAACGGTGAATCGCAACGAAAAATTGCTAATATAGTGAACTTGAGTCCAGCGACTGTAGAAAGTATCATTGAACGTTACGTGCATGAAAACCGGGTGCAGAATAAAGGTAGAAACGCGCCCAATAAAATTTTCAATGCGGCTGACGAACGATATATTGTTCGAAGAATAAAGGATAACCCGAAGTTATCGGCTCCGAAGTTGGTCACTGAACTAGAACAAGGACTGGGCAAAACCTGTAGTGCAGAAACTTTCCGCCGAGTGCTCCGAAACCACGACTTTAATGGTCGAGTCGCTAGGAAAAAACCATTTATCAACAAAAAAACCAGCTATGTCAAGTTGCCTTCGCTAAAGAGCACGCACAAAAGAATTCGGACTTCTGGAATTCTGTTATATTTGCGGACGAGTCGAAGTTTAACATTTACGGCTCTGACGGCATGACCTACGTGTGGCGGAAAGCGAACACAGAGCTGAACAAAGAAAACTTGACGCCTACTGTGAAGCATGGTGGAGGGAGCGTTATGGTGTGGGCCTGTATGTCTGCAGCAGGAGTAGGAAATTTGGAGTTCATTGAGGGAAACATGGACAAAACGATGTACCTAAACATTTCAAAAAAAAATTTTGCTCCAAGTGCAGAAAAACTCGGAATACGCCAAGATTTCCGATTCTATCAGGATAATGATTCTAAGCAAAAATCGGCAATCGTGCAGTCTTGGCTGATATGGAACTGTCCGCATTTGATGACGCCACCCGCTCAAAGTCCGGACATGAATGTTATTGAGAATTTGTGGGCAATGTTGGAATTAAACATCCGGAAACATCAAATTTCCAACAAAGATGGGCTGAAAAGTGCACTTTTGGAAGAATGCAACAAAATAACACAAGAGACAACCCAAAAGCTTGTGGAATCCATGCCAAGTCGTCTTAATTCTCTGCTAAAAGCGAAGGGGTACCACACCAAGTACTAGATGGTAATTTAATTCAATATTAGTACGCATAAATTTAATATATTGAAGGTGCATGAAATAAGCTGTGACATAGAATTAAGCACTTTTCTTATATTTTAGTTCATAAGTTACACAAAAAAATGTTTAAAAAAAAAATAAAGGATAAAAATTTGACTTAAGATAACATTACAAAATATGGCGTTCAGTTTTTTTCAATATTCTACTTAGTTTGGAAATTACAGCGGTACAAACTTCAAAACTGGCACTGCATGAAATAAGCTGTGAGCCACTGTATATATATTTTAGCAGCTTTTCATATTCAAAAAGACTACACTTTTACACGTGTAATGTAATATTTACACCACTGTACGGCACGTCCTTTGTCCTTTCCGTTAAGCAAACAAAAGTTTTTCCTGTACATAAGGCTGTGTTTGTCGCTGTGAGTATTTTCCCTGAACTCGTACGTTATGCATGTAAATGAGGTTATGTTAAATGGAAAATGAAGTACGAAGAATTTTGCTATTTTGCTAGTGATTTAATTTTTGAAACTTAATTAAAAAAACAAAGCTTATATTCATGCAAATTTCAGTGCGAGAACTTAGTACTTAACCAAGGGTTTAATGCTAATATATTAGAAAAAAAAATGGAATGAAATGCTTACTTCTCAGAATAAAATTACCCAAATTAAATATTTGTTTTCAATTTTGTTGTATGAATCAAAGGTTACTTATAATATCAATGTCATATATTAAATATATTCTGAACATTTATTTGAAATAATTTAAGCTTTGCGATAACTAATGAAAAAGTCAAATTTGATAAAACCTTCCCATTGATGTATCGATACTGTTCAATGTAGTGATTTGCTTAAATTGGAAATCGTTACTGTTTTCCCACGCTGAAAAAAAAAAAAGTTTTAATAAGCGAATTTTCAATTCCAGGCTTCAGAACTGCGAACGAGTGTTGAGATGACTCTACTTTATCAAATTTAATGATTATTAGGGAATCTTATTAAGGATCTTATTTTAAAGCTTTTGGTTAGTACTATAATCTACACTCATAAGCTGAATAACGTCCGAACGAATAAGTATGTCTGAACTATCCTCTCTGCATTAATAATACATGTATCGGTGAAAGGACATTTTTAGCTACTTTGATTTTCATGAAGAAATAAATGCAGTTTATTGAGTTTTTGAGACACTGTGGGTCAAAGCATGCAATCACTCTAACTAAACTCTCTTTTTATCGTGGTAATTCCAAGATAAATAGGTTTGATTGCAGAAGAACGTCGCAGGGTGAAGTAATATTCCCTCTACTGTGGAATCTGCCAATAAAAAATCAAGACTTTTGAGCTATAGCCTTTGCGGTTGATATAGCATGTACTAATTGCATTTAACAAGTTCCCAAGTCTCACGAAATGAATGACCCTTTGGAGGTCTTCTTTCGTCTCGTTCCTCCTGATCTATATGGTAAACGGGTGGCACCATTAAAACCAGGGAAACCTTTCGCTGATCCGAAAAAAGAACATGACACTCAATTATGCTTCATATTTTGAGTCCTGAACCCTCCAACTTGAGCTATACTGTTCTAGTATTCTAGAGGGATTAAATAACTCACATTTCATCTAGGGATGACTGGAACTAGGACTCTAGGAGAGATGGGGCCATATTAGTCTCTATTGACTCCAAATTAAATGACCAAGGGAGTTATGGAGTTTAGTCTAAAAAACTGAAGATAGGAATTTCTGCGAGGTCACCAGACTATTTTATCGTTTTTCAGGTAGAGGTTAGAGCCACCGAAGAGGTAGCGTAATGGCTAAGGATAAATGTCGTAACCAAAAGAGACATAAGCATTTATTCAGATAGTCGGGCAAGTGAGATGGAACTTTCAGCACATTTGTACTTTTTTCGGTACATTTGCGTCATCATAAATTGCCGTCAGTAAATACGTTTGACAAGTTTTCAGAAAATTTATGGTACATTTTCAGTGCATTTCCACTATTTCAAAAAAATTAAAATTTCTTTAAGTAAATTAAGGTGCTATTGTACCCGATACGGACTGTGTTTCAAAGCTATTTATTTATTTTTCATTGTGCTTTTTCCCCTATTAGGAAATATTTCGTTCATCTATGAACTAAATATGATGTGTACATATCAAAGTAAACGATTTCGTGCAGCATATGTTTCACTCTCAGATAGATTTTTTCTCGTCCAAGCTCCAGAGTAAGCTTGTGTAGGAATAGTTAGTTTGGGCTACCTGAAATAAAAGAAAATATAAGTCAAATTTTTTCCCATTTTATTTCACATGTGTTACCCATAAAAACAATTCCCAATTTAAGGTGAAATAAAATCCAGAGAGCTGGCAACACTTTTGTGCCCTTGCCATAATTATCATCAGTAATTTCTGGTCGCGTATTTTAATGGAATGCCATGAAAAAGTTTCATATATATAATTGGATATATGCTGGCTCTGAAAAATTTAGTCACTAATAGCTTAAAGCCAGTTTTTGAAATCCTTAATATTCTTTAACTCACCTCATCCTGTATTCTTTGACCACCATAGCAGTATAAAGTGAATTGAACCGATGCACAGATTAAAAAAGATGTCGAAAATGCTAGGTTTTCTAAGTTTATGCCAGTGAAATGGCCAAGCTGATAGGCTATTAAACTAAACAGCATGCAATCCTTCAATACTTCGGCAAAAATTATCATGCGAAAAAACATATTAATTTCATCAGTAATTCTAATAAGTTTTTGATGACGTTTTATACATTGGATTAAGGCGAATTTTATTTCACAATCTGGATGGCTTAGTGCCACTTTCCTGAGCTTAAGTTTCAAAACACGAAATTGTGCTGCTGTGTTAAGGATTATCCAGGAATAAAGTGTATCAATTGCCATCCCTATGTGTACTGTAAAGTAAGCACATCCGACAAGAAACCAATAAGTAACGAAATAATTAAAAGGCTGATTTTGATCGAAAGGATAGCTAAAATTAAAAATCCAATATTTATGATTGTTTATAAAGTAAAAATATTATAACACAATACCTACCTTGTCCGTATTATATGAAATAAATGCAATTGCTTGGTTTTGGCATACACAAAAACAGTTAGCAATAATGGTACAACTAGTACCATTACGACCGCAGTTAAAACCGAGATATAGTAGCATAGACCAAACATGAAATCTTTTGCGTTTTCCTTAGCTATAATAGTTAACTCCTCGGTATTGGCTACAAAAATATTTATATATCTTAAGTATTTTTTAATTTCCGAAAAATCTCACCTTCAATTGTCAATATCCAAATCTTATGCAGTAGTTTGGTCATAACCTTACGTTTCTTTAGAAGTACTAAAAACTTAATGGCACTGACGTAACATTGCAAAACTATAGGTAATGCTGCAGATAGTTTGCTCATATCATCTTTATTTTCCCAACTATATTTTCCAATGGCTAAAATAAGTATTATGTTGCATACAAAGGTTAGCCAAATGAAAAACGGTTTGCGTATTTTGTATTCAACTGAAGTCGCATCAATACTTAGACAGCGAAATGCTAGCCGTTGAATGAAAAAAAAGCGTTTAATACCCGACAAGGCTTCCAACATATTACTCGTGTTAAAAATCACTTGAATATAAATCGATTTCATTCTGATTGTTGTATTTATATGAAAAACTGTTAAACTCTTTTGCACACTACGGAACGGCTATAATGGTGTTCAGCAATCTTGGGGTAAGTGTTAACTTCTCAATTTTCAAAACACTAAGTAACCACTATGATAGAGTTCTTAAAACATGTATCTTGTTTGACCTTTCCGGAGGTTTCAGAATTGGCTGCAGAATTCTTCGTCGAAAAAAAAAAAAAAAAAAAATTATCGCACAGTCCATCAATTACTAATGTAGAAAATAACTTTATGTAAGCTCCCCCAGTTCACAGCGTCATATCAATCCCGTATATATTTTGCAACATTGTGATGTGGTTAATTCAATTCAATTCAGAGCGCAAGGAGACGCAAAATAATCTATAGGCTTGCCAAGTTCAACCAAGAATCACATATTTTATCCATTCAGTCGATATGATGAGATTGGCTTACAAATATCCATGATTCCCGTGGCCTATGTGGTAGGATTAAAACTGAAAAAATCTCAAAAAATTGGTGTTCCTTTGCAATAGGAATTCAACATCATAGAGTTCATATAATTTGACAACGCTGGTGTCATTTATAATCCTTAAGGTTTACTATTTTATAATGTAAAGGTAAACATCGAAATTATGAAAGTTCACTAAGTTCTTTAAAATGTTAAATTGTGACATATGTCAGTTGACCATTGGATGCTTTAATTAGGTGATACATCATATCAGGGAAAGTTGACCATTTGCAGGCCGGTTCTGAGATGTGGCCCCAGATAAACGAATAATTGCTCAAGAGGAGCTGGACTTTTATACTTCTCTATATTCAGGTCCGCCGCTCCACTAAAATTCCCAAAACCATATACAAATAATAAATGGCTTCAAAATATCTACCAAAAAATCAGAATTCATGTAGTTTTGATAATATATTTGTGTTATATTAAAATTCGAAATTACAATTATTCTCTTAAATTCAAACACAGATTCTATATCACATAATGCCGATTGTAGTTTTTCCTAATTCAATGAATTTTTTTTTTGCAGTATCGATTTGAAATTGAATATGATTAGTAGGATATACTTATCCTACATTGCGAAAAAAACTTTCTAATTACTTATGCTGTTTTGAATTTAAATGTTCTTATTACTACGTCGGCATTTTCTCAGTTTGCTTGCAATTTATTACGAGAGTATGTGCATTTGGGTGATCCTTAAGAAAATAAACTTTTACAGATGTCTCCTTAGAAATCGGCCTTTTCCCATCGATTCGTGCAATAAAAATTTTTTTCGAAAAATGGGTCCAAAAATCCCATTTAGGAGGGTCGGGGACCTCACTTGTCACTTCCAAAATCCATTTTCGGCCTTTTCCCATCGATTCGTGCAATAGAAATTTTTTCGAAAAATGGGTCCAAAAATTCCATTTAGGAGGGTTGGGGACCTCACTTGTCACTTCCAAAATCCATTTTCGGCCTTTTCCCATCGATTCGTGCAATAAAAATTTTTTTGAAAAATGGGTCCAAAAATCCCATTTAGGAGGGTCGGGGACCTCACTTGTCACTTCCAAAATCCATTTTCGGCCTTTTCCCATCGATTCGTGCAATAAATTTTTTTCGAAAAATGGGTCCAAAAATCCCATTTAGGAGGGTCGGGGACCTCGCTTGTCACTTCTAAAATCCATTTTCGGCCTTTTCCCATCGATTCGTGCAGTTAAATTTTTTCGAAAAATGGGTCCAAAAATCCCATTTAGGAGGGTCGGGGACCTCACTTGTCACTTCCAAAATCCATTTTCGGTCTTTTCCCATCGATTCGTGCAATAAAATTTTTTTCGAAAAATGGGTCCAAAACACCACTTTGGAGGGTCAGGAACCTCCCCTGTACTCCACAATTTTTCTAAAAATTATAAGTGCATAATTATCATAAATTTCTTTCTTTTCAGAAACATCTTAAGTATTTTCCTTTGGACTTTATTATCAATAATCCTAAGTTTTCTCCTTTGAAATTTTTTGCTTAGTGATCCAAGATATTTTTTTTGGATTTTCCTCGTTCTTTCATACAAAAAAAAACTTTTATTTTCGCCTTTTGAAAAATAAAAGTCAAAAAAAACTCTTTGCATGTGACTGTTAAAAATATAAGTTAAAAAAAAACTTTTAAAAAAAACATTTATTAATAAAAGTCAAAAAAAACTCTTATGAAAAAGTTTTTCATAAAAGTTTTTTGAAAAAACTTTTATGTATAAATTTTTTGAAAAAGTTTTTTGGAAAAACTTTTATTCAATAAAAGTTTTTGAAGAAAGTTTATAAAAACTTTTATAACAAAAAAGTTTTAAGAAACTTTTATTTTGAAAACTTTTTGAATAAAAGTATAAAAGTTTCAAGGTCTGGTTGAAACAAAAACCTAAAAAAAGTTAACAATTTCTCTGGTTATAAAAAAAAAACTGGCAGTTGATTATAAGCAGTGCCATAAATTACGAATCAACTAACTGGCAAATAAGTTAAAATGCTTTTCCATTACTTTTCGGAAAATCGATTTTGAATAGATTTTATCATAAAAGGTTGTTGATATTTTAAGTACGATGACAAAGTCTCCAAGCAACAAAGAGGCAGTGATATCACATGCTGCAACAAATATAATAATGGAGCATATATTGGTCACATGTATAGAATAACTGGAGGAGAAACCCAGACTTATTTGAGAATATTTATACGGCTTATTTTCATTAATGAAAAAAATACTAGGCAGACAAAATATTGAACACATTAAGCAAAAACAATGTGTGGATAATACACAAAATCTTAATATCATTTCAATACCCTATTGTATCATTGCATCTAAATGGCTTAGCCAAATTTTATGAATTATTTAATATTTGCCAAAATTTCGTAATATACAATAATTATATAAATTATTCAATTTTTATGGAAATATCTTCAGCAGATTTTAAAACATGGAGTCAGAATGCTGGCTACCTGCATTGTATATGGAGTTGTAGAGTTGTAGGCAGACTGTCTGTTTGCTGTCTGATTTGTATATGGAGATGTAAAGGGGTCTTGCCTGTTGGCTGCATACTTTGTATGTGGAGATGTAGGCAACTCGGTAAACTATACAGGCACTTAGTAAGCGATGTTTTAAAGCAATCTGCCTTTCCTTTGCTACACATTGTATATAGAGATGTAGGCAAGCTGCCTACAAAGCGGCCATCCCTTTGTAAAAAGCATTTACAGTTGTGGCTGGGGTTGTGAGCATTAATGAGTATATAGCTATTCATCGATGTTGTGTATAACATATTTGCCGCTGAGGAATAAATTTTATTTCGTTTCAATTTATAATGATAATCAGAAGAGATAACTTTCTTTTCAGCCTTAACTTTGATATAAAATGAGTCCCCCTAATGTATATAACAATGTTATATTCATGTATATAAAATTAGTTTTCAATAAAGACCGGCCGTACCATGTTATTTTATTTTACTCACTTTTGAAGTGTCAACTTTAAAATTACTACTTATTATTGAATTTTTAATTCATAACTGCAACTTTTGTTGTAAATATCTGAAAATGGTTTTCGCAGAATGTGCCATTGATTAACTACTAAAGAGGAAATACTTGAATGCTAAAAAATTTTAATTACAGGATATGGACTTAGCTTCTTTCAGCAGAACTTTTTTTTATCAGAAAGGCTTCTAATTATTTCGCTTTTTCTTTTGACTGCTGAGCCTATCAAACGTTGGGAAATTTTTCTAAGCTTCAAGACTTATGGAATTTATTTATAACTCTGCTAGAAAAGTTTGAGTGATTTTGATAGTCGTCAGAAAGATACTTATAAAAATAATTGGTTTTAAATCATAGATAAGAATATTCGCCGACGCGTTTCTAAAGATTAATTGATTTTATTTTCCAAGCTATAAATTTATACCGCTTCTAGAATAGTTAAATTGGTACATTTTGGTTTTTTTAAATTTTATTTTTATTAATTCATTGTTATTCGATGTGATTATTTGGATATCGGGTTAGAAGCAATGAACGGGGGCAATGCTGCAGGCATGGTAATTTGTTTTCATGTTATACTTTGTGTATTCATATTTGCTTTAATGAATTACGTTACAAGAAACAAATTACTATCGAATATCACTCGAAAGTTTATTTGAATAAAATTAAATTATTATCCTTATATAAGTCACATTTTTAAAGCTATTTTAACCATGTTCACTTATTAAAGTGGCTAAACAGCGTTAAAAATCATTCTTATTCCAAAGTCATGCAACGAATATCGGTGTATCGTTATCTTACTTGCATATTAAAGAAAACAAACAGATTAATTTCCGGTTAAAAATGTTATTACAAATAGACAGTCAGGTTTTAGGGCACAGCGAAGTTGCAATACAGCACTTACATAATTTAACCGAAGCTTTCCGTACCGATTTAGATGAAAATAATGTAAGCTTTTTAGTACTATTGGATCATTCCAAGACGCCGTTGATCACACTATGCTCAACACCTGACTTATTTATTTTTTCTCTAACTGCAGCGAATCACTATATTTTTATTAGCTTCTAATCAGATTACTCTGGGAACTATTAATATTCAGATTCTGCATCTCTGAGATAATAAAACCTGTCAACGTTGTTGAATGCAAAAATATAGTTTTTTGTGAGAAGTTTACCGTAGCCTTTACTAGGCCATAAAATGATTCTTTCATTGAAATGTCAGCAACCTTAGCTGGAGCATATTTCGGTAGCATTATCACATTCCAAGCTTTACTTTTGAAGCGAGCCCACAATAATCTTTTATTGACAGTTTGCCAATCTATACATCATTTGCGTTTTCGGAAGAATAGTGTGACTTTATTGATGTGCTCCATGCCCACAGGTACTATTGGAACAAATTTTTGTAATAAGAGACCTTATAGCAAGCATATATGTATGTATACCTCACTAAATTTCATAACGATTACGTTGGTCCTTCTCTTAATATAACGTTTATAAATATTGTGGGCGGTGCCACGTCCTTCAACGAGTTTTTCCAGTAAAGTGTCTGAGCTTGTATTGATGACTGCTTTCAGCGGCATCATCTCAAAAATTTTTATGGAAATCGTTTGAGCCACTTTTGTGATTTGTATATGTAATCAAAATTTTTAACAGTTGAAAAGTGCCACGCCCGCTTTTGTTACAATTCAAGATATATTTGATATGTATCCGTTTACCAAGTTTCATCGCAATATCTTGAACGGCTTACAAGATATGGTGGTATAAATGAAAAAATTTAGGGCTGACAGACCGACAGACAGACAGACATACAGACATACAGACATACAGACAGACAGACAGACAGACAGACAGACAGACAGACAGACAGACAGACAGACAGACAGACAGACAGACAGACAGACAGACAGACAGACAGACAGACAGACAGACAGACAGACAGACAGACAGACAGACAGACAGACAGACAGACAGACAGACAGACAGACAGACAGACAGACAGACAGACAGACAGACAGACAGACAGACAGACAGACAGACAGACAGACAGACAGACAGACAGACAGACAGACAGACAGACAGACAGACAGACAGACAGACAGACAGACAGACAGACAGACAGACAGACAGACAGACAGACAGACAGACAGACAGACAGACAGACAGACAGACAGACAGACAGACAGACAGACAGACAGACAGACAGACAGACAGACAGACAGACAGACAGACAGACAGACAGACAGACAGACAGACAGACAGACAGACAGACAGACAGACAGACAGACAGACAGACAGACAGACAGACAGACAGACAGACAGACAGACAGACAGACAGACAGACAGACAGACAGACAGACAGACAGACAGACAGACAGACAGACAGACAGACAGACAGACAGACAGACAGACAGACAGACAGACAGACAGACAGACAGACAGACAGACAGACAGACAGACAGACAGACAGACAGACAGACAGACAGACAGACAGACAGACAGACAGACAGACAGACAGACAGACAGACAGACAGACAGACAGACAGACAGACAGACAGACAGACAGACAGACAGACAGACAGACAGACAGACAGACAGACAGACAGACAGACAGACAGACAGACAGACAGACAGACAGACAGACAGACAGACAGACAGACAGACAGACAGACAGACAGACAGACAGACAGACAGACAGACAGACAGACAGACAGACAGACAGACAGACAGACAGACAGACAGACAGACAGACAGACAGACAGACAGACAGACAGACAGACAGACAGACAGACAGACAGACAGACAGACAGACAGACAGACAGACAGACAGACAGACAGACAGACAGACAGACAGACAGACAGACAGACAGACAGACAGACAGACAGACAGACAGACAGACAGACAGACAGACAGACAGACAGACAGACAGACAGACAGACAGACAGACAGACAGACAGACAGACAGACAGACAGACAGACAGACAGACAGACAGACAGACAGACAGACAGACAGACAGACAGACAGACAGACAGACAGACAGACAGACAGACAGACAGACAGACAGACAGACAGACAGACAGACAGACAGACAGACAGACAGACAGACAGACAGACAGACAGACAGACAGACAGACAGACAGACAGACAGACAGACAGACAGACAGACAGACAGACAGACAGACAGACAGACAGACAGACAGACAGACAGACAGACAGACAGACAGACAGACAGACAGACAGACAGACAGACAGACAGACAGACAGACAGACAGACAGACAGACAGACAGACAGACAGACAGACAGACAGACAGACAGACAGACAGACAGACAGACAGACAGACAGACAGACAGACAGACAGACAGACAGACAGACAGACAGACAGACAGACAGACAGACAGACAGACAGACAGACAGACAGACAGACAGACAGACAGACAGACAGACAGACAGACAGACAGACAGACAGACAGACAGACAGACAGACAGACAGACAGACAGACAGACAGACAGACAGACAGACAGACAGACAGACAGACAGACAGACAGACAGACAGACAGACAGACAGACAGACAGACAGACAGACAGACAGACAGACAGACAGACAGACAGACAGACAGACAGACAGACAGACAGACAGACAGACAGACAGACAGACAGACAGACAGACAGACAGACAGACAGACAGACAGACAGACAGACAGACAGACAGACAGACAGACAGACAGACAGACAGACAGACAGACAGACAGACAGACAGACAGACAGACAGACAGACAGACAGACAGACAGACAGACAGACAGACAGACAGACAGACAGACAGACAGACAGACAGACAGACAGACAGACAGACAGACAGACAGACAGACAGACAGACAGACAGACAGACAGACAGACAGACAGACAGACAGACAGACAGACAGACAGACAGACAGACAGACAGACAGACAGACAGACAGACAGACAGACAGACAGACAGACAGACAGACAGACAGACAGACAGACAGACAGACAGACAGACAGACAGACAGACAGACAGACAGACAGACAGACAGACAGACAGACAGACAGCGGACTTCGATGGACATATGTACATAGCGATCACTCTATTTGTATAGATTTAAGGAAACGCCCTCATTTTTGTTTAACCCTTCGATTATTGAAGAATTTTTAATCGGTCGTTAGAGTATTAGTCACCCGGGTGACTAATCAAAAAATGGACGTAATGGGTTGTCCATTAATTACGTGAGGTGTTTTTTTTTTTTGAAAATTCGAACCTCCCTCTTCCTTTGGTGAGATTTAGTGAGTTCTGACGGGAGCCCCCTTACATGACACTTATTTTATAATTTTTAAATGTAATCTGCTATTATAATGTATAGTCTCTGCAATAAAAAGTAATAAGTTCACGTGAGATCTTTATTGCCCCCCGTCCTCCTTGGTGAGACTTTTCCGGACCCCTCCCCTCCTTTTTTGACTCACGTAATTTATCGATGTCCCCTAATGTGTATAACCCAGAAGTTAATATACATGAGATTGAAAGGCAAAATAAACGTTAGATATTGCTGACAACCTAGTTCGCTATTTCCAAAAATCTAGTTGATTTTTTGTTATATTTGTGCCTATTATAACTAATGTTGAGTGAGTATAAACAATGCAAATACATTAAAAGTTCGTTATAACAGTGTCAAAACTAAAATTTGAAAGTGAATTTGCAAAATAATTATCGGCCGCTGTCCTTTTCGGCACTACATTCCTCTAAGCCAAACAAATACGTTATAAAAATAAATTGGTCTGCTGACTCGAGGACTCATTATACGCTCCAAAGAGAATTCTGTTCAGGGAAGCTACTGGATGAAGCCCGAGGAAAAGAACTTGGTGAGATAGTTGTTTTGTGATTGGTTAAATATTGGAAAAATTCTGAGCAAAATAACGCAATGAAAAACTTTTTTACCACATTGGCGCTAGCAGAAGAGCTTGTGAGTAAGAAATTGAGCATGAGCGGTACAATGCGCCGGAATAAAAGATGTATCCCTGCAGAGCTGATGTGCAAGCGGAAAGATCCGGCTAGAAATAGTACATTTACATTTCGAGAGAACGCAACATTGGTATCATATGAGACTAGGAGAAATGAATCGGTAGCCTTGCTTTCAACCATGCACATCACTAAGGCTGTAGTCATAAGCTCCGAAGCCAGCAAACCGATAATTATCTTGGATTATAACAAGACAAAAGGAGGCTTGTATAGTTTCTTTTCACTAGCGTCAGTAATGCATTCATTAACTCTTATTATTGTTTTATTCTATATTTTGAAAGCGTCGATACGATGGACCAAATGACCCCAAACTATTCATGTAAACGTGGAACCAGACGCTGGCCCATGACTCTGTTTTATAATTTGGTCAACATCGCTACCATTGCCACTTACATCATATACCCTGAGAACAACCAGCTTGTCCAGTTGTAATTAGAACTGTGCAACATTCTCCGACGATTGCAAAATCTGCATGTTATAGGAAAACTGCGTCTTAGGTCAGCAATATGCGACATGCTTGGTTATGAATTGTCTCTGAAAACACAATATGAGTCTGAGGCGCCACAATTGGATGCTAGTGGTTGCGATACGATTCAGGGCAAGTGTCACCAATGCATTTCGAATGATAAGGGACAAAGAAATTCGCTTAAGTGCTGCAGACTATGCAAAAACCCAGTATGGGCTCAACACACTAAAAAGGAAATAACCTGCCACGCGTGCTAGGCTAGTTTTTTCTTGTATTTTTCTATTTTCCTATTTATTATTTCTTCACTTGTCTTTCATTCAATAAAATTTGATAAAAAATTTGACATCTTTCTATCATATTATGGTTTTTGCAATACATGTTGCGTGCATTATATACGTAGTCACCAGGGTTACTAATACTACAACAAGAGATCAGACTTGAACTTTCAGATAAATACGCCCATAGGTAAGAGCTAAAAATTCGAAATATATCTTAAAATGATCCTAACTAAAATCGTAGTAAAGTCAGAAACGCCTTCCATCCTAGATAAATTCGAACATGAATAAATATTGCAAAACAACTGAAAAAGTCACCCGGGTGACTAATGCTCTAACGGAGGGTTAACTCTTCATTTTGAGGAACTTGTGCAGAACGTCGTTTGTAAATCTTTTTATTTCATACACATTTTATTTACATTATAAAAAGTATTATTTTTTTTAATCTACCTACTATACATTTCATTTCCAAAAAAAAAATCAAAAATGAATTTTAGACCCACCTTTACAGAAAGATATAAGTTAATCATCTTATAGTCTAACTTTGAAATAAACACATAGAGTTTGTGATATTTGTGATTTTTATGTGTCGTCTTCATTTGAAAACAATTAAATTATTTACATAAAGCTGGGTTTAATCACACACATCGACACACGACACACGCATCATGACAGCTGTCAAACCTCGAAAACTTTCTTGCATGTCAAATTATGTTGCTTGCTGCATTTAATTGCTCGCAAAACCACTGCTAACTCGTATGAAGCATTTCAGAAGCAGCCAATTACTGCTCCTGCTGCAATTTAAATGCTACGACATAAACTTTAAGAACCACTAAATTAAAAAACTTTGCCATACAGCTTATGCTATAGAGAGAGAGAGAGTGAGATATAAAAAGACAGAGTGGAAGTGATGAGTTAGAAAACGTTTGTGTGTGTGTAAGTCGACTTGCAATTGATGTTCTCACTAAAACTGAAGAGACTTTCAGTTGACAAATAAAAATTTTACGATGTAGCTACTAAGGATATTATTTCTGTCTGTTTTCAAGAGCTCATTTTAAACATTTTAGTAAAATTTTTTAAAGAAAATCTAATAAATTTTAAAAAAAAGCACCACTGCCTGAACTATTGCTGCCTCCTATCTGGATTCTTTTCTTGACTACGGATAAATCTTTGCAGATTGTTTTACTATCGACTGAATAAAGAACGATGCTAAAATTGGAAGCAACTTTGGTGGTTGCAGTCATAAAATCATCCATGTGAAAACTGTTTCTCTGTCGTCTAATAAGTGAGAGAAAGGCAATGTTGCTTCTTTTGTCGTATTTTTATCAAAACACAAAACAAAAAAAAACAGTTAATTTGATCAGCAAATCATTTCAAATAACTAATGTTAGTGATAAAAAGTTGATATAATTTTCATAATTAATTTATCAGAAAAAATTTTTCCAAAAATTATATTGGCTCAAAAAACCATTCGCATATTCTTTAGTTATTCTAGTTAAAAATATTTTGTGAATATTTGACTGAAAGGACTTTTTGGGAAAATTGGCATAAAAATATTTTAAAAAATGATTCTAAGCATGGGTGATATTCATTTGACATAACAACACACGGAGTCATTTTCTTGTATTTATTTTTAAAAAATTTATCTTGATAGCAGCCAGACTGTATCATTTGGACAAGGCGAAGAAAATTCAGGATACGCTAAAAATATACCAACTCCTGATAAAGTAATGACCATTTCGTTTTTCTTCTTTTAAACCTTTATAAAAATAAATTGTTTTCTACTAGTAACATAATTTCATGATAAAATTAATTGTTAATTTAATTAGTTTCATTAAATGAATTTTTTAATTGCATGATTTTTCATGCACGAAGAAACTGGTAGAAAATCTCAAAACCTTAAAATACTTATAGTTAGTAATTGTACTTACATAGATCTTTTGCTGATGAAATTTTCTTAAAAGTAACCCAAAGTTTTGAGTGCATTTTCGATTTTGTTCATATGAAAGAAAGGTCAAATTTAACATTCGTTGATGGTACATTGACGGTTATCCCTAGTCCACAGAGATAAAATATACTTGCATTCGCCTATGAATTAAACGTTTCAGCGAATGCAGTTCATTGCTGATTATGTACATACATATATCGATATTAGCTATATTGAGGTTGTCTCTCTTCTGGATTTGTATAAGTCTGTTGATCCTTAAGAATGGAAGTCTTATGCTTATTGTTTGCAAACATTTTACTTTCTCTATATCAATGTTTTCTTCTTCGATACTGGTAACTGCAATTATGAGCAGATCATTTTCTACGAATCATGTTTTCATTTCGCCTTAAAAAACTTGGCTGAAATAGTCTTTAATTTTGGTTCTGATCTTTCATCAGTTTTATTATAAACTAAATATTTGTTAAGCGATGTGTTTGTATTTTTCTGTGAATGTCATATTTAGCATCGGTGTTCATTTTGTCCACAATTTCCTTGTGAACGTTATCGCTTCTGTAGAAAGTAAGAGAATACACTTTGAAGGTTATGAAAACCACGGAGATTTTCAAACGAAATGAGTCGGAAGTCCAAAATCTTAGGTTAACACTAGGAGGTTCAGGGATTTTTTGGCGCTAACTGGTACAACCAGGTCTGCGCAGACCTATATGGGATTTGTATTGGAATACATAGGCAGGTGTCCTAAAAGTATGTGTAAATGTGTTTAATGTTATGAATAAGACAAAGTGAACAATAAAAACATATTTTAACATTTTCTAGGTAACAATTTACCATATTTTATTTATCATAGGTGAAAGGTCTGCACAGACCTACTTGTGCCTTATGAACCATTTCGTTTGAAAACACGAATAAAACCGAACACAAAACCATAAACGGTCGGATTTTGTGCTCATCGTGTTCACCGTAGCCGCTTCTGGGAAGTCATGGACGGATTCATCTCTAACACCCAAACAAATAAAGTTATACACACGTTTATATGCAAAAGGTCTGCACAGACCTGGTTGAACCTCCTAGGGTAATTTTGAGCAATCCAGTATTTTCTACAACATAGTCACCATCTATATCTCTGATCATCGATAATTTTTTCTAGTGAATTCATTATTTTATCATAATTATTGAAAATTAGGCAAGTTACGTCCAAATGATGACACAGTCCGGCGATTCACATTGGCGGAGTTTAGTAAAGCAAATGCTTTTAGCGTAGATATTTCGAAATACTTACACTGAGAAAATGATTTGGTTGAATATAAGCAAATTATATTTGATATAGAGTAATTAAATATTTGATTGAGGCAGACATAAAATGATTCAAACAACATACATATTTGATGCAAACACATATGTTTGACTCAAATAAATATTTGATTGCTCTATATGAAACATACATTTGCTATATTCCAACAAATCGCTTTAGCAGAATCAAAATTTTCTACGATAGGCTGCTCTGGCGTACCCCTGGCTATGATCCTCATCCTTTTTCTTTAAGTTGAACTTTAAAAAACTTTATATTTAGCTATTAAATAAAACAACATTTTTAACAAATTCTTTTGAGTTAACTTTTTGTTTTAAAATCTCTTCCTGCGGACAGTTCTCTACTAAATATAGCTAATAAGCATAATTTTTTTATTTCATCAATCAAACACAAAATGTAAAACCCTTATAGCATCATCTCATTAAAATATTCTCAATCAAATAAATTCCCAATCCGCAAATTATACAATTATCCCCATCTACATAATGGAAAATTAAAGAGTCAAGCAATCCCTCAGAAAATGTCACTATGCTTTAGGTTAAATAAACTTCAGACTAAAGAGTGGCAAATTGATTATCCTGAAATACAATCTAACTATAAGGTGTATAAGAAGACGTTGATAATTAAAAATGGAAACAAACTCCTTTTCAAGTACCTAGCTGTTTTGCAGTAATTAAAATCTTTAACCCCTGCATAATACTACAAAATCATTGATAAATCATTTTCGAACAACGTTTGTGTTTTTGTTGTTGTTCCTCATGAGCTCTGCACCAAACTCTTTACTGACTTTCTGAATATCAAATGAAAGCTGCGTATTTTGTAAAGGATTCACGTCAGCTAAAAACGTCTAAACGTGACTGAAACTGACGAATCAACAATACCGCGTTCCGTTTTGTATCATCTTGCGATTGGAGTTGCTTTCATTCAACGGCTACTCGTACAGAAAGAAGTGAAAAGTGATAGCCAACAGCAGCAACAATTACTGTCAGATGTGAGCGAAACTGTCAAGTAGCGCAGTTCTCATTAGCGTCTTAATTGTCCTCATTTTGCTGGATTAATTGTGGTGTTTATTGGCTTTGCTGCGGTGGTGTAGTTGACTGTGTTATTGATAGAAAACCAAAGTACCAAAATAATTTTTGTAGATTTTGATTTGCTGAATGGCAGCACTGCCAGCAGCACTGTCGAATATTTTCGTACTACAACACTTCTGTTATTAATTTCACATTTTATATTTTTGATTAATTAACAAAAATGACTGGGACTACCTCTCACTTTTAGATTTTCAACATATTGCCAATGTACATATATTGTTTTCGCATTATGAAATTCAATGAAATATGCCAGTCATGCATTAACATTATCTTTAGAAAGAAAATATTTTGTTAAGGGGAGTCCATAAATTAAGTGGTTTTTTTATTTGAAAATTCGGACCCCCCTTCCCTTCCGTGAGACTTTCCTCATAATTTTTAGATGTAATCTGCTATAATAATGTATACTCTGTGCATTAAAAAGTCGACGTGAGATTTTTGTTGACCCTCCCTCCCTCTTGGTGAGATTTTGCCGGACCTCTTCCTCCCCCTGTTTTGACTCACGTTATTTATGGACGGCCCCTAATGTCAACGGCATGATGTGTCCTTGTAAAGTTTTTCTTGAATTGCGCACAATTGACAGCATTCAAACCTGCTAGCACTCAACGCATGAAGGATCTAAAATTACTCAGACTTCTGATGTTGTTGATGATGAAGCGCAAACATTAGCAATAAAGTTTACATTGAGTGTTAGAACAAGGACATAATTTGTCAAGAATGTTTTTTTTAACGTCGGTTTCCTTGTGGTGTTGATATTTGAAGGATGTTGAGTGCTTTATAAACGTGACCTATTTATTTCATAAGTAAAATGCAGAAAAAAGTTATACATCAATTTAAATTTTTACTCGATAGTCGATTGTTGTTGGTAAGTCTTAATTTATTTTCTTTTTAATTCCTGATTTTCAGCAAATATTTATTTTCCAGAAAAGATGTTACTTTTCGCCTTGCTATAAATTAAAAAGCCTACATCAAGTCTTATCTTTTATATAAAGGCATAAGTACTTTTTCCACCACGTCACAAACTTTCACATATTGAATTTGGCAACATCCAATAAAATTGCTCTTTTTTTAAAACAATTTTAGTTTTTGTTTAAACGGAAACACCCAGTTTTGAAAATGCGCATTGCGAAGTTGATTCAGGAGGCAATGAATATATTTTCCTTTGTTGTGGTTTCCTAATTGTCCGGGAGGTACCGTTGTATTTTTCATAGACATTTCCTCCCGCTTAATTTTTTTTGCAATTGATAGTTTAAATATGGCTGATGATCGAAATAAGCCTCGCTGCGAAAGAAGGCGAAAAAACTTCACGCATTATCTCTAAAAATAAGTCATAAGTAGCATGCCCATTGTTGCACCAAGGACTTCATCCATCATTATTTTTTTATTCCAGTCACTTTAATATAGAAATTTGTCAATTTCGTATGCATAGTAGTAATTAACGTAAAAAATATTTATTCAAAAATAATAATTATTGGCAATTAATACAATATTTCTTTCAATAATAATTAAAAAGCAATTTTTTTGACAAAAAACGATAGTGCTTCTTATCTTTAATATATACTGTAGCGTAGTTTGTCAAATTGGTTTACTTTTAGAGATATTTTTGAAGCTTGGCACTACATTAAATATCTTTTTTCACTAACTCTGCATATTTAATACGAAAAAAAGTCCCATTAGGCACAAGTTTTTTGAAAAACGACAATTAAAAAAGTTTTTGGAAAAAAAGCATCACCAATTTCCTCGTTCAACCTTTGCATTTGATCATTTTAAATCGTTTACGAATTCCAGTACAAGAGTTTCTTTTGTATAACATTTAGAACACCTTTGATTGTGATAATAAAGTGGCAGTTTGTGAACTAAAAATGTTATTTACAAGTAGTATTTCTTGATCTCATACAAAGTGCGCGGATTGTTATATTGAGTCATATGTAAGGGGAAACTATAAATTGACTGTTTCCTCGATTTATATTTTATATTTGTATATGTTTTTGTCAATCAGTATTTATATTATCAATTACTTCTTTCGCAAAATTTTGAAGATAATTTCTGATTTATATTTTCAGGACTTGCAGGCCTACGACTTATTAAAGTCTCAATACCAGCCTACAAGTTGCGTGGTGAATCTGCCTTCTTAGAATGTCAATATGAGCTATCACGCCCAAATTATGTTAGCAATACCCACAGCAGCAACAACGATAACAAGCATACGCACAATCAACATGGTGGAGGAGGAGGTGGTGGTGACTTAAATTACATTGACACAGATTCAGCTGGAACGGATGAAATGCCAGTCTATCGACGTGCGCGCACATTTCCATATTCACAGCAACAACAACAGCAACAACATCAGCAACAACAACAGCATCAACAACACCATCAGCAACAACAACAGCATCACTATAGCGCTGGAGGTGGTGGTTATTATCAGTCGCAACATCAACAGCAGTATCCAGAAGAATCTTGGGCACATGCGGGGCATCAACGCACCCACGATGATTCAAATACAAAACGAAGAGGAAGTGATAGTTGGGGTCATGACGCTACCAGTTATGCCAATGGCAGGCGTGTTAGTGCCAGCACTCACAGCGGTGGTACTGTCACATTAGATCATCGTTTGGACAGAGATGATGTCAATATGGGTGAATCGATGGGTGGCATCGGTGATAGCGAAGAGTTAAATGATGGCAGCGAGGCATTGTATGCAGTCAAATGGTACAAGGATAATGAAGAGTTCTACCGTTATGTGCCAAAAGCAAAACCACCGAAACAAAGTTATCGTGTCGATGGCATACGAGTTATTGTGAGTTGAAGTTCTTAAGAGTTTATAATTTCACTTTGTTACTCAAGTTAGAAAATATTCCCACCACTGCTACTCCAAATAAGTACTTCAAATATCATCCATTTTGATATAATTCTTGCTTATAAATTAAGTAGTTAAATTGATAAAATTATGTTTATTTATTTAATCTTTTTATTAACCCACTATTAGTAGACAAAGGGTATTATGCCGCATATCATAAGATTTTTATATTTTAGGATTATACTTGTCGACACAATTTCTATGCCTTTTTCATAATTTTATCATAGTTGATTACAAAAAGCAAATAATTTTGCTTTTTTGGCAATTAAATGAAGCCTATCAATTTCTATAACTTTTTTGGCAGAATTGCTCAAGCGTACATGACATTTCCTGTTGGGTATATTGACATCCAACCGATATCCTTTTAATTTTATCAAAAAGCTTAACATCATCACAGTAAGCATTACATTGTTTCTGTAAATAACCCTCATAAGCATCATTTGTCTGTCTGTCTGTCTGTTCATCTGTCTGTTTTCACACTTCACTCACAATCTTCAAAAACATGTGAAAATATATCGCTTCCTTGTATTGTGTTATGCGGGTGCATTCAATTTAATGCTCTTCTTATGTCAGCGCCTCAATGTAATCAATCACTTTTAAGCCTTTAACAGACATGGAATAACTTTTTTTTTCTTTTTGTTTTTATCTTTAATGCCAATAGGAGGAGCACTCTGACAGTACGCGTGTCCTTTTGCGTGGCCTAACACTGAATTCAACTGGCTCTTATCGTTGTGAAGTATCAGCCGAGGCGCCAAATTTTTCATCTGTACAGGGCGAGGGACGCATGGATATTGTGTGTAAGTAGAGTTCTTTTAATAATTTTTATTTTATAGTTTGAAAATTGGAAATACTCATTTTATGAGATGTTATTAAAGTTAGAGAAAAATGTTGCAAGAAAATATTTTAAAAAAAAAAGAGTTACTATTACATTAGTTTCTTAACATTTTTTTCAATGTGATATTCCACACTTTTTCATTTAAATGACTTCCTCGGCTGACCTTCCAGTTTCTCCTACGATTAACCCATTCCAGGCTATTGGGTATTTAAATACCCATGAACAGAGGAATTTTTTTAAAAAATTCTAGTGCAGGCCAGAGTTGAAGTATCTGGATTTTTTTTTCATTTCAAAGAGAGAAGATAGGTTTAAGATCCAGCCTTCACATCTACGTTAAAATTTCACGGTTAAAATTAAATTTTCAGCGTTTGAAAGTCACCAATTTTTTTCTAACGCAAAACTCGAAGGAAATATTCTGTCAAAAATCGGAAAATGCAATTCAATTGTAATAATGATAACGAGATGCCTCTTGAAATTGCTGGTTAATTTGAAATCGAACATTTGTACAAAGACGACAATGTACATCGGCTTGGTGGTACGGATGAACAACAAAACTTTCAGGCCGAAGATTAACCTTCAACATCTAATGGTCCCAAAAAAAAAACGCCCTCGGCTGTCTAATAACAGAAAAAATTTGAATGGTCGCGGTAAAACTGAGTATGGTTGTTTAAAATGCAACGACTACCATAGTCCTAATAAAATTCAGATATTCGAAGCACAATAAGCTACATAAATTTTTATTAATTCTTACTTTATATAAAAGTAAAAACAATTTCAATTCCAACAGTCAAAAAATAATTTTTCATTTTCCCAAAAACAAGTATTTTTAGAACCCGTTTCTGTATGTTGGGTATTTAAATACCCATACCATATCACAGGCAATCAGCAAGGTACAACAAAAAAATAATTTTACCAGTAAACTTATATGGCCTAATATATGCTCTTCATGAAATTTCATCAAAATCGTACGGGCCCTTCTAGGAGCAGTCCGGAATGGGTTAACCCAACTTTTCAGTACTTTTTCGACTGTTTAGTCTATAAGAGCCTCAATGGTTGCTGGATGGTTAGCGTAATACTTATGTTTATCGGCTTCAAACAATTAATGCTCTAACGGAGTCAAATCGCAACTGTGCGACGGCCAATGGCCATCACCAAAACAACGACTTTCAGACTTCAGAAGCAAAAGCTCTATTGCTGCGTTACTTATGTGACACGGTGCGTCATCCTGTTGAAATTAAATGTAGGCCAAGCGTGGTGTACGGTCATGTGGCTTTAGCAACCATATCAATTGAACTTTATGCGGCGTCAGATCAAGGTCTTTATGCAAAATTTGCATCTTAAGAAGTGCATGAAATATTCAACTCCTGAGAACGATGGCAAGTTGCTGTGATTGGTTGTTCTTGCACACTCTGAACAACAGGAGCAATATTTTTTTACGAATATAAAAACGTTTTGTTTTATTCAATAGAGATCCAGTTTTATGCACACGTTTCACATATTGTGTGGAAGGCGTTACATTTCTACTGAATCTGAAACGTAAAGTTCTTACAGTTTCAATAGAAGATTTACCAATATGAAAGTAAATTTTTATTATTTTCCAACGTTGTTCAAGCGTATATCGAACCATTTCCTTAACCGGAGATATAAAAAAAATTTTCTGTCATAATACGAATGACATTAGAGTTGCTACACTTAAAAAAAGCAGTAGTTCAAATTCCAAACACTAAATGGTCCATTATGTCCAAGTATTTGTACAAATGAATAAAAACTTAATACGATAAATATTCGTCGTATTAGAATAATTCAATTACCATAAGATTGGCGAAAATATTTTGTTCCTAAGAAAAAAGTGTATTTCTAAATTTTTCAAATGACCATTTGCTGTGTGAAAGAAACTTTTTATTTTTGTGTACATATTCTGACAAGAGTTTTCCTGTTGAACTCATAAAAGTATTTCAATTAGAAGTGCTGCAGGTGCTATAAAACTTTTTCTACTATACAAAGTGTAACTATTAGATAGTTGGAGCACTTTCAATATAGTTTTTTTAATAAAATTCATAAAATACTTTAACTTCAGTTAACAGTAACATAAAAACTTGTACCTTATCCAATCAACGCACAGACATACGCAATCTCTGCGTTATACTCATATCCACTTTAATTTCCTTATATAAACAAATTGTTGAGTGTGTGTGTAAAATATTTTTGCACAAATATCTACAAGGATAAATGCATATCAGCATTCTTTGTAAATTTTCGGAAATCACTTTAACAAATATCATCATTGCATATTCATGATGAACACAAATATCCTGATTCGAAACAAAAAGCAAAAAACAAAAAAACAGAATACCCTCTTTGCTTATATGCCGCACACAAACACACAAAGGCAAACAAGTGTTATTTTATCCTTAAAATAAACATTGTTGTTGTTTTGGTTTTTGCTGCTGTTATGTGATATCATCATATGTGGAATAGTTAAGGTTTTACCCTACACTATTGTTTTAAGTTTTGTTAAAGTTGTTCAATGTTTTTGTTTTTTATTATAAGAGCAGTTGCAGTTACTGTTACGTGCTGTTAGGCTTTTCTACTTTTGAAGCAGCGGATGCAGCTGCAACTATAGCAAACAACAAAAAGTCCTTACAAATACTTTCAATATTTCATCGATTACTCGTTTGTATTTGCGGAGTACACAACAACCCAGTAGGCAAGGGCAGGAGCTAACAGTGCTTCTAGAAGGCCTTCCTTGGTAAGTATAAGGCCTTCCACCCTCCTTTCAAACGTACTTTCTTTTTTATATGAAATGGCCGCAGAAAACAGGCCTTCCTAAGCAGGCTTTCTAAGACCGCTTACCGTAGAAGGACTCTCAGAAGTACTTGACAAAAATTTAATTTTAATAAATTTAAAGACTCTAAATATTAATTGTTTTTTTTTTTTCATCAGCGCCATCTCACTTGCGTTGATATTTTTTTTAATGACTTTACAATTTGACAAAGAATACACAAAACTCTACCTCCTTAACATAACATGAAACAACAGAAGACTAGTCTGCACACCTCTCTTAAATTCTAACCATGTGTATACTTTTCATGTCGTATATGTACAATGCATATGACAAAAAAGTTATGCCGAATCATAAAACATTGCAATACATGAAATAAAAAAGAAACAGAAAAGCGCTAAAGTAAATGGAGTCCTTCTTCTTTGCCTTCTAATATCAGGCCTGATAGCACGTCTGTTGTGGCAAGGCATATTAGCCTTCTGTGCTTGCATTTTTATATGCATGAAAATCTAGTTTTGAGAAGTCCTTATATAATCGCAGCAGTGCTAGCAGGCCTTCTCCGAGTAAGGCCTTGCTCATTTGCCTGCTGGGAATAGAACATGAAAGTTGTTTGAGTGTTGGTAAAGGTATGTTTGCAAACTCATGTTTTTGTATGAATACAAACGCCTCAAAGGTGCTTGTAATGGATATAGAAAAAATCGTTTCCGTATAATTAATTTCAGAAAAAACCTGTGTTCATAAAAACATGAAAAATCACTCTAAATGAAAATTGAAATTAATATTTTGTCAAAAATAATGTGAGTAGTTGTAGTGCTATCTTTGGCTTCGTTAATAATTAAATATCCTGCAGCGCATTACCAGTAAAAATGAGTAGTAATTATTACGTTTTTATAATACCCTCGTATTAAAATCTACGCTTTTTTTAGTGAAAAAAATTCTAATAGTTTTGGAGGTATAGTGTCTTAAGATAATTTTTTGAACATGAAGGGCAAAATCTTTCCACACATTGTAATTGCTTGACAAAATCATTTCTTGTATAAAGAAAACAAGTGGCAACCCACGTTTGGAATGAGATACATCAAGGCAACTCTTTACAATATATTTAGTCTTTTCATGCTCTATAAATTGACACGTAAATCAAATTGTAATTTTTTACATTTTTTATTAAAAAAAATTTTCTTAAAAAACGGGTTGTAATTCAGAATTAGATAAAGCAAGGGAACGCTTATCGAAGTCTATGATTTGACATTCATTTAAGGTATAAATATTATACATGCATTTTTGATTAAAAAAAATTGACAAAAAAAAACAGAAAGCAACCAATGTTTGCGACTGAGTTTGACAAAACAATTTCATATATTTTATTTCGCTCATCGATGTTCATCGTTTGACCTACATTTCACGTGGAAATCCTACACCATCAACTTTTCATTCAAAAAATTCTCGCAAAAATACGATTATCAACCCATCTTTGAATGGGATGCGACAAGGTAACCGATACTCTTATCGTTAGACTAATTAAGTTCTATCCTTTGACAAATCTTCCAAGCAGGAATTTTGCACCGAGCACTTTTTGTAAAAAAATGTTGGCACAAAAAAAAAAAACTGGTGATAAACAATGTATGAGACGAGATTCAACAAAGCAATTCCATACATATATGAAATTTATACTCTTCGAGCTCCACCATTTCAAGCAGGAATCTTATATACTTTTTATTAAAATAAAAATCGGCTGGCAACCCTGGTTGGTTAGTTTTATCAAAAGTCATCTCTCCTGTACATCTTATACCGTAATTTTATACACTCGATTTTTTTACAGCGGGCTCTCTCCGCTTAATATGAAATTTGATTTCATTACTTGGATAGTACCGACGGGAAGACATACAGACAAACAGACTACCAAAAATATATAACACTGCGGGGGTCAATTTCATTTTAAAAATATTGCATACTTAAGCTTATGAAAAGTTTTATATTGAATTTTGCCTAACTCCTACAATTCGCTTTGATTAAAAAAGTTTAACCCTGCATTACTGATGTGGGTGTAATCCACCCATACCTTGAAATGCGTATATTTCAAAAATTTGTTACTTATATCAATAAAATTGTATTTTTATAATTAAAAGCACTCATTTTACTATGTAATTCAAAAGTTTATTTTTCGATGTAGATAATTTCAATTGAAAAAAAAATGTATTAAATTACAGAACAATTTGTACTGAAAAACACTTTTTTTTAAATAAAGAGTTTTTTCATGTAAATCAATTAAATACCTCATAAATAAGTCCTAAATTATTTGGAGCTGTACAAATTTAGAATAAATATGGAGTAGAATTTCATTGCACTTGGGTGTTAAAAAATTTTTGTGTGATTTTTGAAAGTTTGACTGAATTCCTTCCTGCGTTAGTAATGCAAGGTTAAGGTTCTATTCTGCCCTCAAAAGCGAAAATTGTGTATCTCAAAAAAATTAATATTCGTGGTTCTTATGGCATCGGACAGCTTAAGAAAGCGTTTAATGAACTCCAAGTGCCGCTAACTTAGTTCAAATATGTCAAAAAATCGGTATAGCTTTTTTTTCTATTTTGAACTTTGACCTTTATTAATACGTTAATATATTCTTTTGCAGTTCTGATATGCAAAAATTGAGACTCAATCAGTAAGTGCAATAAGTGAAAAGAAACAGAGATGCGAAAAATAAATATTATCAGTGATTAGTGTTATTATGTGTGTTCATTTGCAAGGCCAACACTTTTAGATTATCGTTTCTTACTTTTCTTTTTCAACATTATCTGCTTTGCGTAAGTTTTTTATTTTCCAAAGATATTCTTATTTTTTACTTTATTTCTCACATTTTAAAGCAGCATAAATTTACTTTCTTAAAACAAAAACCGAAAAGAAAAGCAAAGCTTTCAACTAAAGTTTTACAATTGAAAATGTTATTTGGTCTCTTTCGTCGTTTCGCATTTGAATTCTTGGTATTAATCCCAATAGATATTTAAAGCAAAACAATATTATTTTAAATTTTCCGCACAAACGATTGATTTAAAATCATTTACTTAAGCTTTGGGGGGCACTCAGCGAATGGTAAAGAAAATTAATATCAAGGGATCAGTTAGTAATGTACGGACGATAAAAATATTTTCAAGCGCAGCATTGAATTTGCATTGGGAATGATAGAAAATAATGTTTTGAATTAGTTTTTTATGAAATATTTTTAAGAAAAAGGCTAAGAAAATCAAGGACAGATTAAGTGCGATAATGGAAAGTAGAATGATATCGACTTTTCTATTACTAAAACTGTATCTTAAATTTGTTAAACTACATATATATTATTTTAAATTAGTAAAAAATGTTAAAGTAAATTTCCAAGTTATCTACATATACATACATATTTTTCTTTTCTGAAAAGTGTGAACGAGATGAAAGATTTATTTTAAACCTTTCTCGACTACTTCATCATTTTTTATTTCAACAAAACTTTGAACGTTTTCAACACAATGCAACGTCTTCAAAATTTTTCGAGTTTTTCAGAAATAATAATTTTTCAATTTTCAACATTTATCGACTAAGTCGACATTCTAATCTACTTAGCATAACAAAACTTCGTTAAGTACATGGTCCAGGAGACCGACCATATTTCGGTTTTTCGTTTTGATGTTGAAAAAGTCGAAAAAAATGTAATGCAATTGATTGAAATTGAATAAATCGGAATTATTCAAAAAATATTGAATAGGGTTGAAAAGCTGAAATCCGCAAGAAGTTGATTATATATCGCTGGTCCCTACCAGATAACGTCACTGAGCCACTCATCATTTTTTCCATTCATGAATCTGTTGAATCTTTCAGCTGATTCAGACAGATTCACCTCTCACAAAAAATTTAGTGAATCTAGATACCATTCCGATTCACGGAAAAATCTGTGATTCTGAATCTGCTTCTACATTATTTCTAGTGAATCCTGATTCATTTCGTTTCACTCCGTATAAATATATGAGTGTTTCATGAGCTACTCATGAAGCAAAGGCACAAATTGTATCAAAAAAGTTTATGATACTTGCGTGGAACATTTTGCGAAGTTTTTTAAAATATGGCGAAAGGTCGAAAATTGTATTTTGGAATAATTTATTCCTCAATACTTTTAGGGTGGCTCCGGACCCTGGAATGAACGTTTTTGACCCAGTTTTTGGATTTTTTTTTCTGTAATTATTGGGAAAAGGTCGAAAATGGATTTTGGACTTCATTTAGGGTGGCTCCGTAGTCCGGCCCCGGGAAAAGACCGTTTTTGACCTATTTTTGTAATTTTTTTTCTGTAATTAATGGGAAAAGGTCAAAAATGGATTTTGGACATCATTTAGGGTGGCTCTGTAAACCGCCCCCGGGATAGGACCGTTTTTGACCCATTTTTGGATTTTTTTTGTTTTTTTTTCTGATATTAATTGGAAAAGGTCAAAAATGGATTTTGGACCTCATTTAGGGTGGCTCCGTAGTCCTCCCCCGGGAAAGGACCGTTTTTGACCTATTTTTGGAATATAATTTTTTTTTCTGTAATTAATGGGAAAAGGTCAAAAATGGATTTTGGACATCATTTAGAGGGGCTCCGGGTCCGGCTCCGAGAAAAGACCGTTTTTGACCTATTTTCGGAAATAATTTTTTTCTATAATTAATGAGAAAACGTCGAATATGAATTTTTGAAATCATTAAGGGTCGAAATGCGGGGCCGGACTACGGAGCCACCCAAAATGATGTTCAAAATCCATTTTTGACCTTTTCCAATTAATTACAGAAAAAAAAAATCCAAAAATGGGTCAAAAACGGTCCTTCCAGGGTCCGGAGCCACCTTAAAAATGTTAAGGAATTGGTTCAAAAAGGGTCTTTTCCACCCACCCTAATTGATGTCCAAAATCCATTTTCGAGCTTTCCCTATCGATTGGAGTATGCTTCATGCTGCTTCATGAATCTGAATCCATGTGAGTGTGAGCTTTTTACGCATTCACATTCATGAGCCTAGAGCTACTAAAAGCTCAGATTCATGAGGAGCATGTCATCTACGGATTCACTATTAGTGAGTGTAAGTATGATTAACACTCACTGTTTGCATGCAAAAGGCACACTCACGGCTCATATTTTTGGTTGGGGCTCAAAACACTCAGTGAGCTACTCAATGACGTTCTCTGGTCCCTACGAAGCTCAAATTATCCGCGAAAAGTATCGCAGTTCAGTTCCGCTACGAAGAGTATCGCAGTTCAATGCTTGCCGCGATGAATATCGTAATTCAAATTCTCGTGATTTAAAAACGTATGATACCGTCTCAAATTCATGATTTATACACTTCAATTATAGAAATTTAAAAAAAAATATTTTAGAGGAACTGAACTGTGATAGTTTTCGCTGATAATTTAAGCTACGATAGTTTTCGTAGCGACCAGCGATATGGAAAATGCAGAAAAATGTTGAGAGAGGTTGAAGGAGGTGAAAAAGGTTGATAAACTCGATAATAAATGAAAGTGTTGAAAAAGTTGAATGAGGTTGAAAAGTCGAAAAAAAGTGAATGAGATTGAAAAATTCGAAAGAATATGGAAAATGTTGAAAAAAGTTGAAAGGGATTGAAAAATGTTGAAACAGCTTAATGCAATTGAAAAGTCGAAAGAAATTGAAAGAGGTTGAAAAGTTGAAAAACGAAACGAAAAAATATGGAAAATGTTGAAAAAATTTAAAAGAGGTTGAATATCTCCAAAAAGTTGAAAGAGGTTGAAAAATTCGAAAAATACGAAGAATGTTGAAAAAAATTGAAAAAGGTTGAAAAATACTGAAACACTTGAAATAGTTTCAATAACTCGAAAAATGTTGAATGAGTTTGAAGAAGGCGAAGTAAATTTTAAGAAGTTGAAAAAGTCTTAAAAACATGGAAAATGTTAAAATTTTTAAAAAACTTTGAAAACCTCGAAAATACATAGTTGAAAATCTCAAAAAAAGTTGAGTGAGGTTGAAAAATGTTGAAAAAGTTGAAAGAGTTTGAATAACTCGAAGAAAGTTGAATAAGGCTGAAAAATTCGAAATAATATGGAAAATGTTGAGAAAAGTTGAAAAAGGTTGGAAAATGTTGAAAGGGGTTGAGAAACTCGAAAAAAGTTTATTAAAATCAAATAATCGAATAAGTCGAAAAAATTTGGAAAAGTTGAAAGAGGTTGAAAAATGTTGAAACAGTTGAAGGAAGTTTAAAAATTCGAAAAAAGTTCAAACAGGTTAAAAAAAAAGTCAAACAAGTATAGAAAACTTTAGAAATACTTTTGAAAAATGTAGAAAAACTCGAAAAAGTTCAATGAAGTTAAAAAGGCGAAAAAATATGGAGGAAATTTTGAGGAAAGTTGAAAGTTGTTGAAAATAATGAAGCAGTTTAAACAAAGTTCGAACAAAGTTTAATGAGACTGAATAAATTGCAAAAAAAATTACCAGGATCACTTATGTACTACACTTAATGTAACATTACCAGTTTTAACCGTGTATGGGAGGTACCACGCCTACTAATGAAATCCCTTCAAAATTCTTATAATTTCAAAGCTAATAGTAACCGACAGCTCAACACCAAATTTTAAGGAAACTACTCCGATAGCACACTAAATATAACATTTAAGGTTTTTTCTATGTATGGAAGGTGCCACGCCTACTGATGTAATCCCATTGAAATCCATTCAATTTAAAAGGTTATAGTAACCGACATCTCTATACCAAATTTTATTAGGATCACTCATATAGCGCACTATATATAACACTTAACGGTTTTAACTTTTATGGGAGGTGCCCATAGGTGTCGTTGCGCCAACTTTTGGATATAAGATACCTACTAGCTAGTATATCTACCATGTTCTAACGTTTATAAATATAGTGGACTATGCCACGCCCCTCAACGAGTTTCTCCAGTGGCATAGCTTTTTATGATGACTGCTTCCATTGGTATTATCTTCGAAATTTTTATGAAAAACGTAGGCACCGGTTTTGAGTGATATTAAATCAAAATTTTCAATTGTTGAAAGATGCCACGCCTCTTCTCCAGTTCCGCCCATTTTTGGTACTATTTAAGATACATATGACTTACATCCGTCTTTCAAATTTCGTCAAAATATCTGAAGTAGTTTGTGAGTTATCACGTTATAAAAATTAAAGCTTAGAACTGTGCCATGCCCCTGTTGGGTTCCTTAAAAGCTTAAAATCTAGCTCAATCTTCATTTTGTTTTCATATGCACCCAATTTCTAAGTTTCATCAAAATCGCTGCAGCCGTTTTCGAAATAAAGTTCAGCCATATACGTACAATTTAAACTCGTTTCATAATAGTAGATACGTAAGTTGGGCTTACGTGATAAATTTCTGCTTTCATTATTTTGTAATGTTTTTTCGTTTGCTATTTTTTTGGCATTTTCTTTTTACTTCATAACGGAATGACTACTAATCACCATACAATAAGTTTTTGGCATACAAGAAAATTTAATTATCAGCAAAATGAGCTAAAATTCATTACGATATATTAAAATTTGCAATAAATTCACATATCATATAAGCGATATAAGTATGTGCAATAAACAAATTGAATATAAATAACATTGAAACTTCAAACGATAAGCAACCAAGAGTCAAGCTATAAATAAAATGCACTTCAAATATTAATTTGCCGTCATAGATAAACAGAACTGAGTTGACAGTTAAATATGAAATGTAGGTTCTTATGAAATGAAATGCAGAAAAATAGAAAGCAATCATGCAGCTACATCATAAATTTACACTCAAATGTGTAGAAAATATTTATTGAATTTTACTGCTGTTGCATAAACCTTGACAAATCGTTGCTGAAAAAAAAAAGTTTAGTAAAAAAATTTCGAACAATCCATGCTGTTGCCAGCGTTATCTAAAATAAAAAATTCTTACTCGAAATGAAGAGAGATTTGGAACTTAGATAACCACAAGAACGACCCAGACCATCGCGTTCAAAAGTCTAATGCATAAAAATTATAGAATTCTTAAAGTTGGTTCCGGAATTTTTGTAAAAATTCGTTATTATTTTTACATTTTATATGGGTTCCAAAGTTCCTAGGCACGTACAAATTTTAGCTCTTTTAGTGATCTACTTTTATATAACAACTTTTGTTCAGACATCTTGGTCAGTGGATGTACATGGAACTCTCCAGAGGCTAAGAAATCTGCAGCATAAATTTAGTATAAGTGTTAGGCGAAGAATACTCATCAGCAATTTTATAATATTCAATATTGCTTTGTCCAGGAAACCAGCATAATTTGAGCCCGTAGCTGCAAAGCGTACCATGATTGCTTCAATAGCTAAATAACACCTTTGCACTATGTTGCCGTGAAATGATTTAATGGCTGTATATATCGCATATCTTCCGAAAAAGTCAACATAAACTGAAAAAATAGTAATTCAAGCGATGGAAAATCACGTTTACGAAAACTTAGCTTTGAAAAATTTTACCGTATAGAGGTCTATAGTGCAGGGAACCGGTATATTCCCCCTTAGGTCCCTGTCCATGTTATAAGCAATTTAAGGCACGCTTAACAAGGGAATGGCCAAAAAACTTCTTTCAATGTTACTTTTTGCCACCAAATCAAATATTTCTACTAAAACAAGGGCTGGTCCAAATACAACCTTTTTATACTAAATAAATTTTAACTTAAATTTCTTATAGTGTAGGAATATGAAAAATCATAAACTGCCAACTTAGCGATAAGTGAAATGGAAACGTATAAACAGGAATGAAGTAAAACATGTACAACTACACAGTTTATTTGAAAAACTAGAAAAAAACAATTAAGGATTATACCGAGTAGATGAATTTCAATTCAATTTAGTGCTTTATTTTGCAAAACATAGAAAAAAAACATACAAAAATTAATAATCAAAAAGAGAATATTTAAATGGAAATGCTCTAATTGTAAATTGAAAGTAACATGGAAAACTGATGAATTCATAAGCATTGTCGGTTATAAGCTTTTGTATAGTTGAAGATTTTCAGGTAAGGATATTCATAATTGGATTAATGAGTGATGAGCAAAATCAGTTTTGCAGTCTTAAACAGAACACATAAAATATTTTCGTTACACCTGACTAATTTGATTCTCAAGAAAATAAAATTATGGAACGAGATGTGAAAATCTGGAAAATTAAATAACGAATGAATCAAAAACATCACTTAAATCATTTTATAAAGTATCAAGAAGTTTTTAGATTATTCACATACAAGAAAAATTGTGACTGGATACTCCAACGAATGCAGTGAAAGACATCGACTTGACGTTTTAAATTTCAACATGGGACAATCAAGATTTTGCCCAAAAGCTTAGCAACTAAAGTACTTTGCGACAGTTTATCAATCGACTTGAAGATATCAGTAGATTGTGTTAACTTTCAATATCATTTCAAAGGCAATAGCGTAAACTTCTGAAACTCCGTAAAAAAAAACAATGGACCGCTTTTTTATATATGTAATTTATATAACTGGGTATAGAAATAATACCAGCAATCGAAATATCTGATGGATACATTGTTCATAAACATAAAATTTGAGCACTTTATTGGTCAATACGACTACTAGCTGTGTAAACTTTATAAACTTTACCATCTCGACATATATTATATAAGTCCTTTTGGGATCAACAGAATTAAATGAAGTCAACATATGTACATAATTCATGCTGTTTAATTTTAAATTTCCTGCCATAAATTGCTTTTTCTTCTAATTACGTTACTTTAAATTATATAATTTCATATGTCAACTTTTAAATGAATTCACACATTAAGGTTTTAGCACATTTAAGTAGCATATGCTGTTGTTGTTGTTTCTGCTACTTTTAGTTTTAATTTTCTATTTACATACCACAAAATATTGCTCGAAATACAAAAACATGTCAATAAAATACATCATATGTATATCCTCCAACGATTTTTGCATACAAAAATTTAAGTATGTGTGGAATGTGTGTGTGTGTGTGTGTGTACATTCACAATTCATTCAGATGAAAGGGTATGCTCGGGGCTAAACTAAACCCTAGCGTAAAGCACACAACGTTACTGACATTAACTTAAACTTTACCATATTCAACGCATCGCAACGCAACTCCACGCAACCACTTGATGTTTGTCTATGAAAATGTTGGTAAAACGTGATGTGATTTTCAATGTCTCAAAAAGTTGTCAACTCCATTCAACTCGCTTCGACTCTTGATTTACACTTGTCATCGCCAAGCTCTGAGTTGTGTGCGTCAGAAGATTAAAGATTAACATCCGGTAGCAAGTAGCGGCAGTAAGGAGCAGTGTTAAGCAGCTGTTTTGTTTTTGCTTCTTTTTTAAGTTGAGATTTTGAGATTTTTACACGTTTGACTTGGAGCAGTGGATAATTCTTAACCCTTATAGTATATATTTGGTCTACCGTTGTGTAAGGAAAAACTACAGTTGATTTAGATAGAACAAAGAATTTTAGGAAATGATGTATGGATGAAACGCAGCTGATATTTCTTTTGAATTTTTTTGCAGAGAGTTCATGAAAAAATCCCCATGATCTGGAATTTAAAAAGCTTACATGTTTAGAAGAATAGTTTTTAAAAATAATTTTAAACAAAAGGATTGAGGGTTGCTACCACTCTCCAAAAACTTAAACATTTTTATAAAAAGCGAAGTAACATAATTTTTTTCACTAATTTTGTTGCAATTTCCTGTCCTTACTCTTAGGAGAGACCGAAATATATATGATCTGGTACTACTGAGGTCCCTACAAAATGCCATAATCAAAGACTTACATATGGTTCATAAGGCAAAAATACAAGAAAATTTACATTGAGGGTTTGCTTAGTTTTTATCTTGAAGTAATGAAGCAAAAGAAAGAATAAAATTCACGGACTGAAAATCCATTAAAAAAAGGCTTAATTTGGTTCGAAAAAAAGAAAATAAATAAGAAGTTATAAAAGATGGCCCAACAAGAGTGCACTTTTTGAATTTTGTGTAATTTTGTTTTTGTGCAAGTGAAAACTCTGAAATTTGATAGCTATAACCTATGTCTGATTGTTGCGATTATTAAAATTGGAGCGGTACACAAAAGAACAACGCGTTATCATTGTGAAAATTTATTACAAAAATGGAGAAAATTTCACTGAGATCGATCGCAAACTTCGCGGAATTTTCGGTCGAGAAAGAGTGGTCAAAAAATGTGAAGAAACTATATGGATTATTTAGTCTCCTTTGTGTCGACATGCCGGTCGGTCTCTTGAAAACATTGCTGCAGTAAACGAGAGTGTCGTCGAAAACCCAAAAACATCAATTCGGCATTGTTCTCAACAACTTCAAATTTCAGGAAGAACTACGCTGGGAACTTTAACATAAGACCTCCACCTTCATCCGTACAAGATGCAGCTTACTCAAGACCTCAAACCAGCAGACCATGCAAAGCGCCAGCAATTCGTTCAATGGGTAATGGAGCAAAGTGAAGTTAATGACGATTTTTCGAAAAAAGTCATCTTCACCGATAAAGTGTATTTTCTTTAAATTGCTTTGATACTAATCAAATTTGTCGAGTTTGGGTATCAAAAAATCTTCACGCAATCCATGAAAAATAAATGCATCCACAACAAGCAATTGTATGGCGCGTATTTTGCTCAGGCGGCGTGATTGAACCTTACTTTTTTGAAAATGAGAGTTCTTGTAGCCCCAACTGAACGGTATGGATCTGAATGATATATGGTTTCAACAGGACGGCGCCACCTACTACACGGAGCATGAAACAATCAATTTATTGCAGCAACGATTTCCAGACCAAATCATCTCACGAAATTCTGATGTCAACTGGCCACCAAATCATGCGATTTAACGCCATGTGATTTCTTTTATTAGGGTTTTGTGAAATCTCGGGCTTATGTGAATAACCCAGAACAATTACTGAGCTCAAAGATCTCGATCCAAAGCGTCATCGGTGAGATACTGCCACATCTTTGGAAAAAAATCATCGAAAATTTCATGAAAAGAGCAATGTAATATGATCAGAGCTGCGGTGACTATTTGCCTGATATTTTATTCCATACTTAATCGGAACATGTCTTCTTTACAATGCTCTTTAAATAAAAAAGTCCACTCTTATCGAGATAGCCTTTACAATTTTTTTCATGATTTTTGTTTTCTTGTGCTAATTTTTTGTAAAGATTTGATTTCGCACAACCGATTATTCCGATTTGCTTAAAAAATAATTAACAAGTAAATATAATTTTTTTTTATTTCTCAAATTTTGGCTTTCGCAGTGGTTGCTCTTTTCATATTAGAGTCACCTTAGATCTTTAAGAATGATCGTTTTACGTGCACTTAAGGTAAAAAATTACAAATTTATAAAGACATTTTAAGCAAAAAAAAAAAATAAACCATCAGAAATTTCACATATGGGCATTTCCGCCAAAAAGCCAAGCGTGACAGAAAAATCAAAAGTTTTTGTAAAAGCGTTACTATCTGATATTATCTAAGGAAAAATTTCAAATTTTGTTAATTTAAGCAATTTACACCAGAGTTCATTTATCGCATTGAGCAAACCACCTGCAAACTTGCAGTTTCTCTTTTTTTTGTAATATTGAATAGTATTTTGCCTTAAATATTTAAGTGTGTAAGAGAAGTGATACATGATGATAGTCTTTCCGAAAAATCTCTCTTCCAACGTCAGTTAGCTAAAAACAATGCAAAAACATCAAACCAATCTCTATTAACTGTAAAATTTTAATTTGCTTAAGTTCATGTTCTAAAGTCACAAATAAAATAGAAAAACATCATTTGTTCTCATTTCGAAATTGATAACAGCAGCGAGTGTGTCAAAATTTTTGCACGAACAGAGTTTCATGTACAATGATTCAAAAAAAAAAATGAGTTCAAAAACAATAAAATTTTAAATTTTTGGAGCTGTTTGAAGTTGGTCATGTTCGAAAACATAAATGTAATAAATAGGCAGTTCAAAATGGTTAAACCACTTTTTCACAGCCATAGCACAACATAATCGCATAATTTTTTTTGTTGGAAAGGCAGTGAAGAGAAGGAGGGACATGTATATAGTGGCGGTGCCACGCCCCTAACGGGAAAAATCGTTTCCACAGCTAAAATAATGGACCGATTTTGATGAAATTTTGTACAAAGATAGATTGAATACTAGAAGACATTATTAGAAACTCTGATTCTTTAAAGGGGGCGTGGCATTGCTCCAAATGGGAAAAAACGGTATCACGGCTGTGCCACTACACCGATATTGATGAAATTTGGTGTGTAGATAGATTGAAACTTGAGTAAAAATATTTTTTTTAAGTGGGTGGTGCCACTCCTCTTACAGAAAAAACGTTCTAACAGAAAAAAAAAAACAAGTTTTATATTCTTTAAAGAAAAATATCTACTTCTTCCTCTTTTCTTTGTTAAAATTGATCTCACTAATTGATTTGATAAATGTAAACATTCAATTTTTTTTTAATTACTGTATATATCTAAAATGTTATTATTTATATAAATATTAAAGTAGTTTTGAAAAATTTCCCATAAACAGAAAAATATGTCCCGTTCGAATATCGCTTTCGAATGGATTATTATGCCTTGTAAGAAAAAAAGTAAATAAGATTTTTTAATCAAACGAAATCTTTTAAAAAGTTTCATTATTCCATAACATTTTATAATTAGTCGCATTAAAAAATGTTGCGAGGTTTCGCTGACTTCTGCTTTTCTATAGATGGCCATGAAAATACTTCCGCTTTCTGTCCCGTTCAATTGCCTCTATCTTGGAACCAGTACTACGTCTGGCATCAACTTTACCACTCAATATAGTGCTATCAAAGGGCCATTCTTTAAAGTAACAGAAAAAAATAAAAGTGTTTTACTTTGACTTTTATTCCACTTTAAAAAAACTTCCGTCTCGTTCAACATGAGAGAAATGCCCATATAGCAAATGACCAAACAAGGTTAAAAAAAATGTTTCCATCAACAAAGTATTGGTTAAAATAAAATCTGCACAAAAAAAAATTTTTTGTACATATTTTGATTGAAAATTAAAACTTTTACTTATCTTACAAAGTTATATTCTTCTTCGGATGTAAATTTGTTAATTTTCGTAATTTTTGAAGTATTTCAGAATTTACTGGCAATTTTCTTATTCCATAAAAATTGACCACTTCAGCTGTTGCGCATTAAGCCTTAAATATTTGTTTCCTGATCAATTTTTTTTTCTCAGTTATTGTTCCCATGTCACACTTAAATGAGTGCTCCGGTTTAAATTGCTCTTCTTTGGCTCAATTAAAACTCTGAGCGATTAATAGAACAGCTATTTAAAAAAAATAATAGTATTATTTAACTAAGTATATGCCAGGAACGAAACGTATTCTCTTAGTAGCTTTAAATTAACTGATGATAATGATGTCTCTGTAAATCAGATTAAAACAAAAGTAGTACCTTATAGCCATGTATCACTCGCCTAAGGGTTAAATAATACTCTTTTATGTCGTTTATTAAAAAAAAAACTCAAACTTTATGCATTTTCTACGATTTGACACGTTGTGAGTTTTAACTTGAGGGCTGTCAAAGTTTTTACCGCTTCGCCGTGCTCTGCTCTATAGATATGGTTGTATGTTCATCTTGGAGTTTACTTGAAATTCATTGCTACTGGAGCATTTGTTTAGCTCTCAAAAATTGCAGAGTTGAATTTTAATTTAATCTCTCGTAAGAAGCTGCTGCTGCTGCTGCTAAGTCTTCCAACAAAGTTCCTGTTGATTTAAGCTTTAAAGTGTCATTTATTATGCAAAACACCAATTTATTGGTGAGCATGCACATATGGGTTTGTGTGCGCTGTCAAAGTTTATTTATGTGCCTCTGTGTTCGTGTAGAAGAATTTTGGATTAGCAGCATCTGAAAAAGCTTGCCAGCAGCTTACTCGCTTGTTAGAAGGGATTTGAGAATGTTGCAAGAAGATTTATTGCAATTAAATAATAAATAATCATACGATGCTACTTTGAAAATTAATTTTCGACGTGTGTAAAGAGCAATTTAACATTTTTTTTCTCATTTTATTAGAAAATAAAATGAAAATTCTCATTTAATTTATAAAATTTCTTTCGTGCCTTAAATTCATATTTTAAGTCTTTATAAAGTAATGAAAATCACCAAGATGTAGGCATATTTTATGATAAGCGTTAAGTGAAAGTATGAAATGTTTTTTCAAAATGGAGTGGCCCGGCTTAGGATACCGATGTTTAACCTTTACACGGGCACTTTTAACATATGTTAATATGTTAACATCGCATGTTTATTCGTTATCCGATTTTCATTAATCTTCGACTCAGTGACTAAGTTTTCGGCCTCTTTTCGAAAAACTTAAAAACCGTTGTAAATTTAGATTTTTTCCGCTATTTTTTGAAAAACTGACGTTTTTACTCCATAAACGGGTGCTATTAACATATGCTAATATTTTTTTTTATTTCAGAGATCTTGTCAGTTTATGTGCATATATTATGTTGTTATAATATAAACAAATAATTAGAAGGTATTTTTAAAAAAAAGCTTATTAAAAAATAGGTCACTTTAAAATATTTGTTGATTTTACAGTTATTTTAAATGGTTGCCTTAAATTTTGTTAGAACTTTGCTATACTCAATTTAAACAGGCTTCTTGTACTGGATACAAATTTTAATAGCCGCGCTATTTTGTTTTTATTATTCGTGGTAGGACTTATTGAAAAAAAAACTTTTAATTTCGAATGACCATAATCATATTTATCCGGGGCAAAACCTTCAGTATCGTCACTTTTCATTCATTCATTTTCTGAGTCGCTCCCGTGCCCGAGTTTTATGGAATATGCTTCGATTTCTGCATCAGAGGCTTTTCCATCATATCCTTTAGGCTGATACATCCTCTTCAATCATATCACCTTCTGTTGCCTCTGTTTCCACATTGTCCTCATCCGATCTATATTGGCAATGAAATGTCCTTAGTACTCTGCCTGCAATTCATACGATAACCTGAACATTGGAAAATTTTAATTTTTTCGGCGCTTAAAAATAGCTCATACTGTGATTACTGAGCCACAGATGAAGCACTTACATAGATTTTTAATTTTTTTATTATTATCTGCCACTTTCTTTTATGAGATTTAAATATAAATTTTTTTTATAACATATAAAGTTCAATTTTGCAACGAAATTTCAAGACCACTAAGAAACCTGGCAATTGAACTATAGGTTCTCCCCAAAAATATTGTAACCATAGAAACTCTCACAAATCATGCTATATCGAATTTTTCAAATTCAAAAATCATTAGTAAATGTGCAAATTTGCTTACATTTTGTATGAAAACCGTGCCCGTTCCCGTAGGTAAACATTGGTGCCAGTGTGAAGGGTAAGTAGCTGATTCTATTGTTTACTCTTCGGTACAGGATATTTGAAAAAGATTCCTCAAAGTAGTAAGAGAGCTTATAAATTTGCGGAATCAACATATGAACTATTTGTTTCAAACCGTGTGTATGACATTGTAAATTAAGTGTTCTTTGTGATCGGAGTCGAACTAGCTTCACAGATGGATCTTAGATGGAACTTGGCTGATGTCTTCTCAGATAATGTGAATATGAAGATGTCGCTTAGACTACCCAATTATTGAAACGTTTTTAAGCTTCAAATGGAAAAAAAGCAAAAATTTTATGGAAGAAGGAGTTTCTTCCCTGCATATTTACCATATGATTAGACGGCCAGGCAGCGTCTAAAGCACATTATACAATAAAGTTCAGCTGCAGTTGAGAATGATGAAGAATGCGCCAAAATAGTGGCTCAACAATCAGAGAATCAACGAATATTAAACCTTTAAAATCGCTATCGGGATTACAAGAACAGAAAGTGAAATTTTACTGCTGGATGCAGAAGGTTTCGAAACATGTGGCTTTAACTGAACTTAAGTAGGATACAAACTCTTTAAAGGTTCAGCAGAGAAGGTATAAGATCTGTTGTAGAAGTGCCAACGAGGCACTGTGTCATTGACCCTGTGGCTGCCCGATATGGTGCCCCTTTCAGAGATTTTTGCAGTTGTTGTAAAGAAAAGAAAGAGAATGAGACGGTTGAACATCTATTCTGCGAATGCCCGGGTCTAATGAAGAAATGAAAAAGAAACGATTTGGCTCTATCTTTTTTGTTTGTCTTGAGAAACTAGCCGAGTTGTAGGTTTCCAACACTCTCAACTTTACTAAGACATTTGGGTGATTCGCGGGGGCATATGTAGGGTACTAGAGTGAGCAAACATCTTCCAAGTGAAATTTGCTATATGCTAGCGATCCTTTTAACCTAACCGTATATTCAAGCTCGATTAAAAGGGTCTTGAACAATTTGGTACCCATTACAAATATTGAATAATTTTAACATTGAAGAATAAATACTTTTCTTTTAGACTTAAAATGTAGTATTTAAGCGATAAGAATTGGTGCCTTTGCATTGAACTTAAGATGTCTGCACATTGCCTGATTGAAAAATTGTACATTAACTACTAGACACTTAAAGCTATTACCAGACGGATCCAATTTTAGTTTTAAAAATGCTATACGTAAAGTTTTCCAAAAAAATAAAGATTAATAAAATAAAAATACCCATTTAAAGCCATTAAAATACTCAAAACCTGAACCTGCTTCCATTTCCAATAACCTTTACCTTTCTCAAGGCCACATCCTTTTAGTGCACAATAACACATCATACAGGTGTTATCTACTTCAGTGCTACACGCAACAAAACGCCAATCCATATGGGTGACATTGCGCTTAAAATAAATTTCCACAAATCCCACATGAGAGCAAAAGCAAGACAAGAATGGCTGAGATGCTTTTAGGAACAACAAGTTGTTTTTATACAAAACATCGTAAGCATGTGTTTGTTTTTATTGCTGTATGTGTATCTAAGTATATGTACAACACTTTACCAAAACACCAGCGAGCAGCTGTTAAGACGGAAGCACAAAGCTTAGCAAGCAAATTCAGAGGATGAAGAAAAAAACAACAAACATTGCTGCTTTCAGGCGTTAAGAAGCCAATTTACTTTGTCATAAGTTGGCATCAGCGTAATTGTTATTGTTGTGACTGTAGCGCAAAGCAACCAAAGTGTTGTCATCTGTATTTCTGTTGTTGTTGTTGTTGTTGCTACTATACAAACAATGAAAAGCAAATTACTTAAGCATAAAAGAAAAAAAAAAACAGTCAAGACGCATAGAAGTAGATAATATCAAATGCGCTCGGGAAAAGCAGTGAACGTTAGTAATTTCAGAGCTCAGTTTATTTGATGTTGTCTGCGCGTTAAAGCAAATAAGGACATGTTATCCTTATAATTAAACATTAACGTCAGCAGCAACAACAACAAACAAAAACAACAACTACTACTAAGTTTCTATTCTTTTTGGGTAGCAGCCATGAGAAAACTTAAATTACTAATGACTGAAGCACACCAGCGTGAAAAGTAAAATTTGACTTAATTTTTGGTTGAAATACACTGAGGAAAAAAACTAAAAAAAACCATCAATGATTAGTGCAGAAAATTAAATTTGAATGGCATCAATTCTTCTGGAAAGTTTAACTCAAAAAGTGTGCAAGAGTTGTATATGTAAAAATCGTTGGTTTTAGTCAACTTTATATGTTTCCTAATTAAGCGATGTTGCTATTAAACAATTAAAAGCAATAGCAAATTACAATGAGAGAGAAAAGTAGAATTTGTTCTCCTCGCTATGACAAAGCTTTGGTAGTTAATCAGTGCAATGCTTGAAAAAATTGAAAACTAGAAAATTTTTCCACGCTTATATCTCAGATTTTGGTCTAACGATTTCATAGCTGATAAATTTCGGGCACTCTGCACGATGAGTACTTTAATGTGAAACATCAATTATTACTGTAGCTATTTTGAATCCGTCAACTAAGCCTCACTGTCAATTAAAAAACTATACTAAGTGACAGTACGGCATAAAAAATAGTGTCGCGTTTTGCGTTTCCTTATTTCAAATCACAACCGTGCTGAAAAAGTTTCACCTCAAACAAATTTAAAGAAATTATGAAGGATAGTCTCATCCAGTACCGAAAGAAAAAAAAGTTCCTAAAATTTTTGCTGCTTCTTGCATTTTATCTGTTTTTGTGATTGGACACATTTCTTTAAATAAAAAAGCAGACGTGATGAAATTGTAAATGGTACCTATTTTTTACATTCTAAAAAACGCAAACACACCGCAATGGCAGATATTGTTCGTATTATTAACACTTCATAATTTTCAACCACTGCCGCACGATAAAACCATATACGAATTTCGGCTGCTGTCTCCCTAACTATATTTTTATAGGAGCAGCAGTTTTTTACTAATTCAATCAGACTTTACCATGTCTAATCAAATGCGTTTCAATATAAATAAAACAACACACAAAAGGATTTTTTTTAATTGACTTAAATCTTTAAGCTTAATAGCTAAGGAGATCAATAGCTGTTGTAGCTAAACTGTTATATCATTAAAAACTGATTGAAAAGCAACAGTTGCTATACTTTTTTTAAACAGTCACCATTCAACCAAAAACGGGAAAAATCTCAAACTTGGACTTGTACTTTAAAAATCATTTCGACCCTATTTCCTATCATTAAAATTATTACTTAAAACATTTTTTTTATGTGTGATAAATTTAATGATACTTTTTAGGATAGAATTAGGAACTGAAAAAAGTGGTCACTTCAGCTTCGGATATAAGTTCAATTTCGTTGAACTACAATTAAAATTTTCAATTATTTTGTTATTGTTGTGTAAAACCAATAGAATATTTTCTCTCTAACATGAACATAGTTTTTATTAACCCTAATTAAGTCAACATGTGCCTCAGAGGCACATTTTTGACTTTAAAGAACTGTAACTTTTTTAAATGAACAAGAATATTAATGAAACTACTTGACTTTGTTTTCTCTCTATTTTTGTACATAAAATACTTCTTTTCATTTTTATATAAGCTTTGGATTGCATTTTATTTCAAAAAAAACTAAAAATTTACCTAGTCCACTCAAAATGTGCCTCTCAGGCACATATGAGACTTCGCTTACAAAAATTTTGAAAATTCAAATCTGAATCACTGTATTCTAAAGAAATACTTATCACAAGAGAAGAAATTAAAAGAGTAATCAACGAGAGTGGTGAGGAGGAGGAGGATTTTGATGCATTCGAAACAAGTGATGATGGGGAATGAACTTTGCTTGCGAAGGCGGAGATAATGACTATGAGTGTGTCAGAGAATATGAGGATTCTGATATCGAAATAGATGAATAATGCTCAGACGTGGTTAATCTTAACGAGTAACAATTAAATGCTATTACTATAATATGTTCGTTGTAAAATATGGAACCATCTGGAACTTATCGCCAAGTGCAGCACCATCTAGACTTTTTCTCCGCAGTCAAAACTTCATTCGCGAAGCGATAAATAAAGTTATTTTACCACCAGGTTAACATATTGATGCTACTGCCGATGAGTTTGGTCTTTTCTCTGATGACGATGCTATAAACACTGTTGTTGTAAACACAAACAGAAATACCTCCCAAATAAAAAAAGAGAAAGTGAAAATATGTTATTTGCATTCAGAAAAAACATGATACTTGCTGGTTATGTTCCAAAAAAACAAAGGCCTTCTATTGCTGTCTTAAATTCACTATGATAGCAATATCTGTCTTGGTTGAGTAAATATCCCGATTGGAACGAAAATAAACGTGGATTACGACGAAAGCTATTTTTAAAAAATTTAGTTCAGGACATCGTTGTTCCACATATTACGTCGCAGAAACTTCGGATCAAAAAATTACAGAGCCCAGCACCAGTAAAAAAGGAAATTCTCGGCGAAGATGTTACATGTGTCTTCTAAAGCTGTGCAGAATGTGTGAGCAATTGCCTCATATATGAGACAAAAATACTTGCAACGAGCATGCTTCCAAAATTCTTTACAAATATCATGATCTAGTATATATATTATATATATATTTATGTTCTTATTATTTCCTAAAGTTTATTATATAAAATGAACTTAAAATAAAATAGTTCTTTTGTAAATCTAACTAAAAATTCATAATTTCCTCATATGTGCTTATGAGGCACATTTTGATTTGATTCGTTATAGAAGTATCCTGACTTATTTAGGGTTAAATGAATACGACAATTTAGTTTTTTCAGTGAACTCTGCTCTTGCTCTGCCGATTATTGTTTTTCTTTAGCCTTAGAACTTTACTTCCATTTGAAGTAGTTATTTTTGTTCGTATCTTCTTGCTACTGTTTTCCGCAAACTTTTGCTGCAGCGTCCTGTCCGTATTGCCGCACAGCAAAGCGATGCTTTGAAAAGTTTTTCCCTACTTTTGCAAAAAGTTTTTATATTTTTTAGTTCAAGTCAAAGTAGTGTCGCATTCCTGAAGCGACACCTGAAAATTGAGATAATTTTTTTGTTTTGTTTTGTGGGTTTCTTGTTACTCATGCACCGTATCCTGATGTAATTCGTATGAAATTGCAATAATTAAATTATAAAAGAAAGCATCAAAATTAGCCCAAAGGGAAACATGCTAAGTGTTGCTGCAGTTAATGCCATGTAAAAAAAAACTTACTTTCACTTAACACACAATTTACTACTTTAATTTTTTTTTGATCTTTAAGACTTTTAAAAGTAAAAATTTCAAGACAGATCTCAATTTTTCGGATCATGCTTGAAATAGTTAAGAAATATTGACTTTTTGTGTTCGGTTCTTAGTGAAACCATTTGTGATAAGGCATTATGGTCACTTAAGTGGAGCACCGTATTAAAAGTGAAGTAAACTTGCTCACCCAATTCGAAAATAAAGATTAAATATGGTTTGAGTTTCATATGTAAAAAATGAGTCGCATCAGCGCATTCGAATCGAAATTAGTGATATACGATCGTTGAGGTATTGAAAATAATTTTGCTATGAGAAATAAAAAACTTGTAAGGATCCGAACATTCTTTCAGAAAGAGTTTATAGGTTTTGAAACAATTTATCCCATTATGCTTACAGAAAATATTTCCATCTATTTTATTTAAAAACTGTTTGTAGGCGCACCTTTCATTGCCGCTCGCCGCCATATTGGAAAAATGGCGCCTAAAAGCAGTTTTTTTACAATATCTCCATTCCTACTTATTTGACAATGAAACATTTATAAATAAAATGAAACTAGAGAAATTGCCTACAATTTAACTTATAACATTTTTTTTCGTAAAATCAATAGTTTTGGCATACGATCGCCTCTTTTTGGCCAAAATACTCATTTCCACACCACCATGAGGCAGAGTAAGCTCCGCATTTTTTTATCGTAATAGTCCCAATCCACATGTAATCCTCTGTTCCAAAGTTGAGCGCATTCTCCTTCGCTTCGCTGTTCTTGATGGACCAGGTGTTGCCAGTTCATTGTCTTTGGTACCGATTGAAACATCACAGACCGAAATTTCTTCCACATCATCCGGGATAGGATTATCAGTTTCGTCGAAATTCCCATCATTCTCTATTTCATTATCTGTTTGTTCGAGCCGCTTACTCTAACTACCTCAAGGTGGTGTGGAAGTACACTTTGCATCTTGGAAGAGAACTACTAAATGTATCGCTTCTTCTATCGAGAACAATATGATAGCTTAAAAATTATCGTATCGTGTTCGTTGTAGCGCCAAGCTTATCTTCTCGTACGAGTTTTCTCGGATACTCTCGTTCAAGTTTATTTATTTATTACTAGCTGGAGCCACGGCTTTGCCTGTGGACTTACCTTGTACAAGCCCGCCTAGAATTTACGCAGACACTTGGGTTCGAAATATAATAAGTTTCACAACATGGTACAAGTGCCACTAATAGCAATTTATTTGTTTTTGCTGCATCGAAGCATCCACGCCCTATTGCCCAATCCTGTCCACATCTTGCAAGTAGTTCGGCACAAACAATGGTAATCACGTATTAAGCTTAACAACTGTACCATATATGCCATAATATAGCTGTTTTTGTTTTATTGAATGTGCCATGATCGTTGTCTAATCTCGTCCACTTAGATATAGAGAAGATATGCATACCGTTTTAAAAAAAACCATAATAAAAATCCATATTTTGTTCCACATGAGTGCATACTCATTTTCCAAAGAGAGCGATAAACTCTGGCCGATATATCGTTTGAGTTTATCGTACGTATCGAAACTACATCGTGCAATAAGCACTACGCTTTTGTTGAAAACGAGATATTGGCAAAATCTTCTCGTCCTCGGTTATACGAGAATACAAACGATAACGATATTTAGTGGTTATCGGTGAAGTAATACTTCTAAGGCAACACTTTACCTTCACGTTTCAGAAGTCACTCTCAACACCAAAATCGTTTGCCCTACTTTCTTCAAAGCAGAAGTGCCATGTGAAACTGCAGTAGGAGTCACCAACGGAACTGTTGTATAGGGTCAAATTATACATAAAATATCGAAATTATTGAACAAAACAAATTTATTTTGTGTCGCGATACAAGGAAAAGTCGAAAAATCATCAATTCTCCATTATTTTATTTGCATGAATATTTTGCTAATTGGATTCTCAACTTCGAATTAAACATTTCTTTGGCTTAGGCATATTCATGAAAGTTCAATATTCAAAGTTCAAAGTTCTGTTTTATTACAGGGAAATCTTTAAATTTTGTGTACATTATTTTGTACATGAATTTTCTTTTTATAGTATTTTTAATTTTCTTTTAAGACGTGACAAAATACGTTTGTTTTTGAATTATTATATATCACAAATTCCCAATACAGTAGTTAAATTGAAAGCGTTTGACTTTGTAATGTGTAACTTTGTGCTCTTAACTTAACGGAAGAATACATTTTTTCTTTTATCATTTCTTGTGTGTTTCTTCATATTTTATATATTTTTTATCATCGTTTTGTTACAGACCTCCCACGTGATGGCCCACACATCAAAGGTCAACAATTTCAATATCAAATTGGTGAAACTTTAAACTTAAATTGCACATCAGGGAAATCACATCCTGCATCGCATCTGCAATGGTTCATCAATGAACAACCGGTAAGTTATCAAAAAGAAAAAAAAATCCAATATTTCACATATCATACAAAATAATTGTTAAACTGTTAAGATAAAGAATATATGTAAGTATATAAGAAAATATTCCGAATTTTTTGTTGAAAATTTAGTTTAAAGAAAACGGAAATCATTGTAGGAACAACATTTACTGTGCGTTTTTAGCGAAAAGTATTTGATAATTCGATGGATTAAATGTTGAACCCAGGGAATTTTATAAAGTTCCTTCATAGTAGTACTTAAATACAAACATTTTAAGTAATATAGCAAACATTTTAAGTAATATAGCTAGAGAAATAAAATAAATAAGTTTAATTGAATAACTAACCCGTATATTTTGAAATGGTACTGCTATTGCTAGCTGTGTTTTGAATTCAGACTTATTGCTTGTTAAAGTAAGGAAAAAAATTTTTTTCGTTTTTCGTCGTAAATTAAAAACTTTTCACAGGCGAATACAATTTTTATTTTTTAGTAGAACTTAATAAAAAAAAAATCATTTGTTTTCTATATTTTTCCGCTTAAAACGAACCGTGATTTACTTTGATTTTGTACCTGAAGCAAAACTTCTTTGTTTCTCTTCTTTTATTTCTATTTTGCTACTTCTCTCTTTCGTATATTGTGCAAGGAAATTGTTAAATTTGAACAAAGTTCTTGTCGTTTTTCTAGAAAGGAAATTTCTTCGAAATTTACTTCTTGTCATGAGTTCTTGTTTTGAGAACTTTTTTTGTACTTTTCTGTATTTATTCCTTTGGCAGGGACATGGCAGGAAGTATGCTACATAGGCAACATCGATCTGTTTAAATTTCATTGTCTTTTCTTGCTATTTTTGAGGCTACAGCTTCTATTCGCATTTCATTAATTTAATGCTTTCTTACTTGATTCAGTGATTTTCTCACTCTTGTTAATTTCTCTTCAGGTTTTCATCTGCTTTCTTTTAATGAATCCAGAAGACTTTTTCTATGTCGCTTTATTTAAAAGTTTTAGCCAATTTGTTGATATCTTAAATGAATGATGCAATGAACTTTAAGTAATGAGCACATGACTTGAACAAAGTTCTTGTTGGTGTTGTTTGAAGAAAAAAGTTCAGTGTTCGGTTTCTTTTTAGAAAACTATTTGTTTTCCGGTTGGCTTTTGTTGTGGCAGGTTTTATCAAAGTTGTGTTTGTTTTAGATATTAAAATCAATTTGTGTGTCAGCTATACGGTTAGAAATCTTAGAATAAATTTTAATACAAGCGAAGTATTACAAAGATTTTTAATACAATTTTGATTAAAGTTAATACTTTTGAATATATTACAAAATTTTGTAATACATTTTGTATTAAATTCTAATACTGTTCAAACATTAAAACGATATTTTACAACATATGATGCTATCGCAAGTATTACATTTAGCCAACGTAAATATGATACTATGTTGGCTGATGTCGTTAAAATGTTCATGCCTTGTATTGAAAGGGAACCTGGTTCGAATCCCAGTGGATACGAAATATTTTTTTTTAAAATTTTAATAAAAACGAGTATTAAATTTTGATACAAATTTGTATTAAAAATGAATTTTAATATCTAGACAGTATTGAATTTTAATACAATTCTGGTGCAGTCATATTTTTGAAAAACATCTTAGACTTAAAAAGAAAACTCTAAAGTAAAAAGACCATCGGCACAGGATCTATGTATTTTGATCAAATTTGTACATAAAGTACATATACTTTATGAAGACCAAATGATTCCGATTATAGTTCTAGATATTTATGTAGTTGAAAAGCCTTACATTTTTCTTTCGAACCACATTTTGAACTATGCCTATATATTTTTTTCTGAAACATTGTAAATTAAATTTCTGCAGTTATTCTGGAACTTATGTAGATCTGTATGCAGACCTGAGTGATAAATTTCAATTTCGATTATTTCGAAAAAAACAGAATACAATATCGATTCAATTCAAAATCGATTTTGATGAAAAAAGCTTCAACTTTTCTACTAAATGTATATGAGGCATAGTTTGCCAAAAAGACCTCAGTCACCAGAAATATATTTACTTGGGCAAATATTTACTAAGGTTGACGGGGCATAATTTTTGAAATTTTCTTGCAAGGACTAAGAAATTTTAGAATTGGTCAAAATATCATCATAAGTTTTTTGTTTCAACAGTCATATGTATATAAAAAAATAATATCAATAAAATAAAAAAAAAAGTTTTTTTTTTGTCTTTTTTGACTATTTTTAAGAACTTTTTACTCCCAGCAATTTTTAATGAAAATTACTCCTGTATGATATTTTTTGGAAGCGAAAAAATGTGAAATTTATTGCATTTGGTTACATATCGGTCAATAATTTAAGCTCTTATGATTATGCCATTCTGAAAATTATCACCTTTCTGTTAAAATAAATAAAAAATAAGAAAACGTATAAGTTCGGATTTTTAAAATTGGACGCAAATTTTTTTTTTCTTACTTACTTACTTAGATGGCCATAACAACCCGTTGTCAGGTTACGGCCGACCTCATTAGCTCTCGCCAGTCGCCTCTGTTTTGCGCGCGCCTTCTCCAATCGTTAATGCCAAGCGCGGTTAGGGATTCCTCAGCTTGGTCTATCCACCGGAGGCATGGTCTCCCTCTTCGTCGTTGACCGGGGACCTTCCCTTCGAATACCTTTTCGCTTGAGCTTCTTTATCCATACGATGGAAATGACCCAGCCAGCGTAGTCGCTGTATTGTTATACGCTTAACTATGTCAATGTCGGCGTAGAGCTCATACAGCTCGTGGTTCATTCGAATGCGATAGTCGTCGCCAACTCGAACAGGACCAAAGATTTTGCGGAGAACTTTCATCTCGAACACCCCAAGAGCGGCTGCGTCTGTTGTCGAAACCACCCATCCCTCAGCGCCATAAAGAATTACAGGTAGAATGAGCGTCTTGTAGAATGTTAGCTTTGTCGATCGAGAGAGAGCTCTGCAACGTAATTGCTTACTGAGACCGTAGTTGCACCTATTAGCAATTGTTATTCTCCGCTTAATCTCCAGACTGAAATCATTGTTGCTGGTTACGGCAGTGCCAAGGTAAATGAATTCCTTGACAACTTCTAATTTACAGTTGCCCGCTGTAACATGAGAGTCTAGATCCCGTGCTCTATTGTTGTTGTTAGTAGACATCATGTATTTTGTCTTGCCCTCGTTTACCGTCAAACCCACTTTGGCTGATTCCTTTTCAATAGCAGTGAAAGCAGCAGTAACATCTCTCTTACTCTGACCGATAATATCAATATCATCAGCGTACGCAAGGAGCTGAACACCTTTGAAGAAAATGGTGCCATTATGATGCATACCAGCTTTTCGTACGATCCCCTCCATAATGAAATTGAAGAGATCGCACGAGAGCGGGTCGCCTTGTCTGAAACCTCGCTCGGTATTAAAAGTTCCGGAGAGGTCATTCCCTACCTTGACGGAGCTACACGTATTGCTCAACGTCATCCTGCAGAGCCTTATCAACTTTGCAGGTATACCGAACTCAGACATTGTTGCGTATAGGCAATCCCGCACTGGGCTATCGAACGCAGCTTTATAATCGACGAAGAGATGGTGAGTGTCGATTTGATATTCATGGGTTTTCTCCAGGATTTGGCGTAGTGTAAGAATCTGGTCTATGGTGGACTTACCAGGTCTAAAGCCACACTGATAGGATCCGATCAGCGTTTCTGTATACGGCTTCAATCTTTCACACAATACGCTCGAGAGGATCTTATATGCGATGGAAATAAGACTGATACCCCTGTAGTTGGCGCAGATTGTCGGGTCTCGTTTCTATATTACAGGACAAAGCAATGCTCCTCTCTTCCTTCCTCTTTTCACGGTAGTTTTCTCGCACGGCTCGCGTTGCGGCTGACTGCAACGTCTTCTTGTATGCGGCGTTTTTTTCAGCAGTCGCATGGCGACACTCCTGGTCATACCATTGGTTTCGAGGTTGTGGGCGTCGAAAATCAATAACTTCCTCGGCAGCAGCGCGCATGGGGTGAGAGATGTGTGTCCAAAGTCCACCGGCGTCGTCGGTTCCAGAGGTTGGTTGGTTGAGCTTAACCGAGAGTTGAGCGGAGTACGCCCCGGCAGTCCGTTGTGATTGCAGCTTGGCAACGTCCATTCTTCGCATTGCATAGCCGCATGCGGATCTTAGCTGCAACAAGATAGTGGTCGGAGTCAGTGTTGACCCCCTGAAATGTACGCACATCCAGAACGCTTGAAGCGTGCCTTCCGTCGATCACAACATGATCAATTTGGTTTTTCGTTTTTTGATCCCGAGATAGGTGGCCTTGTGAATGTCGAGGTGTTGAAATCTGGTACTACTAACTACCATGTTTCGCGCCGCGGCGAAGTCGATCTGTCTCAGACCGTTGTTTCAAGTGGTCTCGTGGAGACTGAACTGACCGACTGTAGCGCCAAAGATACCTTCTCTTCCGACCTTCGCGTTAAAATTGCCGAGGACTATTTTTACATCGTGGATCGGACAACGGTCATACACGTCCTCTAGGCTCGCGTAGAAATCATCTTTGGTGGCATCGTCCTTTTCCTCCATCGGGGCGTTCGCGCAAATTAGGCTTATGTTGAAGAATTTTGCCTTGATATGGATCGTAGTCAACCTTTCGTTTATTGGCGTGACCGGGAAACTAGGTGGCGTAATTTTCGACTTACAACGAATCCGCAACCAAATTCGCGCATCTCCGCAAGGCCGCTGTAGTAGATATCACAGTTCGTCCGTTTAGAGCGGCCTTGTCCTTTCCATCGCATCCCATTTTTTTTTCTTAAATAATTATAATTCACAGAAACTTAGTAGAAATCCCAATTCAAAAGGTTAGAGGTGAAATTTTTTTATGCATCCGGAAAAAAGTTACAAGCGTTTGAAAACAAGGCTTTGCAAGAAAGTTCAAAAACTCTACCCGAACCGAAATTAAGAAATTTAAATGTACCACGCCCACTTCTCCACTTCCGCCTACTTTTGGGTTACTAAACTATATTCGTCATTGACATTCACATACCATATTTTAGCCCAATAGGTTGTATAGTGTGCAATATATGTCGTGATTAGTCTTAAAATTTAGGGCGGTAACACACCGACTGGTGTAATTTAGCCCGATTTATATCCAGAAATAGCTTTTTATAAACACCACTCTTACACCAAATTTTAGTGATCACATATTTCGAAAGATATGCCACTTAAGGTATTTTACTTGTATGGAGAGTGCCACGCCCACTCTTGATATACCATTTAGCAAGTAAATCACTTAAATTAAATTTCATACCAATTGTTGTAATAGTTCAATCAATATAGCGATTGCAACTTTATGGTAATATAGGAGGTGCCACGCCCACTAATGCAATCTCGACAATTCTCATTTAATTTTAAACCCCATAGCAGCCGACACCTCTCAGCCAAATTATATGAAGATTACTCTCATAGCACACTATCTATAACAGTAAACAATTTTTGCTTGTATGGGAGGTGCCACGCCCACATGCTCCATTGCGCCAAATTTTTGCAAAAACATACCTTCTAGCAAGTATATCTGCCTTGTTAAAATTCATAACGATTACGTTGTTAGTTCTCTATATATAACGTTTATAAATATTGTGGGCTGTGCCACGCCCTTCATCGAGTTTTTTCAGTAAAGTGGCTGGACTTATATTCATGATTGCTTTCAGCGGCATCATCTCCAACATTTTTATGAAAATCGTTTGAGCCACTTTTGAGATATATGGAAACAAAATGTTTAACTGTTGCAAAGAGCCGCGCCCACTTTTACGATTCCGCCCACTTTTATCACATTTCAAAACATATTTAAAATGTACCAGTTTACCAAATTCCATCACAATATTTTGTACGTCTGGGTAAATATACATAGAGTATGGGCGGTAGGCGTGTCCGTGTACCGTTTTCGCCCATTTTCAATAGCAAAATGCATGCAAGAAGATGTGACCTGTATGTGTGTAAGGTTTCATTCAATTAGCTCTCTTGGTTTTCCCGTAAACCTGATTTCAACAGACAGACGTGTAGACAGACAGACAGACAGTGAAGCACAATTGAGCAGCAGTTCCGAAGTTCACGTACAGACATTAAAATAGCACCATTCGTTGTAAGCCAAATTTTGTGTAAGTTTAATAAATTGTAACAATTGGCCCCATTCTGGTAACGTTGCCAGCACTCCTCAATTCAATAAGCGATGATCTAATATTGAAAATGCATGCTAAACTTTACACAGACGGATAATATTTGCAATACTGATAACAATTTGAGGGGGAGAGAGACCTAAATGGGGTCAGGAAAAACTTTCATAAATGATTTGCATAGAAATTGCATAATTTGCAATAGTGTAACCACGTCGCAGTGCAGCACAAGCTAACAAAGTTAAAAGCAAGAGCTGCCACACTACTACACTTTAGAATAAGTAAACAGGTGGCACAGCTTGGTCAATGGCTTAAATTAAAGATAAAAAATAATAATAATATTACTAGAAAGCTACAAAAATAGTTGAAGGGAAAATAATAAATTGTGGAAATAATTTATTTAAGTGCTTTAGCGCTTACTTTTTGCAAGAAGGAACTAATGTTAAGCAGTGAGAGAAAGAGTGCTTCAAATAAGCAACGTTTAAGTTGAAAAGGTCGTCTCATTCTCCAAACAATGCTGACTGACATGCAATTAAACATTTTTGTTATATAAATAACTAAATTTTCCATTTATTTCTTTCCTTCCGTTTTTGTTTTTGCTAAAGATAAATAATTAAATTAAATAAATGTTTCCTGTTCACTGCTGGTGCTTTTGCTGCTGATGTTTTTAACTTTTATCTACCATCAGCTCACTTCTCTTATAGATAGCTATACTGTCGTACCATTATCCCATTTTAACTGCTGCTGCTTTCAGCTGTATGTCATTTAATTCCTTGTGGTTGATGTATATTCAAATGTCACCAACATACACATGTGTATTTATGGATAGGTGTTACTGTGCGCGTGTGTGTATATATGCGTTGATGTATGTTACCTAAACTATTTCCTTCCAGCTCAGATAATTTAACATGGCAACACAAATATAATCTACCTTATATACCCAATAGGAAACTTCAGCTCATGTGCCATTCTTTGTTTTTATTGGTATCTACTGAAATTGGTGTTGAGCAATTAAGTGAGCGTCGAAAAAATCATTTCTGTCGTCCGAGTCAATAACTTTGATTGAGTTGTTAATTCCTACCAGGATTCTCCTCACAAAATTGTTTTAATATGTGTCAGTGTTCATCAGTGTTGGTGCGTTTGTAACAGACACATAGACATATTGTCTAATTCCGCTATTGTTAAGCAGAATTTATCATTCGTAAAATTATTTTTGGCAACACACATATATTCATATAATAAACATCACCTATACTAGTATAGCCACCCACACAGCTGCGCTGCAGTGTAAATAACAATTTGTCAAGTAAGACGCCAGTAACACACATGTACGGCATACCATACATACACATTTGCGAAACCGAAACAAATACATACAAGTTTTGTATGCTGCTTCAGTTTTTTACTGTTACAGCATTCATTAATGACAGTTCAGATAACTGCAAAAACCATCAATTTTATTCCTCACACAATTTACGTTTTCATGTCACTGACAGCAGATGTTCCTTTCGTTAAATGCAATTCAACGCGTTAAGACGAAAATTTTTTAATTTAAGATTTTAAAGAACTTTGTAGTATCAACTGAATCATTAGTGTCTTGCAAACTGACATTTTGCGTTAAGCTGCCTGCAACACAACGAAGGAATTCGCCACCTATTTACCAAATTAACTTAACCAACGCATTAGCCAGGCATTCTACATATTAGCGAATGTTCCAAGAATATGTTAATTGTTGCAATCAAATGCAATAATATAAATACAAGTATCGTCAATATTTTCGACCTTCCTTAAATTTATGTCCGCTAAATGCATTAACAAATTACGACCATTATTCCGTTTAAGTAGGTGCTAAGCTGATGATGTATATACCTACCAAATGGCTAGTGAAATAGACAGAAGCATCTAACAAGCATATAATCCTGACCTCCGTTTCCTTACATTAGAAATCATCAGCCTGCTTCCTGTCTAATACAAGTTCGTCTTTAACTTTCCACAAAGTCAATATCAATTATCTGCATTTAAATATTTAAAGCTTGAAGTATTTGGCGTCAGAATTCCACAAAGTTCCCAAAATATTGCGAAAAATTAAATGAATCGATCCGTTTTATACATCAATTCGTTTTTAACTATGACTATTTTAATGGCTTGATAATTTCAGCTGGCAAGATAAGCATTACAAAAGCATTTTGAGAGCAATACTTCTAATCCTGGAATGAAGAGAGCGACAAGTAATATTACGAATTTCGCAAAGATGAAACTCTTAAAAAGGAACAGAAAGCAAAGGTGCAGCTAGAATAGATATATTAGTCACTGATACATGAACACATGATACGTGAACATTAAGTAATAAAGCCGTAAAACTTTTTAAGGATCTGTTAGTAATGAGCATAAGCTTTATAAACTACACTGCGTCTCCAACCTTAAATTTTCCGTACATTTCACAGAGTTAGAAAAAATTGAGGCTTTGACCTATTTATGTCTAATTTTGAATTGAAGCTGAACTAGGTGGGAATTCTAAAAAAAGTTTTGACTTACCGCATAGAAATGGCTTGCGTCAAATATCTCTAAGCAAAAATCCTTCAACAATAAAAAATTTACTATCCAGCTAATGCGAAATAAATTAAGCATCGCACCACAGAAGCTACTGTCTAATTTCTTTCCTGTCCGTGAACTGACCTGAAACTGCTTGTATGCGAGTTGGTTCCAAAAATTTGTAACTTTGGTCATTTATACGCTAAGAAACAGCTATTATTTTTCTTTATTTAGGACGAGATAAACTCACATAATCTATTTTCGATAGTATACATACAAAAGTGATGTTATATTTTTTGAATCCAAAGAACCTTTTATTAAAACCATATCAGCTCAACTTGAAACAAATGAAAATACAAATATTTTAAAATCAACATATTTTGCATGTCCTGTTTTAATGAACACATAAAAACTCATGGCCTCTTTAACTTGGCAAAAAGCACAAATGTTAAATTTTCTCATCCAAAGCAGCGAATGGTTTTACCGCACGACTTGAACTAAAGTTTTGGAAAATTTCGCAATGAACGATTCTCATGTTAAATGTAGGTGCATATATTTAAATTTTCATATTTCTGACACAAAACCTGACAGACTTGAAAATAAAATGGGGTTTCTACCCTTAAATGAGAAATAAAAAGATCTAAGGTATTTCCTCTTCCCCACTGTGCTCATGCTTTACAATATAAACGTTACCGAAAGAAAACAATAAAAATGTAAAATTTTCAATTTTTGTTCTATTTTTGGGACATTTTTACCCTACTCATTTGTTATGCGCCAACATTTGTCTACTTTTCCTTTTTTTATTATTATTTTTGGTTCTATGATTGTATTTTGTCGTTAGTTCATTCATTCGCTTTTTACTTTCTTTATGTTTTATATAACGTAGTTGTGAGAGTATGCGGTAATTTGCTTGTACGGCGTATACTGATCGAAAACAGTTTATTTAGGATAGGATATTTAAGATTTTATGAGGAAATGGCCCACGTGTTGGCATGCTGTTTTTGATATATATGAGATATTATAAATAAAAGCGATAAAATTTGATTTTTAGCCTTCAGAGAGCAATTTAACATTTTCAAAATATAATTTTTCATTTCAAAGAATACGAGGTTATCAAGTCTGTTCTGATTTCGATTTTCATCGAAAGTGGAATTGAAGTGCAAAATTGAATGTCAATAGCTCATCTAAGTAGGAGTTCTCTATGTAGTTTTTCTTTAGTTCCGAACTTGAGCTGTAATACTTCCTGTAATTTGACAGTTTTCCATCCAAAAAAACTTGGAATTTCAGCTCAATCATCAAAGCAAATCCAGGCCTGAATTGGATCCTCTAAAATGTCAATGGGATGCTAAGAAAACCAAAGATTTTAAATTGTTCAGTCCTTATTCCCGTATTATTTGACAAGTTAAAAAAAATAAGAAAATATAGAAAACAGCAAAAATTTCAAAACGATTTCCTTTCTTGTTGTTGTAGATGAAAATTGCATGGTTTAAACATGAAATTGAGGACATTCGCATAACTTGAATGAAAAATAAAAAAAAGAAGAAACAACAACACACATAATGAGGGTTAAATGCTGCATGATATGTTTATAAGGTAGATGTGGGAGGGAGTTTCAACATTTTGTTGTTCAAACGAAAGAATTGCCATGAAAACCCAATGTAATGGACATTCAACTAAATGCAAATAGTTATGGTATATCCAAAATAACGCACGAGTGAACGACCGAACATTTGCTAGGAGCATCAAAGATTGGCCGATAAATTGAAGAGTCTGTATTCCTTTCTGTTATGTTTAAACAGAAAAAAAAAGAAAAGAGACGATTGCCTGGTTGACTGACCTGGCATGTTTGCACATTTTGCTATATGCTACCTAACATAAACCGGTATTATTTCGATGCTATGCCGGAAACGTGCCTAATCGCATTCATTGATTTCACTCCTGCATTCGGCATGCGAAATCGAACGCTTACGCTTGCACGCTCATTTGCTCTGTTTCACATTTCGCATATAAAATTCAATGATGCGGCAAGACAATTCAATGGGCCTTCTTCGGCATGAAGAGGTTAAATTAAGAAATGCTAGCATGGTTTTGCTATTTGTGCTGTAGAAGGGTTCGAACTTAAAAAAAAAAAAGTTACCGGAAATTGGCCACCCAAATTTGCTCCTCGTTTCTAAGGCTATTGTGAGGTTTTGCTGTTGAAATCGATAAACGATGAAGGGCATATATATATATATATATTATGTATGTCAATTTAATATGTACTTACATACATAGGTATGTATTATGTTTAAGCAGTTGGATGAGTTTTCAGTTATGTTTTTGTTATTATGTACTATGTGTAAAAGTCGATCTCACAAGAGTTTTGTGAGGCAATAAAACATTTTATATGCCAAGGTTTTTTTGTTTCATTTTACATACGTTTTCAAATCGAAAATTTGTATATGTTAAATTTTAAAATCTTTCAAGCTTTTATAGCTCTATATCTTTCGAAAAATAAGAACTTTCTATATTTCTCTTTAAAGGTGCTTTTATGACAACTTTCAATTCACAACTGCTAGTTTTAAGAAAAAGAGGTAGGCCAAACCGTCATATCAGAGACCAGGTAATCAATGACTCCAGATGAGCTACCTTGGTCTACAAATCTTTGAAAGAACACAGTAGAAATCGAATAATATGGAAACTTCTGTAGTTCTGACATGATCTACGTGGATTGGTAGCCATATAACGTAATGTACTAGCATTTTTTAACCGTGGTATAATGGGAATCCAGTTAATCAAAGTAAATGATAACAGATAGAAATGGAAAACAGATCCATCTGGTTGACCTCTGTAATAAAACTTATGACAAAAGGCAAAAGTTTCAAGACATCTCCTTCGGTTCTTGGATCGGGTTTCATGTAGTTTGTGCAAATTAAACCGATATTCCTTCGTTTATCCAGATTTAAGTGATGATTTGGTGAAAATAAAATACTGCCTTCACGATCTGATGATATCATAAAGTATCGCATCTGGAGGCTGTATTTTTCTTTAAATTCTTCCTAATAGGTAGTAGAACTTCTTTGTTGTTGTTGCTGTAGTTCATGTTGCAAATTGTTCTATCTCTGTCAGTCAACCATAATTTTGCCTGCTGAGTATACGATGGAAATGTTACTTAATGCATTTGCCATACCCTGTAAGCCAGTTACCAGGTTAAATAAGTTATCTCGAAGAGCTCACGTCCCGCATATGCTATCAGATTTCAATTGATTTGGGATTGGGATCTGAGATTCTCCTGTCTCTTTTTCTGTGCGTAGGATTTTCCTTTTCTTTTCATCTTCCAGTCTTGTACTCTTTACAAGTACCTCATATTTTTCATTTCAGTGGTCGTTTATATGCATATATGCTGAGTGCATTCTCCGTCACAGCACTGATTTACCTTCTTTGGTTATATAGGAGTTACTATATCTTACAATGCACCACGAGTAATTAACATGGAAGCCTGAAGGCACTATACCCTCTAGTTTTCTCCGGAGTACCGAATTTTTCAACGCATTTTTTTAGTTTTCATAAGTGGCGAATTCTACGCCGAGAACCAGGAAAGAAATGACTGAATAAACATTTGCGTCTCTAGATACACTGAATGGCTATATGGTCGATAAGATACGAAAGGAGAAATGTTGTGATACTTATAACCATGTTGTGCTTTGAGGCAAAATATGATTGCCTTATGATGCGTCATAGAAGTTCCTTTCAAATACGAAACGGACTCGTTTCATCGTATATTTTATTCGAAGCAGATTTGGTTTCCGATCCGAAACTGACTCGACGACGTATGAAATTCCTCTCAAAAAAGCAAATCGCTTTTTGGCATTCGTTTCGAACTCAAAACGGACTTCATATACGATACCGTTTCAAACTCGGTTTTTAAATAATATGAATTTGAGACGGATTCGTTTTTTTTTCGAAAAAGATTTTTACACTAAAGAATAGAAATGGATAAATATTTCAAACTTTCTTATTCCTAATTTAAGTTTCAATGGTTTTCGTATTAAAAGAATATCTTGATAAGGCTAAAATAATTATTGTACTAGCGAAACCAATTGGATGAAAATGATTAAGTAAAAAGAATTGAAGTGCAAATATTTTTTTCCACAGGGATGCGAACATGTGATAATGTATTACCGATTCTAAAGATACTGGCTAGATCATGTTCTAAGCCAAACAGAAGAAGGTATATGCTATATAAGCTATACTTAAATGGGTATTTAACTGGCCTTCCAAAATCCTGAATTAATACATTTGAACTACTTAAAATCTCCAACTACCAGTACCACAATTTTTTATCTTTCCTTCGTTATATAGATAAAAAATTTACTAAGTCTGTATTTCACTACAGTCCTTCAAATAAATTTCTTTCAAACCTCGGCTTGCATTTTAAAGTCCCCACTCGTGTAGGTATTAAATTCTCCAACAATCTGCATTAAGGACGCTGCTGCTGCTCCTGCAAGTCAATTCACTATGCACTCAACAAAATGGAAACGTGTATTGGTTGTAAAATTTTTGCGGTAAACTGAAACCAGCAACTTAAAACGACACAAGAAATGGTAGGAGAAATTTTGACATGTGCACTATGGATCACGTACCCAAGTATAGACGTAAGCCGTAAGACACGAGTGTGTAACACAACGAGACTGTGGCATGGAATGCATTGCAATGCGATTCGATGTCAAGCAACATAACGTAAGACAGATGCAAAGCAGCCACAAGGATATGGCAAACGAACGCTATAAAGTAACAATGCAAAAGAATAAAACTTTGAAGTAGGAAGCAGAGAATGCGGTATCAAACTGAAAAATTAAACACCTTACAATGCAAAGGATAAACCGGAAAAGAATAAAATTTCGGATGAAGCCAATTTTTCTTATTCTTTTGTATACCGACGGAATTTTTATGCGTTGTTTTTTTTTTTTTTGCGTGAATCCTGTCAGCATGACACATCATATTGTGCCTCTCAAGGCTATTCGGATTACATGTGCGTGTGTAGATGGCGAAATTGGACTACGTGAAAGTTTTTGCATTTTAACTGGATTGCGAATATATTGCTGAGTTGAAACGCTCCGCAAGTCAGTCAACTTTAAATTGGGTTATTCCTTTTTTCGAGGATTTTGTTAAAATATTCAATTTATAATTAAACTATGAAAAAGTTTCACAATAAAGATTGCAGCTCAGCTGCGTAAACAAAATGTTGAGTTTTATTTAATTTATTTTTTTTTATTATGTTATGTTGAAAAATAGTAACAGCATTTTAAGGATAAAAAATTAATCACATTAAACATATAAAACCCTTTGACAAAAATACATAGTTTTCTCAACCACATCATACCATTCAAGCATTTGAAAATAGGTCTACTGGAATCACTTAAAAATAAAAAAGAAAAAGCACACTACTCTGCCAATAGCTAATTAACTCTTAACCAGATTTTACCTAAATCCGTTTTAAAAATTTCCACCCTAGCTGCTAATCTTCCTTTTGTTACTCTTTTAACCAAAATTCATTGCCTTATGTACGTAAGCTTTTTTCAGCTCTTTGGCGTTACCACTTGTTTTTCATTTTCTGCTTTACGTTCCATTCCCCGCGGAACTTACCAACACAAACTCACTGTCGGCAGACGGTTAACAAAGCACTTTTTACTATAGAAATCCAGCAAAGTAAATCCTTTAGTTCTTTGGTTTGGTTGAAATCCTTGCGGCTACATCAGCAGCATTAGCAGTACCAAACTATGCTGCAAGGGTCAGTTTTAATATTTAATATAAATAAATAAGCAACGTTATGGGTAGCTGCATGGAGCAGAAAAGCGTTGGGAATAAGGCGTCTGCGGTTGCAAGCGGTTGTTTTGTACAAATAAGCTGCACCTTAATGCAAAAAAGAAATTAAATGTAAGAACTTACAAAAGAAGGATTTAAGCTGTAGAAAAAGAGCTTGCTTGATTTTGGCAAAAAGCTACGTACGAATGAAAGCTATTTGGGACTGATGTTTAATGCTAAAATACGACAAAATTTTAAAAACTGGCTGAAAAGAATTTTTTTTAAATACGCAATAATTTTTACTTCTTTACATGGGTTTTGAGATGTGATGAAAAAAAAATTTTTTTTTTCGTTCTCGAATTACGGTGTGGTTTACACTGAGTATTTTTCAAAAGGATTAACGAGTTCATTTTATAAGGATATATGATAGTTCGGCATAATGAGTGCCAACGTGAAAATTTTCATTGTGGAAGAACATCTCATTGATTTTACATCACAAAAATGATCCATCGCACAAAACTTTCACAACAATTTTGTAAAAGTAGGCTGAAGTCTATTTCTCATTTAGCTTATGAAAAATGAATGCCAGACTATATTAATCTCTTACGTTATTTAATTGCAAGTAGTGGGGCCTACTTTGAAGGTGGAAACATAAATGTAATAAACAAAAATTTTCAGGATATTTATAACTCAAAATAATATACGTTAAAATATTTTTACTTAGGTATGTTGAATTTATGATCATCATGGTTAAAAAATGTTGATGTACCCAAGCTATACCTTTTAAATGAGATATATTTTTTTATGAACATATAAATTTTTTTACCCATTCTTCAAAAACTCACAACTTATTCGGTTTTTTAGAATTACTGAGGCTTTAACTTATTTTTCTTTTTCAATTACATACAGTGAGCTAGCTTTCTGTTTCTTGTATGGTAGACTGAGTCAAATTGTTTGAAAAAAAGCAGCCCAGCGGGGCCAGAAAAGTAAGAAAATGATTTCTGCTTTAAAAATGAAGCGGCTTTGATCCTCCTGAATGTTATTTTTGGAAAAAAAACATATATGAAAAAAAAAAATAAATATTAGTAAACATATTTTGGTTAAAAGAAATTACAAAATTATTTATTGTTTTACTTAATATTTATTCCATAAAATCTGATATTTTGGGATTTTTACATAAATTTTTTTTCCACCATAAATGGTGCATTTCTGAATCGATTGGCATAAACTTAGACTTATGATGCAATAAATGTATTGTGTTCTTCTTTGTACTGATACATTGTATGGTGTGATACAATTAAGACTGAGTGTGAAAGTATCAAATCGTTAAGCAATGATCTCACTATATTTTGCTCTACATTTTATACTAATTGCATTTAGTTATATAATTATTTAACAAATCCATATCCAGAAGCCATTTCTAAGAAAATAATGCGCCAGAGAGCGATCCAGTACAGTTATACAGAATTTGGAAAATTTTGTACTTAACATCTTTTGGCGTGCAGGTTTACTTATACACACAAACACAACAAACGATATACCAATAGAATGAAAAGCCCAATAAGTCTAAATTTGTGTAAATTCAACCAGAAATTATTTTTTTATAGTGATATTATATAGTGATATAAAAATATGACATATGGAAAAATCGCAAAAAATACGATTTTTGGGGCCTTATATTAAGTTTAATAATATTTTTAATAACTAAATTTACAGGAGAACCAAAACCGCTGCGTGGATTTTTTCAGATACCAAAAATGATGAAAATACCATTTTTGAGAGATCTTTTCGGAACCCATCGGACATAATATAATTTTGACGGTGCCTTTTCTATTGGTCTGTTTATTTAAAATCGATGCCGAAAAATCTTGTAACTCGTACTTTTCTTTCAAAAAAAACTATATATGTAACAAAAGGAGGAATTAGTAAAGTTTCCGTTGTTTTTAAGTTACATAACACGTTCAAGAGTTTGCTTATAGATAAAAAAAAATAGGTCTACGAGTTAAGTCTAAGCAGAAATGCGATACTAGACTTAACGTTAGGGGGTCAATAATACTTAGGTAAAGTACCAGCTCCTATGGTTCAACAAGCATCTTAGTCAGCTAAAAATATGAACAAAGCAAAGGTTAACCAAAAGTTTTAGTTATAATACCTTCTGTTGACGAGAGGTTTTTTTTTTAGTTTTATTAATAAGTTGTCGAGCAAAAATCAATGTAAACATAGCCTAATATAATAAAATGAGCTTTTAGTGTGTTTTAATATTAACAATGTTGTTCCAATTTAATTTGACATCAAAACCTTACATCATATTAAAAGTTAATGCTCTAATTCTAAAAAGTTTCATTAAAGTACATTTAATATAAATTTTTCGTTACTAAGTTTTTATCCATATGCTGTGTCAGGAAATAAATGACACAGTAGAACCCAAGATAAATCGCTGTCAAGACAAATCGCTGACATACAAAGTTGTCGACATTAATATTTAGTGCCTCTATCAGTGCTAATGAAATTAACTGAATTTTCCATAAATTATATTTAATTTTGCTCAATCCGTATCTCCTGCGATAACTCAGGCCTTAACATTTTTCTTTATTAAAAAAGAGAAAATTGAGAAAAACCACTTCAGGTCTGCAGAACTTCAACGGCTCAAAACCATGGTGAAAAATGTTATTGCAACTAGGTAGTTAGTATACTTTTTTTGAAGAAAATATAAAACTTACGAATAATTGGTCAAGTTTTATTCATGGGAATATTTCGACTTAAGATATCTGTCTCGTATTATTTTAAAAAGCCTTCTTTCGACCACTGTAATCGGTTACCAATAAAAACTATCATCAATTACATTAGAAGCCTCAACAAACTTTACTTCCTGCAATTAAATCGGGCATATTATTTAAGATTATATTTTTGCAATAAATTTTTTCAGTGAACATAACTTGTACAAATGCCTCAACAGGATAGTTTAAAACGTCATTAGGATTAAATTTTCACCACTTGTGCAAGCATTTATTTAAATTTTTAATTATTCCTGTTAGTCCATTGAAATGTTACAAAATTTTGGCTGAACCTTGCATTTTGTACAGGACAAGATTTTTTTTTTGTGTTGAGTAGAGGGGATCAGTGTGAGTATAAGTCTCAGTTTTCGAGATTGAAAGCCCCCCCATTTGGCCGCCATTTTAAAAAATGGGTGTAAATAATTTTTCCACGATACATAAACGAACCACATGTACAAATTACTATTACAAAAAAGCGAATTTCGTTGTATGTGTTTTTATTATTTTTGAAATTATCGTGAAAAATACCTTTAATAGGGTTTTTGTATTTTTGTGGGTGTTGCAAGTAACTTAGGATTTTGAGACCTTGGTTTTCGTAATCAGCGGCTCAGAGACCACATATATAGAGATAATAAGATTAGTCTCTGGCCGTTAATCATCTTTGACACCCACAACTATGTATTCAATAGTCTTGAATGCTAGTGGCGGATTGAGCGAACTCTAGAATGTACTTAAAGTTCTGAAAAAAGGCATACTAATTTCGGAGGACATATAGAACAATATACTAAAAGCAGAACGATTTTTATAAACTTTCTTTCACCTCTTGGTTTGATACCTTCGAACCGCCCTAACGCTTCTCAATAAAAATAAATTTAAAAAATGAGTATAGGAACTTATTTGGAATAAAATGGTCCACCAAAAACGTCAGGAGTATTTTTTTAATTAAATCAATAGAAAAAAAGTTATAGTCCTTAAATGATATTTTACCCGAATATTTTAGTCGTTTTTTAATTATATCTTTTTCATTTTCAATTTTACGATAAAAGGTATTTAAATCGATATTGTAGAGAATATAATTTTCTACTCAAAAAGTCTTAAAAAAATTATGTAAGACATACGGCTGTAAACATATCGTGGAAAAATTATTAAAACCCATTTTTTAAAATGGCGGCCAAATGGGGGGGCTTTCAATCCCGAAAACTGAGACTTATACTCACACTGATCCCCTCTACACAACGCAAAAAAAATTCTTGTCCTATACAAAATGCAAGGTCAGTGTAAAATTTTAATGGACTATGTGAAAATATATAATAATTATTTTTTAAAAATTTTTGGTTTATTTTATTAGCTTTTTAATAATGATAATTAAATGATAATCATGGCTGAAGTTCAATTATCCTTTAGTTATCATAATTTTTTTTTTCGTATATTTTTCAACATAGATAACTTAAAACACGAAAATTCAGAAAAACTAGATCCCAACATGTGCACATTATAAGACTGGACTTAAAATTTAGTAAATTAGCAAAAGTTTTTTACAAAAAGATTTAAAGAAAATCGACATATGTACATACATGTTAAAAATAATGATTGATTTTTGAAACTTGGAAATTTCATGGTAATAACATTTTTAAAAATTTTTCAGTACAAAAAATACTTTTAAAAACGAAAATGCCGAGTTATAAGCATTGAAAAAATTCACGTAATGTTCTAAAATTCAGGAAGAATACTCTGAATTCAATTTGGTGTGGAATACCCCATTGACATCTGCTGCGGCACAAAATACTACAACTACTTACTATCACACAACTCATATCAGCAAATAAACACGTAACATTAAGTAATAAATGCCTACGTTTTTAATTAGTTTTCTTGCTTCATCTCACTTCTTCTCGCTCGCTCCCACACACTTTACCAAATTATACAAGGAATATCATAAAATTTAGAATTCACTATTACAATAAAACCGCACTCAATTAAAGGTAGTTTTTAATGACAGCTACGCTTTGATGAGTTGCTTTCATAACATCATTCACCACAAATCCTACACTACGATGTGTCCTGTTTTCCATATTTAGACAAACCGGCAAAGGAACATAAAATTGCAAATAAAATACGAACTTTAGGTTATAAAGAAAATTTCCATAACAAACAACAAAATACATTAAAAACATTAAGTTAATTAAGAAAACTTTGGTTAATTCCATTAATTAATCAAATTTTACCAAACCAAATAATTTTATTATTGTATTTCTTCTCTTTTCATACATCATCACAAACTGTGCAGGTAATGGACAGTCGTCTTCTAGTGAGCTACAATGATACCGTGCATAAGCATGGCCTGATCACATCAACACTTGGCCTACAGCTGACGGTGGATGCGCGCCATTTTTATAATGGCGCCATGAAAGTGAAATGTTTGGCCAGCATATCGCCAGTACTGTGGAAAGGTGGCAAAGAGAGTGTGCTACAACGTCGACCGGGCATTATTGACAATCGTGAAGCTATGCTATTAGGTAAGTTATGATAGTAAATTGATGTCATAAGTATAGAAAAAAAGACAACACACATATCAATTCAAAATCTGCATTAATACTAAAATTGTTAATGGAAAATTTATTCAAAGTTTTAATTATGAAAATCTAATGATAATGACAAGCGATTTCCATTAGAATTCGAAGTAAATATCAAAAATCAAATTTCGAAACTGGTGCAAAAATGCACTTGGAGAAGGAGGAAATGCAGCGCGTCATTGTTTGTGCTTTGATATATTTTTTGTCTTAATATGAGATAGTTCGTTTTAACAAAGGCAACATTTTTTTTAAGCACAATTTTTTTCTTCAGGATATACTTAATTCGATTATTGTCATTAATTTTCAATGTACTTTGCACTTATGTTTAATGTCAATTATTTTTATTACGTTATTGGCAGTTGCAGTTGCCTTAACTTCCCATCTGGCAAATGTCTGTAACAGTCGGTTCATTTTAAGCAAAAGTCTAAAGTTAATGCTCCAAATTTATTAAGCAATTAGCATATGCAACTTTTTACTGATTGGATTTCAATTTTTTTTATTTTACCGAACACAATTTAATCTTCGTAGCGTACCAGTATCAGTTTAAAAGTTAATTTGAAAAGGTCACTCATTGAATTAAGTTTTTCGTATATAAAATGCATGCGATGAGATAAATCCTGAAAAACTCATTGGCTAACATGTCCATGCATTGGTATAATATATATATATGGCATAAAAATATTTTTTTTACGGCACTCCTCAAGCAAGTCACTCACTTGAAAATCTCCAATTTTGAAGGAAAATAGTTAAATGGCTTGTTGGGTGACGTTATGTGCCTTATGAGAATTAAGGTTTACTTGCTTTTTAAGAGCAAAGTCGAAATGTGCGAATATTTTGGCTCGATAATCAGAAGCTCATTGGAAGTAAATCGATTAGAGTTGTACCAAAAACTTTTTATTATTGTTAAAAGATATTTAAGTTACACATTGAATAAACCAAAGCTGTGAGCAAGCAGTAAAAATCAGAATAATTTTAAATTTGCTGAGGGTACTCTAATTCGACAGAAAATAAATCAAAACATTAAGTGTCTGAGAAAATCACAGAAAAATAATTTTAAATCGAAGCAGTCTAAAACTGCATACGCAACACACATATGCCTACAGCTAAAAGCAAATTTAATATTAAAGTTAAACATTCATCTCTAACCCAATAGCAAGTGAAATGCAATTTGCGAGTAAAATGTTTGAAATGGCTGCTACTCACCCACCTGTACTGAAATGCAATTAATTGTTGCGCATACGTCATGGTTTACTAATGAATTCTAAGTGCAGGTGCTTGTTTGTTTTTGTTAACTTAAATGTTTTTATTTTTATATGCTGTTTTGAGTCTTAAAATTAAGCAATAGAAAAAAAAATTTTTTTTAAAAGTTGTAAAGCACTTTAAGTTAAAAAATATTTGAAAATAAATAGATATGGGCATTTCACTCATGTTGAACGGGACGGAAGCTTTTTTTTTAAGTGGAGTAAAAGTCAAAGTAAAACACTTTTATTTATTTCTGTTACTTTAAAAAATAGCCCTTTGATAGCAATATATTGAGTGGTAAAGTTGATGCCAGACGTAGTACTGGTTCCAAGATAGAGGCAATTAGAAAGCCATTCGAACGGGACAAAAAACGGAAATGTTTTTCGTGGCCATCTATAGAAAAGCAGAAGTCAGCGAAACCTCGCAACATTCTTAAATGCGACTAATTTTAAAATGTTATGCAATAATGTAACTTTTTATTAGATTTCGTTTGATTGAAAAATCCTATTTACTTTTTTTCTTACAAGGCATAATAATTCATTCGAACGGGACATATTTTTGCGTTTATGTTCACTTGGGTAATTTTTTGAAAATACTATAATAATTATATAAATAATAATATTTAAGATATATAGAGTAATTAAAAAAACAAATTTAATGTTTATATTTGTCAAATCAATTAGTGAGATCAATTTTAACAAAGAAAAGAGGAAACAGTAGATATTTTTCTTAAAAGAATATAAAACTTGTCTTTTTGCTGTAAGAACGTTTTTCCTGTAAGAGGCGTGGCAGCGCCCATTTAAAAAAAAATTTTTACTCAAGTTTCAATCTATCTGCATACCAAATTTCATCAAAATCGGTGTAGTGGCACAGCCGTGATACCGTTTTTCCCCATTTGGAGCAATGCCACTCTCGCTTTAAGGAATCAGAGTTTCTTATTATCTTTCTTAGGATTCAATCTATCTTTAAGCAAAATTTCATCAAAATCTGTCTAGTAGTTTAGCTGTGGAAATGTTTTTGAAACGACCAACTTCAAACTGCTCCAAAAATTTTATATTTATATAATTTATTTATTTAATTACACAGGAACACAAAAAAAGGTCAAGAAGTTGGAGCGTGAGGTATCATACGGTAAGTATTTTGGTCTCCTTAACACGAATCCGAGGTCAGAATTTTTCCATCACCCTCAGATTCCGACAAAACCTCAAAATTACACCTAAAAATGCGTTAAAAGAAAGTCCTTAAAAAGAAAAATTTACCAAAATCCAGAATGTGGACCTTATTTGTATTACATATTTAGGTGTTCTTTAATACTATCTTACAATAAAAATTAATTTTAGGTACCCACCCAAGTAGAAATTTGTGACTTTTAAGGTCACAAAATTCGCGTGCAAGTTACAGTGTGGTTATTGTGACTAAATTTTGTTTAAATAAAGTAACTTTTCCTGTATTGAGTCACATTAACCGAATATTAACTGAAAAAATGCTGATAAGGTCAGTTTGACTTTATAGTAACATTTCAGTAATTTTTGTGTATTAAATTGATCCTATTTGGGTCAAATTTTAGTAACAATAACTACACAGTTCCTTTTAAAAGTTACTTGTAAGTAACCACGATATTTTAGTCACAAATCAGTAAAAGTGACTCAAAATGTGACCAAATTTAGTTAGAGACACATTTCGGTCACATGTGTGTACATAACATTTTGAAAGTGTGTTCAAAAAAAGAGTGGTTCAAAAAAGTGTTTTATTTTTACAATGTGTCAGCGGATATTTATAGCGTTACATATCTTGAAAATGCTCCTCATAGGATTCTAATCATATTGAATACTGGATTTGAGCCGCCTGTTTGAGTTGTCAGCTTTTGAAGAAATAGATTGATTTTAAAAGTTGCTTAAGTTATAAAGGTTATCGAATTTTCGAGCAAGATAGGGGTTGAATTGACAAATTCAAACAGGCGGCGCTAATTCAGTATTCAATATTGATGGAAATCTCTTGAGGGGCGTTGTCAAGATGTCTAATGAATAATGAGTTACGTTGAAATTTTTAAGATTAAACAGCTTCGCGCTTAAAGGTACACACGAACTACAAAGTGTAGTTATTGTGTAGGTTTGAGCACAATTGTGTAGGTTAAGTCATGTTAACCACACTGTGTAGGTAACATAACATAAGTTTTGTACTGAATGGTAACAGTGGGGACACAATCGGTCACAACATATGATGCGGTCACAAATATGCCTGACGTCATTTTTCATAAGACATCCATTTTGATTTATAATTGTAAATAATTTCTAAAAAAGTTATTACGCAAATTTAAGGCTCAAATTATCTCAATTAGAATATAATCATACATTTAAAACACCTAGTAAACGTTTTAAGATCATTTAAGCATTTTAAAAAGCATTTGATTACTAAAATTTATTTATATTTTTAATATATTACTAAACATTCGATATTTACTAAGCGCATAAGTTTTTCGTTCAACAGAACATTAATATTTACCATAAAAATGATTTTCGTTTGAATTTCTACGCATAATATGCAGAATTTAGTTCATATAAAAAGTAAATATTATAAGTCATAATAATACGCATACATATTAATGCTTCTTACCATTGTATTCATTTATGTATGTAAACATACTATAATGATAAAAGTAACTTAAAAGTAAAATATTTTCTACACAAAAACGTCTGCGTGTGGGTCGCTATAACTACAAATTGTGGTCACAAATCAGTCACAAATTCAGTAACAATAACTACACATATCCCTTTGTCTTCCATATTCCCACTTGGTAACGGTTACGTAACGATTACGTAACATAGCGGGGTTTGAGTAGTTATCTACACAAATACTTAACCGAAACAAACCGAATGTGTGGTCACAGTGACGGAACGCTGACCGAAATTTCTACTTGGGCACTTTTCCCCCATATAACCCCAAAGGGGGTTAAAAATCTGTATTTTATAAAATTTCAAAATGAATGCGTATTCCTATGTATTTTGGTAGACTAAAGCTGTATATATAGATAAAAACTGATTTCAACCACTTGGTCCCACCCAAAACCACCCAGTACCCCATTACACCCCCAAAAGTCAAAAATTTTTTCCTATAAAAAATCAAAATTGATGCATATCCGCAGGTATTTTGGTGCACTAAAACTCATAATCTAGATAAAAACTTTGTCACCCTATGGAGGTGTAATGGGGTACTGGGTGGTTTTGGGTGGGACCAAGTGGTTGAAATCAGTTTTTATCTATATTAACAGCTTTAGTCTACCAAAATACATAGGAATACACATTCATTTTGAATTTTTACAAAAAAAAGATTTTTAACACCCTTTGGGGGTATATGAGGGAAAAGTGGGCACCTAAAATTAATTGTTATTGTAAGATAGTATTATAGATACCTACGTATGTAATATAAATAAGGTCCACATTCTGGATTTTGGTAAAATTTTTTTTTAAGGACTTTCTTTTAACGTATTTTTAGGTGTAATTTTGAGGTTATATCGAAATCTGAGGGTGATGGAAAAATTCTGACCTCGGATTCGTATTTAGGAGGCCAAAATACATACCGTATGATACCTCACGTTCCAACTTTTTAACTTTTTTTTTTTGTGTGGTCCTGTGTTATTCAACATATAACCAATAAAATATCATTAAGTTCACATGACAAACTTTTTTCTTTACGATTTACAGTACCTTTTCGATAAAAGTATTAAGTGTCAAAATTATCTATCTTTTCAGTGCGAAGTTCTTCTCTGAGTCACTTTCAGCAAAACTTATATATCATCATTTTACTTACGATTTTCGCGCTGTGTATATCAAGTCAATTACTGCTACGAACAACATTGAGATAAAATTGTAAGTTTTCATTAGAACACTAAAAGCAGAATAATAACTTTCATACATTCTATATAAAATATGAATAATTTTTTTTTTGTTATTTTCGCTTAGCTTTAGGCAATAAAATTGCAAAGGTCATTGACTTTCTAAAAATTTTTAAAAATGTTCTCAAGATATACCAAATAAGTATTGTACATATTACATTGTATATAAAAAAAAGCAAAGTATTAATTTCACGAAGCACAAACAATTTTAAAAAATACATTTAGTAAATTAATATATTAATTTAAGAAATAAGTGTTAAATTTTAGAAATTCATCAAATGAAATAAAGTCATCCAGTCATCTAAGGTATTAAGAAAAACTTAAAAAAAAAAGATCAATATATTATTATATATTAGTCAAATATTCAAAAGAATATGCTCCATCATCTAGAAAATTTAATTCTGAAAACAAAGAAATCTAATTTTATAGTATGTCATAATAGCAATGTAATGTATCGTTGTTTTTGACATTTTTTGTTTTTATGTTTGCTTACGCATAACAAAGTCGCAATCATAAACGGTAGCCACAAAAGTGAATTAAGTCAAAGCGTTTTCAGTCAATACATCCCGAGCTGTCGCATAAACGGAACAATTGTTGCCATATTTCTGTGTTTTTTTTTTTTCAACAATAGAATTGTTTTTTTATCACAAACTATTCTGCTTGAATACTTGCATCAAATATAAATAAAAAGTTTGTAAAACTTTCTTTTACATACATACAAGGAAAAGAATCTTCAAACGATTACTTATTTTGTTTGATTTTTTCGATTATTCCAGCTTCAAGCAATCTTTAAACAATGAATTCATTTCTGTATGAACATGTCACCATAAAGAGCAATAACATTTTTTATTAAAAACTAGAGCCAAAGCTGGAAAAAATTATAGTCGGAGTCAGTGATTTATTCCTTTTATCAATGTTTTAAAACGGAAAGCACTGTTACGAGTTTTAAGGTCTAAGGCATTTGTTTTAAAAATGTACTTCCTTTTTTCAAAAATTGGCCTATCTTAGTTAAAGAGTTCAAAAAAGTATATTTTCTTTCCAAAAACTATGCGTGGTTAAAATTTTTAAAGAATAATTTCATAGCCTACAAAAGTGTACGATATACAGATAGTTTTACTATGTTCAGAAAAAGTTTTCAGTCTTTCTACATCAATCGAATTTTTCTAAAATATTTTGAGAAAAAGTGGATTTTGAAAATTCATTTCGACCTTTACGAAAAGATTATAGAAAACAAGATTTTTTCAAAAATGTAATCCTTAGGAACAAGCTATGATGGTGTAAATTCATTTACGCAATTTTCAGAATGGTCAGTGACTAAAAAAAACATTTTCTTGAATTGTAAATGACATAAATTTTGATCAAAACGTGGAAACAACCCCAAATTATTGGCTATGTTTGATCAAGAAAAAATATATCAAAATATATATCATTCTTACATTCTGTGATTTTACAATTTACAATCGAAAAATTTTATATCATACCTACCATATCCGTAAAATCCACACAAAAAGGAACCATTTGCTATACAAAAAGTTTTAAAGAATTGACCTTACTTTTTGAAAATTATGATTGATTGAGGTCATTACTCAAATTCATGAATAAAAAAGCTATGGCTTATTAATATTTTTTAGCAAACCATTGTTTTATTTAAAATATACGTAAAACTCTAATGTTAACTACGATGACATATCAGAATTTTTAAATTTTATGACGCATATGTAAAGTCGTTTATAAAGCTTGGCTTAAATTAGCAAGAGACACATGATAAATACAGAGAATTGCTGTTGCTAACTACACGCAGGTCTAAAAATGACAATATATATGTGTCACTCAACTTCTATTGTATAATTTAAAAGACCCCCTACAAAAGGGCTTATTTTTATCACAGATTTATATGTGGTATTAATGCTTTTAGTGTTAGGAACTAAGAGAAAGTATTGTATTGTAGTAAAATTTTAGCATAATGAAAAGTAAATTAAGAATTTTAACTATTCATTAAGGTAAGAATTAAATTAACAACACTATCTTACAAGCAAAATTAATTTAATACTGAACATTTTTTGTACATATCCAGTTCATATAACTCTAAAGTATCATTGTCATAACTTGGCAACGTTAGTGATATTCCAATGATTTAATTTGTAAATTGTGTTTGCTACGTTGCTGCACGGCAAAAGTTTTCAACCTTTTTCTTAGTTTTTTTCTCGATCTATCAAAGCAGCTGTAATAATTTTTCCAGAAATCTGTTAAATTCAAATGAATTAATTTTGAAAGAAATAAATAAATTTTTATTTTGAAAAAAGTTAAACGCATTACTCTCGAATACAAATGCATTTTATTTAATTAATTTTTATTAAAAACTAGAAACTTGAAAAATTCATACAGAGCTGGGTAGGAGATATTCTTTTAATATTCATAACGCTCTTAGATTTGAAATCAGCTCCAAAATTAAACTAAATTAAATCCTTTCCAAAATTAAGTCGTTCTTTTGTCAATTCCATCTCATGCGTCAAAATTTAGCATTGAAAAACTTTAATTATATTCCACCAAATTGGTTTAATTGTAATTATCTATTAAATTCCAACAATCAGAAATGGGATTATTGCAAAGAATCGGAGTTTGGCATCGGTTTTTTTTTTCAATTCGATGGCAATAGAAATTGAATCCTTTGTCAATTGCAATCCAGAAATCGGAAAATGGCAAAAATAAAATAACCGTCATTGCATTGAATTAAAGTTCGGAATCGGTATTTTCAATTCGATGACAAAAGAATTTCATTGCTATGTCGATTTCATTCCAATAAACTGTAATCTGAATAAACAATAAAGGACTTGATTTTTTAAGAAATTAAAAAAACAGAATCAATTGCCCATTCTTTTGAAAAAATATTTGCATCATTGTGTTGGAACAAACCTATCTACTATTATTAAACGAGCTAAAATTTTATATTTATATATTTATATATGGCTGAACTTTTTTTCGAAAACGGCTGCAGCGATTTTGATAAAACTTCGGGATTTCGTTCATATGTGAACAAAATTAAGATTGGACTAGGTTTAAAGTTTTTCAAGTTTCTAACAGGGGCGTGGCACAGCCCTAAATTTTAATTTTTATATCGTGATAACTCGCAAACCATTCAAGGTATTGCAACGAAATTTGGTAGACGGATGCATATCATAAATATCTTAAATGCTATCAAAAGTGGGTGGAACCGGAACAGTGAGCGTGGCATATTTCAATAATTGAAAACTTTGATTCAATATTACTCAAAAACGGCACCGAGAATTTTCATAAAAATTTTAGAGTTAATACCGCTTAATAAGGTCATTATAACATGCTATGCCACTATACTGGCAAACTCGTTGAAAGGCGTGGCACAGCCCACAATATTTATAAACGTTATAATAAGAGAACTAACAACGCAATCGTAAATCGAAATTTGACAAGTCAAATATACTGGCTATTGGGTATCTTGTAACCAAAAGTGGGCGAAACGGCACCTGTGGGCGTGGCACCTTCCATACAAGCGAAAACAGTTAAAAGCTACATTTATTGTTCTATGAGAGTAATATTTTTTAAATTTGGTATAGAGATGTCGGTTACTATAAGCTTTGAAACTAAATGGTTTTCGATTGGATTGCATCAGTGGGCGTGGCATGCAAAAAATGTTAAGTGTTATATTTAGTGTGCTCTTGGAGTCAAATTTTTTAAATTTGGTGTGGAGGTGTCGGTTACCATAAGCTTTGAAATTAAATGAAAATCGACGAGATTGCATCAGTGGGTGTGGCACCTCCCATATAAGCAAAAACACTTTAAATGTTATATTTATTGTGCTATCGGAGTAATATTCTTTAAATTTGGTGTAGAGGTGTCGGTTACTATAAGCTTTTAAATGATATGAATTTTGATGGGATTTCATTAGTGGGCGTAGCACCTCCCATACAAAGTTATAACGATAATGCCATGTTTAGCAAACTAAAGGAGTGATCCTTATAAAATTTGGTCTCAATATATTCAGCCTCATTCAACGAGTTTTTCAACGTCTTTCAACTGATTCGTTATTTTTCAACCTCTTTCAACTTTTGTCAACGATTTTCTACATTTTTCAAATATTTTCAACGCTTTCAATATTTGATTGACTTTTTCAACCTCATTCAACTTTTTTCGAGTTTTTCAACTTCTTTAAACTGTTTCAACATTTTTCAACCTCTTTCAACTTTTCTCAACATTTCCCAAATTTGTCTAAATTTTTCAACCTCTTTCAACTTTTCTCAACATTTTCCATATTTTTTTAAGTTTTTCAACGTCTTTCAATTGTTTCAACAGTTTTCAACTTCTTTCAACTTTTCTCAACATTTTCCATATTTTTTCGAATTTTTCAACCTTATTCAACTTTTTTCGAGTTATTCAACCTCTTTCAACTGTTTCAACATTTTTCAACTTCTTGCAACTTTTCTCAACATTTTCCATATTTTTTCGAATTTTTCAACCTTATTCAAATTTTTCCGAACTATTCAAACTCTGTCAACTTTTTCAATATTTTTCAACCTTTTCAACTTTTTTCAACACGTTCCATATTTTTTGGACTTTTTCAACCACATTCAAGTTTTTTCGGCTTTTCAACCTCATTCATCTTTTTCCGAGACTTTCAACTTTTTTCGAGCTTTTCAATCTCTTTCAACGTTTTCAACATTTTAATATACTATCGAGTTTATCAAACTTTTTCACCTGCTTCAACATCTCTCAATGTTTTTCAACATTTTTCATATTTTCGGCTTTTCAACCATATTCAATATTTTTTAAATATTTCCGACATCTCATTCAATTGCATTACATTTTTTCGACTTTTTCAACCTGAAAACGAAAAACCGAACTTTGGTCGGTCTCGTGGTACTCATAAATTAAGCTTACAACTTAGACGAAGATGTTAAGATTGTAGCGCCAATAGATGTGGAATGGCCGAGTATGCGAGGTTCTACTGGGAACCTGGAACATAAACTAGTTTTAACTTTTTTAGGTAAGTTCGCGAAAGGATACGAAGTCAAGCTATACAAGTGCTCGGCGGCGTCTCGGAAGGAATTTGTATTCCTTGTATTGTTTGTTTTTTTTTTTAAATGGGGAATGAAATATTTTTATTTCACTTCACTTTTTTGAATTGAAAATGATTTAATTCCTGATATTAAAAAACCATTCTTGAACTCCAAGTCCTTGGACTTGAATTAAAATTTTTCAGTTACAGATTTGAATTGAAAAAGTCGATTGCGGTTCCCATTTCTTAGGAATTATAAATGGAGTCGAAAAACACGCATGCCTATCCAGCTCTGTCCCTGCCCAGTTAAAAGTTGCTTACCTCTAAATGATTTTTTTTTTTTTTTTTTAGCGGTGGCTTAAATTTAGATTTTATTTGAGCTTGCCATAAAAAGTTAGTTCATGCTTGAAAAAAAAAATTTTTAGTTCGAAATCTGAAGGTGGGTCATTATTATGTATAAAATCTAGGAAAAAGTAACGAAATTGTTGATGAAAATCACTTCTTTCATAAGTCGACGAATCTTTTCAATGAAAATTTGAATAAAAAACAAAATGAATGAAATAGGAGGTGTCAAATAAAATGCATTTTTAATTCATCTGTTTTGATTTGTTTGAAAAAATTGCTAGTAAGCCACCCTAAGTAATTGAGAAAATTGGTTTTTTTTTTATTATAAATTGATTTTTGGAGGGTAGACCCTTCTTTTTTGAAATGTTCTATAATGCAAATTCTTTTAACATAAGTATTTTACAAAACAATTTTAACGCTTTAAAATTTTGTAAAGCTATTAAAATGGACACCTAAAAATTATTTTGTTTCCTTTAATTTCTTACTTTCAAAATTCTTGTGAAACTCCAACTTAAAAAAAAACACAAGCGAGAGTTTGATCTTTGTTTTCCCAAACTTACTTTACTTATAATGTTTCGTATATACTTAGTAAATTCATTTCATTTGCTGTTCACATTTTCTTCAATTGCAAACTTGTAAAATAATATAGAAATTAAATATTTTTTTTTAAATTAAATGATAAATATCAAAATGTAATTTATTTGTAAGCTTAGAAATAATTTCAATAAGTATCTACATATATATGTTGAAAACAATATCATATGTTAGCAATATGATGTAAAACTAGAGTGTATGAAACAAGAAAACACTAATAAATGTAAACAAAATCAAAACTTTGCCTTTTCCTGCTAGTAGTTACTTTAACAAAATACAAGTAATGACTATTGTGCTTATACGAATATTTTAAGTTCCATCAGGTAGCCATAAAAAATACAAAAAAGCATTTGCAATCCGAGTTTTCAACAATTTTTCTTCAAAATGTTTTATACATATTCATGGCTCGTGGAGCACATATACTTCGAAATACGTATGTTTGTTTTATTTTCAGATTTGAACATTACCACCCATTTTTCGCTAATTTTTTATTTTTACGACAGCAAAATTTTGAAAAACTGTCTTTAGACGTAGTTACGCCCAATTACTGAACATAAAACTGAAATTACTGAACATATAATTCAGCATAAAAAAATATAGGATACATGATTACTCGAAAATCTGTTGTAAAGATTTGCTAAATTTTATGCCATATTTTTATGTTTTACTAATTACTTAGTTAAATTGACATAAGTAGTAGTCAATTTGAATTAGTATTTCATACAGAGAGTAAGGTATACAGCACAATGTTAGGACCATGATAGGAGCTATCACAATTCAATTTTCAAATAGTAACAAAATTAAATATAACAAAATTTGTTTCTTTTGCTACTGCTAAAACCCTAACCCAAACCAAAATATTTATTCTGAAATAAAATGAGCATTAGGAATTGTTTTTTTATTTTTATTACGAATTTCTTTCAGGTAATTCTTCCAAGCATAGTTTTAATCGTTTGAGGATTTAATTAGCCTGAGTGTTAACCTTTGAACCTTTATCTATGATATGGTTTATTAAATATGAAAGGCGTTTGAAAAACGTTGATATAGCCTTCAGTGAAATCGCTTTTATGTATATGTACGGCTTCAACTAACTCAAAGCACCTTCCACGAGGTGGTAAATTATCATCAAGTTTTTGGCTAAAAACTATTACACAATAATGGCTTTATGAGATGGTGCGTTGTCGTGGTGTTAATCCAAAATCTGGTTATTTTCAGCAAAAACGCAAACATAAACGCCTCACAATATTCCTTACGGTCCTTCTGAAAGCAATTGAAATTTATTGATATTTTGGATATATTTTCAAGCTCTTAGCAAAGCAGTACAACATTGAGTTTTCCAGCTGTGGTAAGAAAGTATTTTTTATTATTATGAATTTTGCCATTCATATGAAAAATTCGGGACAATCGAAAAACCTATACGATATTCGGATTCTACGAAAAATTCTGCCATAGAAAATGTTATCGCCATTCGTTGTGGAAAATATTGTTGAGTAATGTATATAGTAGTAGAATCCTCTCGAAAAATTTAAATTTATGACTTTTATATGTAAAGTTTTAGAGGATGGCGTATGCGTTAATGGAATGAATACACTTATTTGATATTTTTTGAGGGACAGATCACGCTTTTATTTTTCTACTAGAACATCGTGGTTTGTAAGGAAAGCTCAACAGATTTGGATCTATTTGTCGGAAGTTAACAAAAACTTAATGATGTATTTATTTTGAACAATAGTCGAAATTGTATTAAACTTTTTGTTTTGATATTCTTTTCCCTTTAAAAAATTGCTTTAAAATGTGACTCAAAAATGAACCAAACTGACATGAATAATCGTTCAAGTATATTAATTTTATTTTATATAAATTTAATGAATAACTGGATTCCTAATTGACAAGCATTCATAGACTCATTAGTTAATCATAAGAAGAAAAAATTTATAAAGCTTCAGATAATATGTGAAATTTTGATCAATCTACAAACTATACCATAAAATGTTGATATTTTGCTTAGATGGTTTCTTTTAAAAAGTAAATGATAAAGTGATTAATGGACAACACTGTCGCAGCCCACCTCTGACGGAACAAAATACAAATACATATAATTTTTCAAAACTTAAGTCCAGTGGCAGTTATATCCTTAATTGAGTTATAACAACGTTGAGTGTAGTGAGCAAAACAGAAATAACAACAATAAAAACATCACTAACAAAACACTAACCAAACCAACAATCAACGAACACTACAATTTTGTAATAAAATTGCGGTTAAGTCAAACTTAACCTATAATCACAATTGCAATATCCAGCACCATACCACAACCTTAATCTAATTCATGACCCCCCGGTGTGGACTTAGAACATAAATCCTGCTTCAGGAGTTAAAACGAAACACAATAAATTGTAAATTGCGCGAAAAACGCCCACTAATGCTATAACGCTGTACGCTGGGGGCTGGTTAAAAGGTTACCGATTTAGGTAGGGGTAGGCTTAAAAGCCTAAATAAATTTACAGCACACTTGCACATACACAAACGTATAAGCTGAGACACGCACAAGTACCTACCAACACAAATACTTTATTATGAATTTAGTAGGTGAATGGCCTCTATTTTAAATGAGACTGGGTAAAACTGGATAGGTTACTAACACCAAACGAAGCCTGCCGAAAGTATTGCGTTTCGAAAAATTTAATTGCAATTGGCAGTTGGCAGTTGAATGTGTGTGTGTGTGTGTGTACGTGTGTGTGTGTGTGTGTGTTTATATGTGAGGGTACGTTTTATTTTCACTTCACTTTATTTATTTCTTATTTCGTTGGCAATTTTTTTTTCTTCTTCCTTTTGCGAATGTTGTAAATCGTGACGCTACGCTACAAAAGTATAAAAGCCTTTTTTTTCGAAGGAATCGCTTTTGTTTCTTGGGTTTGTTTCCGCAATTTTTTGTTTTTTTTTTGATTTTCTGCACTTTAAGTGCTGCACGCAAACCAGTGTAACGAGTAGCACCAAACATTGAACGGCACCCTCCAATTTGTCCTTGCGTTTATGTACGCCAACACGCTAGTGGGTTACCCCAACTAACTGCAACCACCCCAAATAACTTTTAGTTTTTGCAATTTCGATAAGAACGGTTTTGGTCAAAATTTTAAAGTCTTACGAATTGGTAAAAATATTCAGGAAAATACTGTAGTAACAATTTTTTTTCTATGACTTAATTTTTTTTATTTTTCCGTTATTTCAGAAAATGTTGTTAAGAGTAAATATGTAAATCTTAAAAATTGTCAAAATTTTTTTATTTTATTAATCTTTAGAAAAAGAAAGAAATTATGACTTCAAAATAAAAAGTTTTCAAATCCTTTAATGCATTATGTATTGAGTTTTCATTGTTGAAGTCTCTTTTCACCTTTGCGAAAGGGAGTTAAAGTTTATGCCATTTGTCAAGTGCTAACTCTAACGTACTTACTACTGCAAGGCTGTTTTCACAAATCAACTTATCTATAGAACGTGCTGTAAGTAACTAAGATTTCTGCATTATAGAATGTTTGTTCATAATCTATGTGATCAAAAAGTCTTCTAAGTCTTCACTTTGTGGTCTTACTGTACTCCGCTCTCCCTAACCTTGCTATTTAAGCATATCGCTATATATTCACAGCCCATGCTGATAGTTTCCTAATAGAATTTTTTAATCCAAGCATTTTCTAAAAATATTACTGACACAAATGTAGGATGCTCCCCTTAAAAATCGTTTGCCTATACAACTTGTCGTTTTTATTTTGAATACGCGCGCAAACACTTTCGCGCGCAAAGCTCAACAACAATTAAAATATGTTGCTGTTTATGGTGTTGCTTTTGTTGTTTGTGTTACTGGTGCTATATTGTTGTACAGCATGGTTATTAAGCATTTTTCACTGACGCGTCATGGCAACCACTTAATGTTGTTGTTGGTGTTGGTGTTGCTGTTGCCTTTGTTATTTAAACTCATTGTACTTGGTGTTTATTTAAAGCGCCATTGCTGTTAAATTGTGAGCCTACTTAAAAAGCAACAACCATTTGAGGTGTTTTTGAGGTGTTGTCGGTAAATAACACAGTCGCAATAACAACACAGCAATACATTGTTAAAAAAAATGACGACAACAACAATAAGAATAGCAATGGTAACAATAACAATAAGTAACATCAATCGTTGTATGCAAAGGTAAGCTTCTTGTGAAAAATCATGCTTCTGGATTTTAAAATTTTGTTAGCAAAAATAGTACAAGCATTTACTTTAACAAATATAATTGAATATCAGCAGTAACATCCTGCTTAATATATAAGTACCGTTGGTTATATAAGTATACCAAAATTTAACAAAACTGGCTAAAGCAACGTTTCCGTCCATGACAAAAAAAAAACTTTCGCCCTCTAAGCGGTACATTCCAAGTCTCGATTCAATACAAACTGTTTCAGCAAGTTTTAAGCTTTATGATGCCAGTGTGAGAGCCTAACACTTTATACTTTAAAACGATATAATTGAAAAATTTACCACTTTTGATGCTTGTGTGAACACCTTATTACAAACACTCTCCCAATCCTTACAAATTTGTCCCCACATGATGAAATAATTTTTGATAATTTAAAATATCTATCTTCAGAAACATGAACTTAATGCCAATTCCTCAAGCTAAAGACACAATGATTTTATTTATTCTGAAAACACTGTTGTGAATTTAAGAAATGCAAAAAGTCTTGATTTATTCTTACCAATAAATTATTAAAAAAGCCAACTTTCCATTTATCAAGTGTAAAACTCACAGAATTATTAAACGATACAATTAAGATAAACAGCTGCATACGCCTATAATGAAAACATTAACTGACATAATGGATTAACGTACACGCATACGTTTCGTATGCTGACTTCATTGACGTACGAAAGGAGAAAACGCCAACAGTTGCAAAGTTGATCGTTCGCATGACGTTTAAATGGATTTCCATATCACTGCTCCGTGCGATGGTCATAAAGCGCAGAAAATATAAAAGAATTGCAAAGCTTGCATGCATGCAGTAAATCGAAGTAAATATTGACTCAACTACCACAGAATGGCAGCACCAGCATAGGCGCAGCAGTGGGCGAGGCATTCTCAAACTTGGCACCGTCCTACTAAAGGGCACTGCAAGACACATTTTTATTAAATTTTGCTTTATATTCAACAATAATTATTCTGTCAGCGCTTGATTCAGCTCTCCAAAAATTTTCTGTGAGCTGATTAAAAAATGGAATTTATCTCCTTAGCGAGCGCGCAGTTATGACTTCAACCGACTCAAAGCGTTTCCTTGAAGTGGTAATTTTTACTTCGGGAACAGACAAAAGTCAGACAGCGCCATATTAGGTGATGGTCGATGCGTTGGTACATTGTCGTTGTGCAAGATCTATGAATTATCCTTCCATCAATTTGACCTTTTTTCGAATTTTGACATTTATATAGAAAGGCTCTACCTACCATTTTTGTTAGCTTAAAGAAGAACGAAAAAACTTTATAGAAATTAAAATTTTTTGAGTTAAAGTAAATTATGGCATTTATTTATTTGCTTGTACTCGTAATTACTTTATTTTTAATCGTAGCACACACATTTTTTTATCAATTTGTATATTAGTTGGTGACCTACTGAAATCTACAAAAAACTCGATTTTGAAAAAAAAGTTAGTTTGGACATTTCTATATTAACCCGGATATGCCGTGCGTACTACTTGTAGTACACCTATTATTTTCTGGTTTCTCTGTAACTTGTCCTTTAAATCTTCTAACCAACTTATTGTGGTGCTACAGAACATAGCGGTCAACAAACCGTGCATTAATAAGTTTTGTCTATATTTATTACTTGGATGTTTTTTTTTTGGATCGGAGTTTTCAGGTTTGTGAAATTAGCAAAAGTGTGCAGATGAATGTGACGTGCCGCTTCATGTAATAAGGAGTACCACACCACCAAATAATTTTTTTTATATATTTTTTTTTTTTTTAAATACATCAGCATTGCTGAATAATATACAATTTGAGTTTAAAAAAAAAAAAATTCAAAATCCAAGTTAAATTAATTTTTTTTTTTAATTTTTGCTTCAGTTTTGTAAGTTATTCTGTCAGAACAAAAGAAATTAGGAAAAATTAGGAAGGCTGTTGCATTAACGCGCCCGTCGGCATATCTGGGTTAAGGTAGCGGTATGTTATTCTCAATTAACCGATTGAAGGCGACAAAATAAATTAAGATAAGTAAATGATTTTGTTTCGTTTTGCTTAAAAATTACAGACAGTTTCATTTTCTACTAATTTCATATATGGAATATGATTCATTGGAGGAAATTCAAGAGCAAGGCAAAAAATATGTACATTTCAGTTAGTAAATGTTGTTGCTACGCCACTGACAATCAGCATACAGTAGTGTCGTGCGTTATTTGGTCGGTCCACTTTTAATATTTTATTAACCCTGATTTTTCGTATCAGCATTAAGAGTTTGCATTTTGCTGCATTCAATTGTGTTAAATTACGTCTCAGCATTACAACGTTCGCTGTACTGCGCTATATAATGGCACGTTTTACAGTAGTAAAATACAGTAAAAGACGTTAAGGTATAGTAAACATTGTTAAATATGAAATATTTATAACTTCAATTTTGCATTTTTATAGTGGCAAAGTCGTGCAAGCGCCTAAAAGCTTGCTACACTGAAATAATGTTCAAATATATGTACATATGTATACACGAAATTTGAGTGCATTCAATGCTTCTGCTGAATGGCATTTCGTCATGCAAAATCCTAACAAAACAAAATACATACAAAAGCGAAGCCAACCCAGTAGACAATTGAGCACGGCATCTGCCGGAGTAAGTGTGCTTACACAAAGTAAGAAGTTTCTGAATTCATGCCAGTGTAGCAAAGATTTTTGCTATGTGTCTTAACAAGTCTATGGTAAAATAATGCAAGCTTAGATATTTTCATTGCATTAAGTAAGGTCAATGCTGAAGTTCTGTATCGGGGTCTGATACCATTTACTGTAACTTTATTTTTAACAAAATTTACATAAACTAATTCAGAATTAATGACGAGGGATCTTGCAAAATTGCCCACCGAGAAAATGAAAAAACAAAAAAAAAATATTGTGATGGCATAACAACAATATATAAAAACTGAATATATAGTGACGTGGTAACGCTATTATAGTAGCAGTAGCAAGAAAACAAATTGTCCTTTGTTCTTATAGAGACTCTCTGCTTTTGGTTTCCTGTTACCCACTAAGCTCCACTGATTTTCTACTTCATTTATGTCGTTAAATTGCACGCGAAGTCGCTTCTCATCTTCGTGTCATTTATGTGTCTGCAATGGCACTTTGTGTACCTTACGGTGTAAAAGCTCGTTGCGATATTTTAGCGCTTGTGTATGTATTGTGTGCTCATGTTGGTGTTGCACATGATGTGTTTTTGATTTTCTGGTGTAAGCATCGCAGTCATCGTGCACACCTAAAGCATTGTTTTGGTTGAAAGTTGTTTTGGAAGTTGTAAAATGCAACAGAGTTGCCAAGTGCATACAGAAATTGAAAATGTGTTAAAATTTTCCTTACACTATACAATATTGATTTTTTTTTTGATGTTTAACAAAAAAAAAACTGATGAAAGCATTAAAGAATAATTTGTACCAAAAATATATAGCAACAAAAAAATAATATAGAAGAAAAAATCTCACAGACCTTTGTAAAAAAAAATTGGGTACTTTAACGGAGCCCAAAGTTAGAGTGACCGGACAAAATATATGATGAGTCTTATTATGTACATATTTCTAAGTGCTTAGGTTTTTAAAGAACCGGTCATTAATGTTTAAGGTCAAAACAGAAAAAAAAATCCGCATTTTTAAGATTTTTCTAGAAATTTTTTTTTTTTTAAAACTTAATTTTTAAGTTAGGGGGCGTTCAAGTATTACGTTACGCAATTAGGGGGGAAGGGGATCTTGCAAAAGCACTTGTCGAGCAGAATGTCCTAAAACTATCATCTTCGAGATTGGTTGACCAAAACCTGAGATATAAGCGTGGAAAGATTTCCTATTTTTATCATTTATTGCTGTAGCTGTTCTAGATCCCATCAACTTTTATCATTTTCATAAAATATTTTCGTCTCATTTTTCGCCATTTTAACATATTTTAAACTTAAGCAAATGTTTATTACATTATGTGTGATTTTTTATTAACCAACAATATGAACGAGTTAAGGTCTTATCTTCAGACAGGCCGAAAGTCACATACCCTACACTGCACTCAAAGTACATATATTTCAATTAATGTTAAAAAGACGTTGAAGAGGTTGAATAATTCGAAAAAAGTGTGAAATGTTTAAGAGGTTAACGGAGATTGAAAAATTTTGATAGAGTCTCAAATATATGCAAAATGTTAAAAAATGTTGAAAGAGGTTGAACAATATTGAAAAAATTCCAAATCGATTAAAAAGTCAAAAAAATAAAGAATAAAGATTTCATCACAATATCTTGTACGGTTTACGAGGTATGGTGGTATAAAGGTTAAAATCTAGAGCTGTGCCACGCGAAACTTTGGAAACTTGAAACCTAGCCTAATCCTAATTTAGTTCACATGTAGGTACACCAAATCACCAAGTTTCATCAAAATCGCTGCAGTTTTTCAAAATGGGATTGGGCTAAAGTACATAGAGTATAGGCGGATGGCGATTTCGTCCATTTTTAATAGCAAGATGCCTGCAAGAAGGTCTGACCTGCGTGTGCTAATTTCATTCAATGAGCTTTCTTGGCTTTCCCGTAAACATGTATTCAACAGACAGACAGACGGACATAGCGTATACTCTTCCATAGCTGCCACGCCCCCTTTTATATGTTACAAACGAAATGACAAAGTGAATATATTCTCGGTGTAGGGTATAGTAAAGAAAATAAACAACGCATGTATTTCCGGTAATTTTCGCAACATAATTGTGGCTTTTAAGTAAATATGGTTACTTGGGTGTTACGTTACGTTACGTTTAAGGGGGGGTACAAGAAAACGTTACGGTAAGTTATATGGGGGAGGGGGGTCAAAAATCTTCAAAAATTGCGTTACGTAATACTTGAACGCCCCCTTAGGTTTAAGATAACACAAATAACATATCTTTTCATATATCTGTTTCTATGCACTTTATAGAGGGCAAAAGTGCCATACAACAACAACGGAACTTTTTTTTTATATTTTCATACAATTTTCTAAGTGAAGTTATGCTTTTATTAAAATATATCCAAATATATTTATGTTACCGGCCAAACTAGATTTTAGGACAAACTAGTTCTTCCTAGGCCAAGCTAGTTCATCCGAAGTGTTTTAGAATGAACCAGCTTAGCCTAGGATGAACTAGGGTTATTATTTACTTTAACGCCTTCACTTCCGATTTTCTATAAATGTTTGTATATTAGGGTAAGTGGGCGGCTCATGTCTGATATCCTCCAATGTGTCCAATGTCGCCCGCGTGCTTACTATATTATGTCCAATACGAGATTCGCTATCAAACAAAGTTTGGATAGACTATAGTAAATCGTGGCCAAAGGATGCCGTGAAGACAGTGTTAGATATATTGGAGGATGTAAGCCCTGAAATACTAAAATTTTCCTAGGGTGTTGTATTTCTGATTTTTTAAATTTTTTTTTTGTCAAGCTTTTCAAATGTGCACTTTTTTTCTACTTTTTAAAAATAAAAAAAATTCTTGCTGTTTCTTAAAGTCCACTACTTGAAGAGCGTGTTTTAATTTTTCTTTATTTGGGCGAGTTTTTGACTAAATTGTCTGTAATATAATGTTTAGAATTTTGCAGAGACGAAATAGAAGTTGACCCGAATTTAAAATGAGCATAAAAATAGTGAATTATGTACAGAAAAGTGCAAAATACTCATGTGTGGTATATATAAACAGCAAGTAGATTACAGCTAATGGCTTACAACAACATCGACTGATGATAACAAGGATAAATTGTTTTCTGCTTTTCACTTTACCGAAAAAAATATTTGGGTACGAGCAAATTTTATGCACTCTGAAACTCTGCAAAAATATTATGTGTGGTTCCATCAAATTATTATTCACCTCTTATGACTAACAACATTCAAATTATGATAATGAAAATGAGCTTAAATGATGGAAAATTACTCGCTAATTCGACTTATTTAGCATAATGGACGTACAGATTTGTTATGTGCAGAAAATTTTCTAAATTGAACATTGAAATAGTTAATTTGTTTAGCAAACAGCTCTTAAATGCACTAAGGCCAAAATTTTTTTAGAACAGCGAATTTTATTTTTTGATAAGTGATAAATTGATTGGAGGAATGGTAGCCGTATTATAATATTTTTTTTTTTGTAATGTAAGCCTATTAAAAACTTTAACAGTAACGGCAGCTAACATATTTTATTAGATTGTAAACCAGAAAATTGTAGATTTTCTTCAAAACTCTTAGAGATTTCAGGCTCATGAATGAGATAAATTGTATTGAAATTAATAGAAAATTTCAAAATAGGTAAACAGCGACATTTAAAGAAAGTTATTTCGATGAAACCTTATGAGTTAACTTTCAATAATACCATTGTCTACTGGCCATTTTCTGAGCTTTTCAAATTTTGCTTTAAGAACAAATTTTTATTATTTTAAATTACTCTTCCGGCAAAAGTGTTATTTTCTTAAAACCGCTCCAACTAAACCGTGCCAATGTATATGTGTGTAAATTATTTAAATTTATAAATTTTATATGAAAAGCAGCGTTCGTATCTCTCTATTGGTAATATTTTAATGGAATAAAATAAAAAAAGGTTGCAGTATATGTAAGATATTGGAAGCGGAATGTTATATGAGAAAATAAAAAAATCAATTTAAAATAATTGATGGCAAAAATCTGTTGACTCAGGTTTTGCTGCGTCATATGGATAAAGATTTGATCTTCCACAATAAAATAATATTAATCATACGTCATGGTGTGCCAACATTTCAATACAATAAAATATTTTTCCAGAAGCTACGGTAAAAAATCAATAAATAAAATTTAAATGATTTCTAAAATGCCTGTCTTCAAATTTAAGGTACTTACTTACTTACTTGGGTGGCCATAACAACCCGTTACCGGGTTACGGCCGACCTCAAAAGCTCTCTCCAGGCGCCTCTGCTTTGCGCACGCCTTCTCCAATCATTCACACCAAGCGTGGATAGGGTTTCCTCGGCTTGGTCTTTCCATCGGAGGCATGGTCTTCCTCTTCGTCGTCGCCCAGCGGCTTCCGCATCAAACACCTTTTTCGCCGGAGCTTCTTCGTCCATACGCACAACATGTCCCAGCCAGCGCAGACGTTGGATAGTGATGCGCTTGACTATGTCAATGTCAGCGTAGAGCTTGTACAGTTCGTGGTTCATTCGAATACGGTAGTCGTCGCCGACGTGAACAGGACCGAAGATTTTGCGAAGAAGTTTTCTCTCAAACACCCCAAGCGTGGCTGCATCAGTCTGCGACACAACCCATGCTTCTGCGCCGTAAAGTAGCACGGGTAAGATGAGCGTCTTGTAGAGTGTCAGTTTTGTCGGGCGAGAGAGGTCTCTACTACTCAATTGCTTACTGAGACCATAGTAACACCTATTAGCAAGAGTTAGTCTTCGCTTTATCTCCAGGCTGACATCGTTTTGAGTGTTCACGGCGGTGCCAAGATAGGTGAATTCCTTGACAAAGTATAGTTGTTCGCAGTAACAAAGGATCCAATACGCCGCGTCTCCCTGTTTGTGGACAGCATATACTTTGTTTTGCCCTCGTTCACCGTCAAACCCACTTTCGCTGACTCTTTTTCGATAGCAGAGAACGCAGCAGTAACATCTCGCTTACAACGTCCAATGATATCAATATCATTGGCATATGCAAGGAGCTGGACACTTTTGTAGAAAATAGTGCCATTACGATGTACATTGGCTCTTCGCAACACCCCTTCCATCACAAAGTTGAAGAGGTTGCAGGATAATGGATCGCCCTGTCTGAAACCTCGTTCGGTATCAAATGGTTCGGAGAGGTCCCTTCCTACTCTAACGGAGCTGGCTGTGTTGCTCAACGTCATTCTGCAAAGCCGCACCAGCTTCGCAGGTATACCGAACTCAGATATGGTGGCATACAGGCAATCCCGTATCGGACTATCGAAAGCTGCTTTAAAATCGATAAAGAGATGATGGGTATCGATCTGTTTTTCGTGGGTTTTTTCCAGGATTTGACGTGGTGTGAAGATCTGGTCTATGGTGGACTTACCAGGTCTAAAGCCGCACTGATAAGGCCCAATCAGTGTGTTGGCAAACGGCTTAAGTCTTTCACACAGTACAGTCGACAGGACCTTGTAAGAGATGGCAAGAAGACTGATTCCCCGGTAGTTAGCGCAGATTGTCGGGTCACCTTTCTTCAGTACAGGACAAAGGACACTGAGATTCCAATCGTCGGGCATGCTTTCAACTAGCCATATTTTGCAGATGAGTTGATGCATACACCCTATCAGCTCATCGCCGCCGGTTTTGAACAATTCAGCAGGCAGGCCATCGGCACCAGCCGCTTTGTTGTTCTTAAGTCGTTGGATCACAACTCGTACCTCGTCATGGCTAGGTGGTGGTACCTCCACACCATCGTCGTTGATTGGTGGCATCGGGTTAATTTCTCCAAAGGCGGGATTGGTGGAGTCATCGCCAGCAAGCAGCTTGGAAAAGTGTTCCCTCCATAATCTCAGTGCACCCTGCATATCCGTAACCAGATTTCCATGTTCATCTTTACAGGTTGATGCTCCGGGCTTGAAACCTTGGGTCAGACGCTTGACTTGTTGGTAAAATTTTCGAGCATCATTCCTGCCCCGTAACACTTCGAGTTTCTCACGCTCGTGCCTTTCCTGCTCTCGTTTCTTGCGTCTGAAAAGGCGCCTCTCATCCTTTCTCTTTTCCCGGTAGTTTTCGTGCACGGCTCGCGTTGCTGCTGACTGCAGGGTTCTTTTGTAGGCGGCGTTTTTCACTGCAGTAGCTTCGCGACACTCCTGGTCATACCATTGATTTCGCGGAAGTGGGCGTCGGAAACCAATGACTTCCTCAGCGGCAGAGCGCATGGAGCGGGATATATGCGCCCAAAGTCCACCGGCATAATCGGGTAGAGAGTCAGGTTGAAGGAGCAGTTCTGAGAGGCGAGCGGAATAGGCTTCGGCCGTCCGATGTGATTGCAGCTTAGCGACGTCCAGCTTTCGTTGCGTACCAGAGCGTACATCCTTTGCATTGCACAGCCGCATGCGTATCTTGGCTGCAACAAGATAATGATCGGAGTCAATATTGACTCCCCGGAACGTACGAACATCTAGCACGCTCGATCGATCACAACATGTTTGAGGTGGTCTCGTGAAAGCTGAACTGACCGACAGTGGGGCCAAATATACCTTCTCTTCCGACCTTTCCGTTGAAATTCCCGAGTAAAATTTTAACGTCATGGGCCTGGCAGCGGTCGTATACTTCCTCGAGTCTCGCATAGAAGGCATCTTTGACAGCATCGTCCTTTTCCTCCGTCGGGGCGTGCGCGCAAATCAAGCTGATGTTGAAAAATCGAGCCTTGACGCGGATCGTAGCCAACCTTTCGCTCACAGGTGTGAACCTGGAGATATGGTGGCGAAGTCTCTTGCTTACTACGAATTCGCGCCTCTCCGCATGGCAGCTGTAGTAGATATCGCAACTTGCTTGTTTAGAGCAACCTTGTCCTATCCATCTTATTTCCTGGATGGCGGTGATGTCAGCCTTAATTTTTCCGAGGGCATCCGCCAATTCGATAGAGGCACCTTCCCTATTGAGGGTCCGGATATTCCAGGTGCATATCCTTAAATCATAGTCCTTTTTTCGTTTGCAGTGGTCGTCAACGTTGAGGGGTTCATTATCCGAGGCTTTTTTAGTCTTCATTGGAGTGTTTTTTTTTACGTGGCGGGTACCAAACCCTGCGCACAACCCAGTTTACTTCCAGGGAGGACACGCTGCACACATTCGCTCACTATCTCAGCGGATGCGGAGATAGCTACCCAGATGGAGCCGCGGGGAGGCTGTGTGTCAACTTGCTAATGGTTGGCTCAGAGATCGCTCTGGCAATCCCCAGGTGGAAAGCAATCAGAAACTTTACTCTGATCAACCAAAAGCCAATCCATCAAATTTAAGGTGATGCCAAGAATTTCAAGCAAAAATTGTTATTTATTATTTACAGTTATTCCTTAAGCAAAGGACAAGAACATGGCATTTTATTTTTGGTTTTAAAACTTTAGCTTTAAAGATATTGTCATGAAATCCTGAAGTTCGAAAAATAGCTATATTTATAAAACAAAAAAAAAAAAAAAAATCAGAATGAGAATGTAGAGAAGCAATTTTAATTTAGTTAGAAGCAGAAAACTCAACGTAAAAGCTTACAGTAATTTCAATCAAAACAAAACCATTTCAATTATCCTTGTTATCTTAGAATCCATTATAAACTTTTTTATAAATATTTTGTAAATTTTCAACTGGGGATTGCAATGGCATACATTTTTAAGACTTTCTACAAAATTTTTGATGTGAGAACTATCTTATGCTTTTTTATTAGAAAAAAAAATTAACATGAATAGTAATTTTTGAGCTGATTTTTAGCCGTTACCACACTAAAATCAAAATTTTAGGTTTGAAAATTACTCATATCGTGTTTGTGTCCAAAAAGTTTTGTTTTAAGATGCTTCTTTGAAATTATAAATCACTTATTGATGAAAGCCAAATTCTAAGGACATAAGCCTACTTAAAACGAGAATCGCACAATTTTTTTTAGAGGAATTAACGTTTTAGGGGTTAAAAATAAGTCCCGTTATAACAAATATATTCATCGGATGTTGTGGATATAGCTTTTGTAAAAAGCGATATAAAATGGGAGCCCTTAGAATGATGTTCATTAGTGCATATTGTAAAAAAGAATATTTTATAAAAAAATATATGACGCAAAAGAAAAATGGTCCAATAAATTTATTATTTTTAATAAGGGTTTATGTCTCAAAACAAGATAAAAGTGGTACGTCATTGTGAAGGAAATCAATTATTATTTCTTAATATATTAAAAAACTATTTAGTGAATTTCACTTTTTCTTAGAATATAACGTTACTTTAACCCTTATATCAATAACCGAGTACTCTTTTCGTACTTTCCGTATGATTTTTCTTTTGTTCCCGTGAAAAAATTTTTAGTTCTAATCAGATCCTCGTTATTTGCTTAATTTTTCATCAACTCATGGATTTTGTATTAAATATTTATAAATAAAAGCAATAACAATTTACGGTTAAAGTTAATACACGCTTTTTCAACAACCAGGGTACCCAGGTACCCGCATACATTATACATACTTGTATCAAATATCAACATATGTATATATGATATAAATACTTTACAAATTCCGTTGTTGTTAGCTTTTCCATTGTCATCAGTAAAAGCAAAAAAAAAAAAACAGTACACAGAATTTTATCACAGTTTTTAACCGTAGAAAGATGTTAGGGTCGTTTTCAACTGAATTTTTTTTTTATTTCAAATGTTTCGAAAACTAACAGCTGTGTTGGTCTGTGTTTTCGTTATTTTGTCAGTAGGTATGTTATGAATGAAAACATGTAGCGTCAGAGTTTATCGATAGTTGTTCATAAGATTTTTTCGACTTTGGAACTTTTTTCGTCATACGGGTCGCTTCCGGCCTGCACGTATTTTTTGATGTATAGGTATGTTTTTGTTCTTTCTGTCGTCGTTCTTTCTGGCGCTTACGTTGTATACAATATTTATTTAGGACTGTAGAAAATCCTCTCATTCGGCACCGATTTATTACTTTGTAATTGAAAAATTTCGTCAAAAATCACAACTGCACAACTTCGGTCACTTCAAACTTCGGGACCCTCTGACTCATTCTACTGTAAATATTTCAGCAAATTATTATATGCAAGATTTTTGTTGATCTGCTAGTCCCAGACCATCATTGCGCATGCGGACTAGCGTTTTAGGCAATTTATAGTGATAGCAAGAATCTTATACTCAGTACTCACTCGGAGCCCAAACATATTGAGCTGCACGGGACTGAAATCAGGGAGAGTGAGTCAGTGTTTTCTGATTTAATTAAGAGACTCTATTTGGATCAAAAGCAGCTACACACAAATTTATTTATGGTTGACACATTGCGGAAAATAAGCATTCTGCGTAAGCTTCTAATCGAAAAAAAAGCTGCCAGTATTCCAATCTACATTCGCCTTCTCCGAAAATACCATTATTGTTTTATATGTAAGCAAGAAACACAATTCACCACCATTTAAAGCATCATTCATTATTCGCCTGATATCGGATCAGCACCAAAGAAATTGCCTAAAGTAGTTTCATACTATAATAAAACAAAATGCCGACAAAATGCTTTCGAGATTCAGTTACGAGCTAACGGTTGGCCGATAAGCATTTTTTCCAACATCGTTGACATTTCAGCGCTAAATGCTTCATCATCCATTTAGTTAAACATCCAGCTTGGCAAGAAAGCATCGAAAACAATAAACTTTTTTCATGAACTTGGTCTTGTTTTGGCCAAAAATCACATGCCCAACAGAGTCAAAAATCTACGAAATGCATTTTTTCTTTTACTTCTGCCTACGCTATCGAAGTCATCATACAATCATAATGACGACAAAAGCAGGAAGCCGGTTCTTCTGCCAAGCGGAACAGAATGGTGCTACTACATGTAAACAAACGGGGTAAATGCACTGTTTTTTTTTATTTTCACCGAAAAGACTTTACCCAAACCGAACAAAAGCGGATTGGATTGCTGTGAATGTAACGAAAATGTTTCCAGAGGAACAGATATCCGAAATGTGTGTGTCAAATGATTTCAAAAACTGGAATTTAATGCAATTTATAAATATAATAATTAAACTTTTTTTTTTACTAAAAAATTATTTTTCTTTGAAATTCCACACAAAATATAAGTCGGTCTACGGTTAGCAGAAACATCATTAAGCAAGCTTTGTTATCTATATAACGAAAATCAAAACAATGAAAAACAAAAATCAACTCGTACTTTGCCTTAATTATATGAATTACTCAGACTTGGGAATTTTCGGATTACATTTTTTTCAATTAAAATTACAAGTAATCCTTAATTGTAATTGAAAAAATAAATTAAAAGTAATTGTATTTGCAGTTTTTTTCAATTACATGTAATTTAAAATTACATTTACATTCTTTTCTAATTACTTTTGTAATTGAATTAGTAATCCATGAAAATGTAATCTTTTTGAGATTTGTAATCCATTACTTCTGCTAAGTAATTTGAAACAAAAATGTATTTAATTACACATTTTTCTGCAATTACAATTATAAAAATTTGAAAAAAAATTTCTTTCAAGCGATAAAATTTTTTAAAATTCGATTCGTTAAGAAAATTTGGTTTGTGGGCTCATGTTATAATGTAAAGATAGAGGCATACCAACAACAATAAGTTTATATACATATATTAGAGCGGTTAAAAAAAAAAAAACTTTTTACTTTTTCGCGGATTGCTATAGCTTTATATGTCTCGACAAAGCTCCTCAAAAGGGTGTTAAGTTGTCTACGTTTTTCAAAGAATATTGATTTTAAAAAATGGTGCAAGTTAAAGAGGTTATACAATTTTCCAAAAAAAGTAGGTAAGTATGCACCCTAAATAAAATTTTTACGATCTTATCTGTGTCTCGTCACATAAAATCCATATGGTGTAAGTTACATGAGCATCGACTTAGCGGTCTTCGAGAAAATGATATTTAATAAATATTCTTGTATAAGATCCACCCTAAAAAAGTATTTGTAGCCTAAGCTATGCTTCTTAACATAAGAGATACTTAGTGTAAATTCAGCGTGAATCGATTAACTTGTCTTCGTGAAAATGATATTTAAAAATACATTTGTATTAGAGCCACCCTAAGTATACACCCTAAATAAAATTTTTACCATCTAATCTGTGCACCTTAACATAAAAGCCATACTGTGTAAATTTCATGAGAATTAATTAACCTGTCTTTGAGAAAATGTTATTCTTAAAATATTTTTGTGTGAGGGCCACCATAAATATGCACCCTAAATAAAAGTTTTATAGCCTATGACACCCGCCTGATTAATACTAACATACTATAAAAATTTCATCTCGATCGGCTGCATATTTTCCGCGTGCATAAATGACAGACAGACAGACAAAAAATGAATTTTATATAATAGAAATATTTATAAACATACAATTTTAGCTCATTTAATAATAGCAGATTTATGGATACGTATTTGTATTTAGTATTAATTTGTTATATCTTGCAATTGATTACTTAAGTAGTTGGAAATTACAAGTAAAAGTAAGCCATTACAAATTTTGTTCAATTACTTACTTTGCTTTTCACTTACATATCGTGGATTACAATAATTTCCGACGAAAATATTTCAATTACAATTATAAGTAATTGCAAATACGTAACTTTCAATTACATTAACATGTAATTGTAATTGAATTATTTCAATTACAAAATTACAAGTAATTGTAATTGCATGTGTAATTAATAACCAAATGTAATTGATTACTCCCAAGTCTGGAATAACTCCTATGGGTAGAAGGGTACCCTGGATATTGAACAACGTAGGTAATTTTGGTTATTGACGTAAGGGTTAAAAAAACCGGTCAATTATTCAGTCGTTGTTGCTTAAAAAAACATTCAAGAAATCTCTTACTTTTGCACGTGAATATTTTATATATACATATATTATTAAATTAGATTTCACATTTCATATTTTCAGAGGTTCCCAACTTATGCCGCTTTTTAGAGAAGCTATATCGCAACTTGTGATCGATATATCTCCAAAATTAGATCAGTTTGAATACATAATTTTACTTTAAATGAAAAAAAAAAAACACTTAAAAAGAGTAGGTTTGAAGAAGAAAATGGATTAACACTCAGCTGGAATTAATCCAAATAATATATCAAAAACAGTTAATCAAACAAAAATGTGTGAGGTATTGAAACCTTTTAATCAATGATAGCTTTTACAAAGTTTAATTGGAATATTGAAAAATTGTTAGGAATCGTCTCACAAAATCGAATTTTCAAAACCATATATTCTCTAAGTTGGTGGTATTTATTAGAGTGTTCGTATATTAATAATATTATTTAAATTAGAAAACAACGTGAACAAAAAGAAACACATAACTATATTCTTTCCAATTCCAAGTTATATGTTGTATCTTATCTTCACTCTTACTCCCATTAAATAGCAAATCTTCGTTAAATTAAACTTTTCACTTTATCGTTCATTCTTCGCAACATTTAAAATTAAATGATTTTATGCTACACTTGTAGGCACATGCATTTGCACATGTGCTCATCAAACACAAATATTCATACACAAAATTCATGTCTGCGGCATTAACGATATGTTGCCACTAAATTTTGCGCAAATATTGCCGCATTACTCATGTATACGTTCATGTATACCTACTTGCCTCAATGTATATGCGCATATCTATCTGATTGCATACACATTTGTATGTAGTTGTAGCTATGTGTGTGTGTTAATCGATTTCGATTGGCACTCATGTTGCATTTTACATTATTGTAGTTTTTTTGATATTGCATTGCCTAAAGTGACCCCATATCTCTCTTGGAAATGAAAAATAGAAAAAAAAACTAAATTATCAATACACACAATACTCGTACATACCTTATTGTTCGTGCAAATTCAATTGTAATCCTTGCTGTAGGATAAACTCATGAATGCATTAGCGTTGGCTTAGTGGTTATGCGCGGAAATTAAGCTGAGGCGAGAGTGCTTCAACTAGCTATAGAGTAACGCTGCACAGTGGGTTGACAGACAAAAAAAAAATAATAAAAATAATTTTTCTAAAGATTTATAATCAAACAAATGTGCATTTTTTTCATTAAAAGCCACTTTTCAAAGAAAGAAAAGATGATGAACTTTTAACTTATCTCCTCCGATGGACTTATCCATATAGCACGAATTCACTGTTTTTAAGGTTCTCAATAATGTATTCAAGTAATTGAGTTTGATGCTGCTTATGTATGTTAGCCTATTTACGGAAGTATATATGAGAATCGCCGCAACGATGACAGCGCAAATATCCTTCGATATCGACAGTAACTTTATTTATTTTTAACCACATCTTAATTTTATTTTGATATTTTAGAATATAAATGCAGAGAATGAATAAATAAAAATTAGCTTTTTTTTCTACTTCTTCTCGTGAATAAATCTTAAGGCGAACAAAGCAATATTTGTGTCAAAATAGTCTCTATGTGCAAGTTTGTATTGAAGGGACGTCATTTTGCTGTGCTGTTGTTATAGTGCTGCCTGGTTGCTATGTATATACCATTTTCTATTAAAGTAAGATTGCTATAATGAACGAGTGTTCTGCAAGACTGGAAACAACAAATGCAGACGTTCTGCACAATAACTATCTGCTATTTGGAGCAACTTTTATAATAATTACAGACTGTAGAATACGTAAAGTATGCAGAAACAGTTAAAAGCTGGTATTTAAAACCACGCGATCAACCAAAGCTGACTAAAATTTCTTGAAAGCTAAGTTCCGCAAAAAAAATGTTTTATGTGCAATTTGAAGTACTTATCATTTATAACTTTTGAAAAAAAAATTTATAAATGAAAAAATAAAGTTTCGCTTAGACAGAGCATTGCCGATCAATAATACTCGCCAATACCTATTTCTTAACTACTAATGACAATATTATTTGTTTGCAAATAATTACAGAAGATGTTGAGAGCAAAACAATATAGATATATCCTTTTTATAAAACACATTTTTGTAACTTCCTTTCTAAAATATCACCAATGAGTTAAATATAAAGTGCTTTTTTCGCACAACAACAATGCAATAAAGAGTAATAAAGTTATGTAGTCAGCCGCGCGACTTCGACGAAAGTATGTTTATCTTGTACGACGTCGAACTCAAAAACTGTTAAAATTGCTTAGAAGACATTGTATCAAACTTTCAATGATGTTTGTGCAACTGGGCTGTGAAAATACTACTGATTAAGTGAAATATTCAGGCTGATCTAATAAAGCTTGACTTTGCTTTACGTCAGCGTCTAAAGGTAGTCATCAGTGACTTTACTCTCTTTGAATGTTTACATATTTTTTGATTTCGGAAGTGGCAGCTCTAAATTTAGGCTTCGCTACGATCTTTATAAAATTATTTAATACACAGATAGATTCGACCCAATTTTAAATTCCATTCATATGATATTTGCTTATTGATAAAGAAAAAAGATCTAATCTTTCCGGCGAATCTTTCTACTCCAGAAATGTAACGTCTTAGGCAAAAATTTAAATGTTAATAATATTGTTTCAGTCCTTAATCAAATATGCACTGATTTATATATATCTTTCTAGTCTTTTGCTCCAACAATTTCTCATTATTTTATCCAATCACTCAATCTTTTTAAGTAAAAAGTCTAACACAAGTATTTAAAAACTTACATGTAATGACTTTACTTTTAACTATTAATTTGAGTAAAATTCAAGGAACACACTTTAACCAGAACGTCTATTGCTAAAACTCGCACCTCGTCGTTTTACTTACGCGCTGACGCTAATCAAGGCACGCGAACCGCTGCAAAGATGAATTGCACCGCGTCACGTGATGGCGGCAGCATGCTGATTGTGAATTGCTGTTTCTGTTATGCGAATTACAATTCTTGAGCAAGTATTTTGCTTTCTTTTTGTGTATTTTTGTTTTTCTGTTCCTCACTTTTATTTTGACAATAACCTAATAGAAGGGAAGAAAATATCCGCTGCAACAAATGTTAAGTCCTAGTGCGCAGCAATGTTTGGGGGCTAAAGTTTCGGCTTTAAGAACTTTTAGTCTAAATGCGTTGTGGTTGCTTAATTGTAAGAATCCTTGGTATCTTGGCATCTGAAAACTAATGTTGTTTGAACACGAAGAGGTTGAATGTTAACTTTTACATTGTTAGATTTTATGAGGTATTTTGATGGCTATTTCATAATTAATACAATTTAATTAGAGAAAGATATTAAATGTGTATTGGTTATATGTTAAAGTGATAAACACTTAGTAAAAGAAGTTTAAAACATCTTCTTTACCAGAGGTAAATTTTTAAGTAAAATTTGAAAAACTTTCAGTAGACTTAACAACGTTATATGTTTTATACACGTTTTTGAAAAAAAAAAAAACTTAACTATTCAATATTAAAGGAAATCCTTTGAGGAACTTTGTCAAAACATGTAACGCTATAGATATCCACTGACACATCGTGAAATTTTTTTTTTGTGAGCCGCTCTAATCATAATGTATCAATTCCACAAATAAATTGTCAAAACATGAAATGTTGGAATTAAGTTTTTCTTTCTAATTTTTGTTGGAAAGCTAAACTAAGTTAATCTTATAAGTTCACTGAAACTCAAATTTTGCTAGAAATAATTTTATTCTTAGAATTTCTCACAGCGAATTTAAAAAAAATAATCATTACCAAAATGGAATCTCAATTTTTCAAATTAATGAAAAAAAAAAATTTAAGATATTTTGGTTTTGGTACGTTTTAACTACATACATTCAATTCCAATGTAGGATTCCGTTGTCATTTGACCTTCAATTTCGCTCAGTCTTCCAACAGTTTTGATGGTCATACACCCTTACATCATAATTGAGTCTCCTCCAAACTTAAGTGCGGGATGTGCAACTGTTAATAAGCCATTGCTCGAAGAGACACAGAAAGCTGCGCTTGGAATTTGCAAAATATTACAAAGACTGAAGCGCAAATTATTGTGATCAAAATATATGATCAGATGAGACTAAAATAAACCGCTTTGGATCGGACGGCCGTGAGTGGGTCTGGAGGGATAAGGGCTCGAAACTTCAGCCACACCACGTTAAACCCACACTTAAGTTTGGATGAGACTCAATAATGGTGTGGGGGTGTATGACCACCAAAAGTATTGGCAGACTGAGCGAAATTGAAAGTCGAATGACAACGGAGTACTACATTGGAATTCTACGAAGTCATTTGCTTGGCACTGTAGATGATTTGGAAGTGAGTGCTTCGGATATTGTCTTTCAACAGGACAATGATCCAAAGCACACAACAAAAATGACACGAAAATGGCTTCTGGATATTAGAATTCCAACGTTGAGTTGGCCACCTCAATCCCCAGACCTCAATCCAATTGAGCATCTATCGGTGATACTAAAAAAATCAATAGTAGACGAAACATGTACTTTACATGAATTGTGGCCTAAGGTGCAAAATGCATGGGATGCTATTGCTTTCGAAACTTGTTAAAACCTTGCAGATAGTATGCCTAGTAGAATAAAAGCTGTTATTGGTGCTCGAAGAGGCTATACAAAAGCGTGATCAATTTAGTGAGTCCTTGTATGTATGTTCTTGTTTTTTAATTAAAAAAAAACTACCAAAAACAATTAAAAATTATAGGTATCGTAATTTGAGTTTTCAAAAATGTTTAAGTTTAATTCAAAATTGCATTTACGCTTGAGCCCTTAGACAAAAATGGCCTCAAAAACTTTTACTTGACGTCAAATATGACCCCGGTTTTTCCAGTTTAGAGGGGTTTTTCCAAATTTTCGGGACCGACTTTTTTTTTCTTAATTTGACTACGAGAAACCCGAATTCGTACTCCATTTTTTGAGATATATAATGGTCTAGGTTTTGGTCTCTAGGGGTAATGCAGAATAAATGACAATGACAATTATTTTATGTTTGCAGTGAGAGAAAAATTTTAATTTTTCATAATTTTTGAAACATTTAAGAAATTAAATTTTGTCCATCCATATTAATGCAAATTTAAATATTAAATTTCACTTCTGATTTATTGAATCACTCCATTTTAAATTAACCTCCTTCCCCTCCTTTTTACTGGTCATGCCGTTAACATTACGTAGCAACAAATGAAGCAGCAAATTTCTTTAACTTGACAACATTTTCTTGTTCATCTAAAATATCATTCACTTAATTTCTGTACCTTCACCGCAGGCTGTTTTTTTTGTTTCAGTGACCGCACCCCTCTTTTTATACGGAACAAGTAGTTTTCTTTGTTTCAGCAAAGCACCACCCGTCTCGTGTTGTTTGTTGGCTTACATTTTTATGTGAGTGAATTTAAACAAAAACCAAAGTTGTTGTTTTTTGCTGTATGGCTTTTACAACGCTTACAAAATGTTGCTATGGCTTTCATTGTTATTTTTGCTGTTTGGTTGGCAGTCATTAAATTCTAATTGTTGCATGTTTGACAATTATGTTAATTTAACCTTAACACAATCAAAACTATAGTGAACGAGAATGCGACATTTAAAATTAAAATAGGATTTCGTTATGGTTTTTACTGTAAGTCCGTTTATTAAATGTTAACATATCTAATTGCATGTAATTTGCTTATGTTAAATGCTGTTGCTGCAGTTGCTTTCAATTTTGCATTGTGTTCACTTGTTGCTCGCTGCAGTTTTTTAATGTTTATTTTTAAAGTGAGACAGTAAAAATAAACTTTATTGTATTGACAAGGAGAAAAACTGAACTTAGTTTGACGTAGAAAGTTAGTAGTATTTGCAAATAATTAAGATTTTTTGCTTATAACAAAGAACATATTTCACAAAGTAATTACATATAGCAATATTAAGATTAAAAGAAATGCTCCGTTTAATAAAACACTTACTCTTAAAGCAAAAGTCTCTTATTTTTAAGTAGTTAATTTTTCTAGGCGTGAAAATAAACTATTCTTGTCTAATATGGCGGCCCAAGGAGCATCACCTCAAGAAATGTGTTTTAAGAATCTGATTTTGACCGACAATGATGTTATTATTAAAAATAAGCTGAAAGTAGTAGTATCACAGATGGCTGGTAAGGTTGAAACAAAAATTTAAATATTTTTGTTTTTTGAAAAAGAAATTCTCCTCACCTCAAAATTTTCATCTCTTTCTGATATTTGTACAGGTCTAAAATAAAATTTTAAGTGAAAATAAAGCTGTGATTTTTCAGGAAATTAGCTTTGTTTCTTCTCATAAAAACCGCTATAGCTCTGCTAATTTTCAACCATTTTGAAATTTTCTTAAAGATTCTAACAGAAAATAAGAAGAATAAGAATCAAAAGATAAAAGCTAATTATTTTGTTAATAATTGAACAATTTTATATTGAACTTTTTTAGTCATTTTTATTCAACAAACATGACAAAGATAACAAGTGGATCAATTTAACCTGGCAAGTGGTGACATATGTTTAGGCTATTACCACGTATATACATATTTATATACATATTTATTAGCAGTGATCAATATTAATTAAATGATACTCCTGCCATTTTTAGCAACGATCAATATTCAAGTAAAAATTTTTTACAAGTGGATACAATGCTTTATTTATTAAACAAACTTTGACAACAAAGGAAAAACAACAAAAAATACAAAATTTTACTTAATGGATGTAATACGCTTCATATAACAAATTTTGATAGCAAACATTGTTTTATCTGAAAGCAAATGCATTCTTCAAATTAAATGAACAATAAAATATAAATAAAAGATATTTTGAGAAACAATTTTATAAATAAAAAATTTAATAGAGTTTTTTAATTATAATAATTATTTTAAAGCACAAATGACTACAAGTCTTTTTATTTTAATCCCTATGTTTTTTTAAAGAATTCATGTCAAAAAAAGTTCAAAGAAAAAAATTCAACAAAAAAACAGAATGTACAATTACCGATATATTTAATATGGGATGAAAAGATTCAGTTTAATTCTTCTAAAATAAATTAAAAATATAAGAGCTTTAGTTAAATATTAGTTCTTGTAGTAGATAGAAATTAATCCAAAATAACGTAATATATAAAGTAAATAGTATCTACACAAGTCATACCGTATCAAAGATAAATTGAAAAACGAATATGTATTTGTACTTTTGCACTATCCTATCAGTGAATTCATAAAATATGTACTAAAAATAAAACTTTAAGGTACTCTCGAAATTATTCAGGCATGTGCTATTTTCACTTCCACGTGGCATGCTATAACTGCTGCTAATATTCACGTGGTTTTACCGCACTGCAACTAATTTCGAACAATTGTTCAATAGCAAAATTGTTCATATAAGGCGCCCAGTTGCAAAATCGCCCAAGTACCTTTTTCATGCTTTTGGAAATACAACGAAAAACGTTTATCTTCATCTATGTTCATTGAAAAGTTAAAATGTATTTCCCACATAAAAGTTTATAAAATTTCTTACTCAAATCGCACGTCATATCAGACTTTTTGAGTTTAATTTGCCTATGTTTTTGAGAAAAAAATGTTGGTCTTGGCGGGTTATGATACCAATGTACTGGACTTGACCGGTTTTGACATAGTAATCAACAAATTTTGTTTGAAAAAAAAAAGTGGACTTGACCGGTTTCGATTACAAGGCGTTGAATAAATCTTAAATACATAGTTACTTTAATAATGTAGAAACTATTATGGGCCTAGAATTAAATGCAGAGTAAAAAAAATTTTTAAAAAAGTTTTTTTTTTATTTTCGACAAACTCCCGAGGCCCTTAAAAACTATGTCTGCGTCATTTAATTTTCGTTCCGAGAAAAACCAATGGAGCACTTTTGATTCTTCTGAAGGGCCTTTCACATTTTTTATATGGAAAAATAGCATTATGGGACAGAAAAAAAATTTTAAATTTTTTAACGTCAAATTTTTTTGCAATAACAAAAATAATTTTTATTTTTCAAGCCAATTCAGGTATCCATACTGTGAAAAAATAAAACTTATGAGCAAAAAACACATTTTTTTAGGCAAAAAGAACCTTCAGGAGAATCATAAGTGATCCTTTGGTTTTTCTCGGAACGAAAACAAAATAAGGCATATATCGTCTTTAAGGGTCCTTCTTACTTATGAGTCAGTGTCCGGCTGACTTTATTTTGCTTCATACAAATCGACCCGGTCAATGTCTCTATTAAAAGTAAACCGTTTTTGACGTTTTGTATGAGCATAATCTAACATGAAATGTCCGAGGTTAAAACCAAATGGATGATTCCTGCGCACGGGCCTGGCATACCAGCACACCTCATTTCACCTTCCCATGAATACCTAAATGGAATTAGTTTTAGCACACGCCTTCTCTTAACATATGTATGTGAAAAATGGTAATGAGTGCAAATTCACAAGTAAAAAAATGTCAAAACTTGGATTTTTTATCTGTCTGAAATACGAATGTACGATGTTTATATTGTATATTAAAGTACCTATTTATTTTTTATTTTGTTTTTTTGGTTTTGTGGCACTTCAAGAGCCAGGCAGCATGAGTAAACGATGACTTTGAAGTCAGAAATGAATAAAAATAAATGATTGGGATAGTTAAAATTTATTTATTTATATAGTTTTATTTATTAAAATAAAATAAAAACTGAAAAAGTAACCAGCGAGAAATAAAATATTACACCCAACGCGTTTTGATGTTACTCCCTTAAAAAAACAATAGCAGCTCACACATTTCAAAAGTCAACTTAAAATGCAAAACGTAGCATTTCCATTTGTTGTTTGTTTATGTTACTTGATGTATTATGTTTAATTTCCTGATGAAATGCAGTTATCCTTAGGAACCAACGATGCAAGCAACAACAACATGAAAAAACCAAGGCAATGCAACAACGCTCTTACCAACAACTACAAGGAGTGAAGGCCGCAGATAACACTGCAATTTTCATTGTCTTAACTTAATTTCTCACACTCCATATACAAGTAAATAGCAAAATTACAATAAGAACAACAACAAAATATGTAATTAAATTGTATTCCTTCCCGTGTGCATGAGCACGTAATCCTGCGCCTGAGTTAAAGTTACAGAAGTTTTGATGATGTTGAAGCTGATATACTCTTACCTACTTTAAAGTTGAACCCATTTTCTACCGCATTTATTCATAAAAAATTAAATTTCAAAATCTGATCACTTTTGGTTTACCTGCATGAAAGCAATTGAACACAAATCTTATTTAACAATTTCTGATCTTATGATCGGTGTTACTGCGGCTCTTGGACATTGATATGTATATTCTACATGTTTTTTGAGTGCTCGAGCTCTTTGCTGCCTCGGATAGAAAAAGCACGTAAGCCTTTTGCTTTACTATACCAAGCGGAGTGTGCACACGTTCTGGAACTTCACTTTTTTCCACCTTGCTAATTCATCAATATCCCTATGACCTAAAACCTAAATCTTGTCTTCCTACATTGTTCTGCTAATTTAAACTTCATTGTTTCTGAGTTCAGAGCCTTGATGGTAGTCTGGCTATCGGAGTAGATTACTATGTTCCGCAAAAAGTAGCAAAAACATTTGCTTAGAAAAACCTACTTGAGTTAGGTAAGCGAAAAGTTCGAGATATTGCTGGGTATCTTGAGTATACCCCCGCACCTACCTAGTCTTTCTTTGATCCATCGGTTAAATTTAGGTCAATAGGGCTCTCCTCCCATCGAACCCTCTCCGGAAACTTAACCTAAAAGTTTTTCTCGAATTTTAGTGTGGGTAGATGTAATTGGTTGGAAGATTAGCCAGTATTGCATCGCTATCCAACAACCTGTTCCTCTGAGTCAGATCAAATAATAAGGCGTGGTCTCTTAAGTCAATATATTAGGATGTTTCATGTCTTAGAGGATATTGCGGGTTTCCGTGGAAAAAGATCTGATTGCCCCATTCACCCCACACAATCAGTCCTCCGCACACTTGCTAACTTTTTTTGGGTTGTACATTGCTAATGGCCGGCAACCACACTAAACAGCCGTAGGATAAGATTAAGCGCACCACAGCTGTGCACATCCAAACTTCCATTCTTGGTTGAAGAACCATTTTTAGTAAAACGTCTTTCTCCAGGCATAGTAAGCTTCACACGCAGAGTCTGCTGTCCGCTCGGTGTTGTCTTTCCAATTGAGTTTTGAATCTGAAATAGGTATGCTAGTTACTTATCTTTATTAGAAAGTAAAAAAAATATGTTCTTCAAGTCGGCGAAGGTCGAATTGTGGCATTGGTATGATTGGTATGAAGACCTTAAGAGATTTATTACAACTTCTGCTCACATAAGGTATGAAAATGACTGTCCTTTCTCCGGCTGGAGCATTGATATAATTTGACATAAGAAAGTGCAAAGAAAAATGTGATGGCTTGGGCATCAAAGATTATTAAAAATATAAAGATTAAGATAAACACAGATAATCGCAGAGAGAGAGAGGGAGAATGGGATCAAGTCTCTTTCAATTTAGATAAAAATAGCAACAGAGAGAGACAGAGAGATCAAATTTCAGAGAAAGAGACCAAATATCCAACAATTTGGATAAAAATAGCAACAGAAATTGAGTTTCGAGAATCTACAAGTTAAGATCCAAAATCTAATAAAAATCTGCAGCTATTGCATTATACATTTCTTTTGCACATGTACATTAGTACATTAGTACATTAGTACTCTAATATTAAAATAAAATTGTGCCTTAAAGAAACCTAAACTCGAAATGGGTTAATGTAAGTAACTCAACTATGGCATTCATTGGCTTCTACAATTTGACCAACGAACAGCAAACGCCTTCTGACATTTATTATTGGATTTGTTGTGCTGTAGTTGTTACTCTTTTTACAGCAATTGCTGTCGTTGCTGTATAGTGTATAGTGCCTTAAGCGCTTGCTGCTTCGAGCCAACTTAAATTTCCTTATAACATGCAAAGTAGTCAAGAGGACGACTGATGTTTTCTTCAGTTACTTTTCTTCTATTGTGTCTTTATTTTGTGTTGTTTTTTTAGTAGTTTCTTAATTCATGCTAGAGCTGCTAAATTTTGTTTTATTTTCCTAGTTGTGGTCTAACGTTGCCATTGTTTTTTTTTATAACATCGGTGCAGTCTAATTTCGTAGATTGTTTTATTGTTTGCATACTGTGGTGGTATTCAGTGCAAAAACATTAAATCAGAGAACTATGCAAAAACAGAGCAAGAAATGTTAATAAAGTTGCCTTCGAAATGAGGCTAAAAACGAGTTGGGGCTTGTGAGCCATAGAAGTGAGTTGTTAGTTGTGGGGTACAATCAGATCGGACAGCTTATTGCATTTAAATGTCTTAATTCGTTTTAAGGAGTTTTGATTTTCCAATATTTGAGTAAATTTTAAGCTGTTTAGATATTTTGAAGCATTGTGCATAAGTTAAAATGTCATATGCGTTGCTTCCATGAAAGCAGCAAGAACAGCTTGAGTCTAAGTTGACACTAAAGTTTGAAATTCATTTTCTAACAGAAACATTATTTAATATATGAAAATACTAATTTTGTTGAAATTTGTTGAGTCTGGTCAGACCCACGTGCGCTTGATTCACGAACAAACTTAAAACACAATTTTTCATTACAAATTCATCGGAAACGTACCGTACCGTGACCGCTCAGAAATACTTAGAACAGAAAAAGATAAACTAATTTGATAACCAATTTGGTCTGAAAAGACCCATACGCTCATCGGAGCTTCGAGAGAGAATAATTTAAAAAAAACCGGCACAATTATCGCTGTTCAGAACCACCCTTAAATTGTAAGTACCTGCCATTCTTTTAAGATTAAATGGGCACAGTAAAATTATTGCAAAAAAAAACTAGTCCAAACTCGTTTGTTTTCACCATAGTTTCCTAATAATTACGGTTTCAATATTGTGTCAATGGATTTGGATTCCATAGGGTATTGATATATAGCGATAAATTTATAAAATGTTTAAAAACCAAAGAACGCCAAACCAAATTGGTTGTTTGTTAATTTTTAATTAAAAAGTAAAGGAAAATTTATTTCTTTTGGAAATTTCCAAATGATTAATTAAATTCCAATTCATCATCATTTGCCTAAGACGAAAGTGGTTTTGCTCATAAAGTTTAATTTAGCAATAACAACTACTTTTGTGGAAAATTTTTTGGTCACACAGTAGAACCGTGCTTTCGACATTTATTTTGTGATTAAGAAAATATTCATTATAATAAATAAAATTATCATAAGTAAAATTATTAAGTTTTAAAAATTCGATTTTAATTTAGGCTTGTTAATCGAAATATGTATGCTCTGAACTACCTGTAAATTATTCACATAACTTTTATGACTTTAGAACAACAAAACGAGCTCATTATCTCAGAAAAAGTCTCATTGCTCAGTGTTTAAGCACAATCATAAAAAGTTGATTTCACAAATTATTTTGAAAACAATGCGTTTTTTTTTTGTAAAAATGCTTCTACAATACGAAATTTAAATGTCGTGAAATAATAATGAAGTGAAAGGATGAAAACAAATAGCAATTGCATATAAAAACCTAGCGAGGCGAATATGACATTTACTTAAAATTTTTTAAAGTGAATTTGTTAGAAACATTAATTTAATCCTGAAAATCCTAAGTTGTGGAAAAATTTTTAAAACGGAAGATTACTTATTACATAAATTATAATTTTTGATATAACCCTGGCTTCAACAAATATTTTGGACTCAATTGACTTGAAATATTTTTGTTTTCCAAGCATAGTTTAAAATATTCTTGCATAAATAGTACTGTCAGGTTCTTTCACAGCTCTGAAAGAACTCGCGAAATAATAACTTTTAAAAGCTAAGAGCACTATTTTGTAGCATTTACGAAGTACTGGAGATTATTTAGGTTATGTCGACTTACTCGCCAGTAAAGATGTTCGCATAATTAAGAAAGGGCAATGCTTTCATTATAATAGAAATAATGTCAAACGCTAGAGATCTATATCAAAAATAAACTTTATTGTGAACAATTAATATTTGTAGTATTTTTTATCAAGTCTTTTGACGTCTCATCAAAAATTAAGTCATTGCAGTTATAAGCAGAGCTGCTTTGGCACGGCAGTATAATCAGCATTTCAATACAAATGACTTTTGACCTTTCTTAAATTATTAATGTTTTGAGAAAATAAACTTTCTGGGTGAACCTTGAGCAATGCGTTGGCTAGAAACCCCAACAAAAGGTGCAGGTAACAGTTAAATAGTAAATTTAAATAGCTCCCAGTACACCCATATAATAAGACATACTCGTATATATGTATAAGCACAGCTATGAGCACATACATTGTTACATGCATACGTATGACTTCCAACGACAAGACCATTGAAGCGAGTCCGTCTTGCGGTCGTCATTAAAAATCACATTAAGTTAAGCGGTACTGCGAAAAAAAGCTTTTTGCTTCTTCCAGTAACAACTGTTTCCTTTGAAGCAGCTGCTCTTCGGTTTGATTTTTCGTAAGTGTACACACGTGTGTAATGAAGAATATGTAGGTAGATATGTATCTAACAATGTTTTCGCATTTTATATTCTCACATGCAAAGGTTAAGAAGTCATTGTGGAACATGAATTTGCATTGTAATCTTTTTGTTTCTCTAAAAATAATGTACTTCGTTCGGCTTATAGTAATTAGGGTGGATATTAAAACAAAAAATATTTAGTTGCTTGCAGTATCAATTCAAATAAAGTGAGAGATACACTCTAAAACATTAGCTCACACACACACACACACATTACTACTACCGCATATAGCATTGTTAATGCCATAGTTGTGGCTACAGCAGGAGGCAGGACCTCCTACGCCCTGAATTAGCATATTGTCGGTTTTCATTGTATGTTGGTTGTTGTTATTGTTCCTTACCTTTTGTTAGAAACCTAATGCTGTGCAGCAATGCAATGAAATTATTTTTTATGAAGCAAACTTCTAAAGGAATTCTAAGGATAATAACAGAGGATATAGAATAAAAGTCAAAAAAACTAAAAGTAAAACGTTCATTTTTCTGCTAAAGTTGCTGTTATAGTTGTTACTGTTTTTGATTAAGTATTTTAAGGTTGCTTGCTTGGTCGATTGGTAGGTCGACCTGTATAGCTTGGCGTAATCCATGGAGGCGTGGCTTAAAATTATAAAGAAAATTGAGGTAAGGTTAAGTAAGTGAAGTCGAGGCAAACAAGTTAAGTATAAAGTAGAGTTATTGCATTAAGAATAAAAAACTGCAAAGCCCAATGCCAATAGAAAACACCTTTGCTGCCAGAAGGTTAAACGTTTTCTGCTCAGGAATTTAATATATTTATTTTCTATTGTAAGCGAATTTTCAATAGCATGAGCACTAATTACGTTTTTTCTTTTTTCTGCGCTATATCTTGAAATGAAAATACATTTTTTCATATCTTTTGAAAAAATAAGTAGCACAACTAAGAAAATAATTGTAGGATAAAACAAGCAATTATGCATAAACTAAGGAACAGAACCACTTTACTGAAAATTGCGATCTTTTGATGGATCCTTGTTGTACCCTCAAGCTAGTATTGTGTAGATCCCTTTGTCTTTCTAGTCCTCGTAAAATAAAATTTGATTTTGATCAATAACATCCAAATCGCATTAAATTTGGTGAAACCTTTTTTAATAAATTTAAGAAGAGAGGTTTTGAGCTTCTTATTTTGATTTTACTTTTTAATTTAACTCGGGATTTTCTGATGTAAAAAGTTATGACCTATTATTGTAGTAAATTTTTATTATTGGTGGAGTAAATTTGCTTATTTTTTTCAAGGCAAGGCACATTAGCTTTTAATCCTAGGTAGCATATTTTACGCTACGCCGCTGTAACTGATGCGTAAAATTGCGTGGCGCACTTGTGTTGGCTAGTAATGAAGATTTTTTTGATTTGATTTCATCTCTGAGCCCCACGATAAGTGATTTTTATTTCTATGCCGACTTCGCCGACATATTCGGATTGAAAAGTTTTTTATGTCATTTCAAGTAAATAAAGCTAGAAATCGTTTTCTTAAATTCAATTCCCGCAATCAACATTTCAAGATAAAAATATTTAGTTATATCAATTGTGATACAGAATTTTTTGTAAATTCATGGCGAAAGGACTTGATTCAATTGTTGATATCATTCAAAGATTAAAAGCTCCAACTTCAACAAAATAAAATTGGTAATCAACTTTATTAATTAAATGGTACAATGACTCCGAGTGCATTCCAAGGAATTAACATTTGGAATCGTCTATTTTTTTAATTCAATTGGAAAATGAAAGAACTCGTTTGCAACACATATTTTATTTCCAATCAAGAGAATTTATATAACGTATCAACTCTTTTGTTTTCATGACAACACAATTGCACATTTATTCGTATACATGCAGAGAACAATAAAAAAACTAAACTAGAAAATAGAGGATGCAATTTGAACAATTGATAATTTTTTTTATTCAATTTAATTTACTATTAAAATTCTTGGAATGAAGTTAAAAAAAAATGAATTCCTGTTATGATTCATCAATCAGAATCGGATTGAGGAAGCCATGGAAGCGAAAAAACTTAAATATATTTCAAATTAGATGGATTGGAACTCAAAACTATTCCTCATTTACTTGAATCCAAAAATCAGTCAATTTCTTTCGCCATGAAATCGAAAATTCGATACCCAATTCAAACAAATTGAAAACCTAATATCATACGAAGAGATGAGATAAAAAACCCGCCAAGTCTAAAAAAATTAAAATGTGTGACATTAAAGGAAGGGACAGAAAAAATGTTTGTCTACAAGCCTACATACTGTATATTGTAAAAATAAATTTTTCCCTTTACAAGCTTTTGATTGCAAAAATTTCTGATAAATTCTATTATCAATACCCGCCAAGTCCACATTTCTGAAAATCAAAACCCTTCAAGTCCAATTTTATTTGTTATTCGGAGTGAAAAATTCATTTGTGAAAAAAATATGGGTATTCCAAAAGCTGTGAGAAGTAATCCAAATTAAAAGTTATCAGTCCTTATTAATATCATATAAGAGTATTTAAATCATAAAACCACCTTAACCCTAGGAGGTTCAGGGATTTTTTGACGCTAACTGGTACAACCAGGTCTGCGCAGACCTATATGGGATTTGTATTGGAATGCATAGGCGGGTGTCCTAAAAGTATGTGTAAATGTGGTTTATGCTATGAATAAGACAAAGTGAACAATAAAAACACAATTTAACATTTTCTAGGTAACGATTTACCATATTTTAGTTATTATAGGTGTGAGAGGTCTACACAGACCTACTTGTGCCATATGAACCATTTCGTTTGAAAACACGAATAAAAACGAACACAAGACCATAAACGGTCGAATTTTGTGCTCATCGTGTTCACTGTAGCCGCTTCTGGGAAGTCATGGACGGATTCATCTCTAACACCCAAACAAAAAAATTTAACACACTTTTATATGCAAAAGGTCTGTACAGACCTGGTTGAAAGTCCTAGGGTTAAGAATATTAAAATCACAAAATACAGAAATATAGTAAGAATAAACGTTGTTTTGAAATGAATTTAAGCTAAGCCATTTTTAGAAAATGATTTCGAAACCTTTTACTATTTTTTTTTTCAAAATCTGTCTCAAGGTTTCACTTTCAAAACCAGCCAAGTCCAAACGTTTTTTTATTATAGTCCTTATAGATTTGTTCATAAAATGTAATGAAAAATCAGGATTTTAATAACTTTTGACAACTATTACAATGGATAAATCTACTTTTTTACCATAGTTAAATTTTAGTGTAAAATATGGACTATATGGCGGGTCTTGCATCTCAACTCTTCATATTTTGATTGTTTTGCAACTGTTCTGGCTATGGATCAACCCTACCAAGAAAAAATGATTTCCTCATTTTTTAGTTTCGATATCGATAAATGCATTACGTAGTTTCTTTTTCTATTGAAATGAAAAACTCGATTTTAATTTCTTAATCCTTGGAACTTAATTACTATTTTTCAATTTCAAAATCCTTTCCATTGATCGGAATTGGCAAAGAAATCAATTACTTTTGCCAAGGTTTCAGAAAAGATGTTTTCAAGTTCCAATACCTGAATATTGAAATTTTTAAGGAATTTGATTCCCAAAGGTAAAATTTCTTCGCAACTCTGAACGCGATCAGATAAAATTTTTGCAACGGAACACTCCAAGAACTTAACCACTTGAAACATTTGTATTGGGTTCATTGAGGACAACGCTGCAGATACGTATAATATTACTTTTGTATGACATATCTGACAATTTGATTATACGACACGGAGATATATCATCTGGAATCAGTGAATTTTCCTCAAAAACTGCCTTCTTCGAAGCGATATAACTGATCAATCAAGAAGTCAAGCTAGATTACAGCAACATTCTAGCCAACATTCTTATCCAACACGAAGTTATTAAGAGACACCTAGGCTCGCAAAGTAGTAACAGGGTATAAGTTTATTATGAGCAGAAAAATATGTCAAATTCACTTTTAAAATGTTTTTTTATTCTATCACGCATTTACTGTCGAAAATTAAAAATAAATTTTCTCAAAGTTAATTTTTGACAAGTGATACTAAGCTATATTAACAGCGTTATAATTCTTCATATCCTTTGAATTTCAAGAGATTTTTCAGACTTTATTTCACTCAAATGTATACGAACTCGCAGAAACACCATGCAGTGTAATTCCTGATGAATATCATAAATTGGTATTAAGACCGATATGTGATGGAGTGTGATGTGTGCGTGACATTAAAACATTGACATACATAATCACTCACGTGCTTACACACACACACACAGTCTCGCGTAATCTAAACTGTTTAACACCAATACCAATGTAATTATGGTGAAGGTGAAAACTTTTAATCAACAATGAAGTGTTGCAAACCCGTCAATTGATGAATGACGGCGAAAAAAAAAACCAACATCGTCAAGAGCAGAGAGTGTGAAAAGAAAAACAACAGCAACAATACAAAATAGGGTGCACGATGTTGCCAGTATATAATTTAAATGGAGTAAAAACCAATAATAACTAATCGATAGCAAACATACTTTAAAAAATTTACAAATTTCAGGTTGAATAAAATAGAACACAATTTAAAATTTAATGTAATTACATTTTATGAAGAAAAATTAAGCGAAAAATAAAAAAAACCGAAGCACTGAAGTAACTGATGTAAGGCAATGAGAAATGCTCGAAAGGGTTCAAACTTTCAATACCTCAATTACTTTATTGCCTACTTTTCGGTAAGTAAAGAAGAAATTTGAATCATGCACGTTTTTGATTGCGTGTCAGAAAGAAAGAAAAAAAATGGCAAACTCATACACACACACTTACCAATATGGGCTTGTTTAGCTGTTTGTATGTTTGTGTGTCTCCTTCGCCTACCAATAAACTTAGACGCTTTTTCTTTAATTAAAACGTCGTCGAATTTTTTATTTTTTTATTACATATCGTCTGTGCATGCATTCTGCTTGTGTGTTTGCGTAATGTAGGTGTGGAGTTCATTTGTGTGTGTGTAAATATTGGCTTTTTTATTATATTTTTGTTATGGCGCTTCGTATTTATTTTGGCTTTTCAACTGTTCTACCCTTTACCAATGTTGGCTTACATGCCACACTTTTACTACAATTCGCTGACACATAACGTTGAAATGTCCTTTTTGATTTCTGACAGGATATTCAATGATTATTAGTTAATGTGTTTGCGTGATTCTGTTTACTTTAACCTATTTTATGAGTTATGGGTTGGCAACCAAGTGAAATAAACCAAACGAATGAGACCAAATGTATGAAATGGAAAAACGAAATTAAATCAAATGGAAAAGATATTTTTTTTTTGAGATTATTTTAGAACTACTCAACCTGAAAAAGTTGATTGAACTTTTACTTTAGTAAAAGATCAAAGGTTGAAGTGCTTCTAATATTAAGTTCTGTGTTGAAAAAATTTATAACCCTTTGTCATTGGTTTTTTTTTTTGCTCAGTAAAAAAAATGACAATTATATGACCCTTCATGATGTCGACAATATCTGACAATAGCTACCCCGTTGGCTTTATTTATGGGAACAAAAGTATTTTATAACAAAGCTAGTAATTTTCCAAAAAAGCTTGGGAATATTTTTTGCAAAACTTTTTACAAATTTTTAGATATCCCGCTTTTCGACAAAAGTGAAAATTAAACAAAATCCAAATTACCGATCTGATTAACCAAACATATGTTGATGTATTGTTACCGATAATTCAGATTTTTACGTTACTTTCAAAATAATTCGGAAGTTATATTTTTCTTTCTTATTGAATGTCATCCCTGAAAGCTGCAAAAGTCTATGGTTTAATTATATAGACTAATGGTTTCAAATAACCCAAAAGAAGAAGTCTCTACTGTTATGATACATATGTATTTTGGGGGTCAACGTGAACTTTAATTTGAAAACATACAGTATAATTTATCCAAACGAGCAAAGATTTTAGTTTTGGGTGGAGTTCTAAAATCCATAGTAAAAAAATTGGCATTTTTCGAAAAATTAACTGGGCAAAACTCACCGGAAACGTATTCAGCGAGCGTAAATACAAATTATCTGAATTTATTCGAAAAATGGAAACAAAATCCGTAGGAGTCCGCATTTAGGCATATAAAACGTTTACTGCCAAATACAGTCAAAAAACGATCAGTTCAACCTATAAAATTTATTTTTTTTTGACCGAATATTAAATGGATCCTTTTTACATAGGTACAATGTACCTGGTACATATGATAGAAGGTTATTGATCAAGTGCCTCTACAAAAATGAATACTTTGTTTTTTGGGTCATTCCAATATATGTATATCATTTTATTATATAAAATAGTTTTCTGTTTCAGAAACTTTACTTATAGAATGATTAAGGACAACAAAATAAATCGAAATAGGAAGAAAGAAAAAGTAGCGCAATTTTAATTTATTTAAATACACAATTTTTGGACGAGGCCAATTTTATGTCGATCTGTCAAAGTGCAAGAAACAGAAAGTAGTGTTTGTTGTTGAAAGAAAAGATATTTCAAAATATAGTACTTGAAGAAGCACTTCAATAAAAAGTTGCGATATAAAGTGAAATCTACATTAATTTGTTTGTCTTCTACAAAAAGAACACGTTGAAAGAAAAGGATTTGGGTGAGGCCTAAGCCCACGAGCAAATCAAATGTCGTTCATGAGTAATTTTTACATACCTTACTATAGTGCAACTGCACTTGTATGCAGAAAAGCATCGTAGTTTAAATATGACAAACCGCTATGGTTATTTTGAAAAAATATTTAAAACTGAAATCTGTGGTGGCTCCAGGATGAAAGATTTCTTATAATGGATAATATATCTATTATTGCCATATCGAAATATGAAAAAAATTAAGTCCTACGCAAAACGCGATAAAAATGAAAATATAGTCAATTGATGTCCCTTAAAGATTTCTTATTTTACGGGGCGCCCACAAATGGTAGATAAACTTTATAATGCGGATGGGCGACGCCCAGACGAGTCAGAAAAAGTACCATCATGTTTGGTGAAAGTCACACCGTTTTCGTGAAAATGGTCCTTTTTTATATTTTCGATTTGCTATCTTTTGTCAGTTCCTTTGGCACCACAGCCACGGATAAAGTTCTTTTTTAACCATTTTATTTCTGCATAACATTTTTAAATAGCCATGCTATCAGATGTAATTTAAAATTAAACCGTAACTAAAGTGGTTCATTAAAAAAACAGATTATTAGCTTAAAATTTTTGTTTTGCTCAATATTTTTTCAAACTTTCAACTGGTGTGGTATTTTTTTTAGTAATTTCTTATTTAATGCAAATTCTAAAAATTAAAAAAATAAGCAAAAGCTTTTATGGCTACAAAGATATTACCATTTTAGTGGGAAAGGGGCTGTTTATATGAGACTTTTTAATAATTATTAAAATGAAAAAGAGTTTACAATTGATATAATTGTTTTAATTATAAAAATATGCACCACAAGCGATTGTGAAGCCAAAAAGAAAAAGAAAGAATATGAATATGAAAGTAGACGTCAAATGCTAACTTTTATACCTTAACGGTTTTTCTACATGACGCGTACATTTTGAAATACAAGCGTCCGAAAACCCATGTATTTTTAAAACTTGTGATTTTCAAAAACCCGTATTTTCGAAAATAAGCCCGGAAAAACTTTTTCCAAAAACACGTATCGAATATTTTTTGACAAGGTATCGAAAAAAAAAATTGTTTTTGAGAAATCTATATATTCAATGTAAAAACTAAGTAGAATGACCCATATACTCGCTAATGTAAAGAATCATACACTACATTTGCTATGACATCGCCGTGTTAAAAATCATATATTCTGGAGGGGATAAAAAGCCTATGAGATAGGTGAAAGTTTAGATTACTATCGGTGACCAAAATCTGCTGGGAAGCTTGAAATCACATATAAAAGTCAATTTATTTGACTTAGTTTTATACAGTCTATCAATTAATTGTTTGCAAAATAAATTATGAAATACAATTTTAAATTTAATATTGAATTAAATTGAGAAATATATATATTTTTTTGGAAAATGTTTTTATTATTCAATTCCTTTACTCATTCCTCATTGGAAAGTGTGGAAAGTTGCCCGTGATGGTATGGGGATACATACGAGTATCATGGGAAGGCTTTGGTGAACTGAGAGTTTTTACCGTTATCATGACATAGTGGTTTTACGTTAACACTCTTCAAAACGAATTGAAAAAAAGTGTTGAGAATTTTGGGTTCACTGACATTCAAAAGGCCGCAAAGTTAAGATACAAATTGCATCAGGTCAATTATTCTAAGCAGAAATTGGCTTTTGCAGGACCTGGATGCTGTATAATTGCAGTAAGCTGATTGACCCAAGGAACCGATATGAACGCCATCAAAAATTATGTGGCCACTTAAAAAAAAAGTTTCGAAACGGGCTCCAACAAATAAAAACGCTATAAAAAAAGTTATTAAGGAGGAATGTACAAAAATAAACCGGAAGAATATGATCTAAAAAACTTATTGCGTTTATTCCAAGGAGGACACAAGCCGTGATTAATGTTCGTGGTGGACACATCAAGCATTGAATTTTTTTCCTATAAACTTATTAGTTTCTTCATATGTTCCTTGCATTTTGCAAAGAATTATTTGACACCATGAAATTGTTTCTGTTCTTATTTTTGTATCATAAACTTTTGTTTTTGTTTATATCAAATAATTTTTTTGGAAAATACATATTCAATAAAATTGGTTTTTGAACCTGCACACTTTCTGGAATTATTTGATAATGATAGATGAGAAAAATGCTTTTTTTTAGTAAAGAAATGATAAGTTTTACATTTTATTTAAGTATTACAATAAGATTTTAAAGTGAACTCTTTGTCAAAGTTCCTTTCAATTTACAAAAAGGGTTTTTCTATGGATTCAAAGGGATTTTTACAGAAAAAAATCTATTGTTTCTATTGTGTAAAAGAAAAACATGGTAGGAATCTCAATGAAACTATTTTATTTATTTTATGTCGTTATTCTTACAATCACGTAAGACAGTCATTACGCTTTAGTTATTGCTGTAGCAATGTGTCATTTGATGTTATACTTAACAATGAAAATATTGTTAAGTAATTTAAAAATCACAATGCAATGGAGACATCATGACGTCAGAACATTCAGATTTATAAAAACACAATGAAGTTTAACCATTTCAATACTCTTAATATATCTCAAATTTTTGATACATTTTTTCCGGTAACGATTATCAAAATTACATTATCCAAATGAAGTTGTAACATGTGTCACGCGAAAAGTATTAAATTAAAACTCGCTTTGTTGTGGAGCCTCTTCAAAGTCAACTGCTTTGCAAAGAGTTAACACAAACTTTTGACGCACAAGTGATTTTGTAGAGTTTGTTTATTCCTTCATCTCGACTTGAATTTTGTCTTGTGCTGTCAGCAGGGTACTAATGCTGCTGCACAATTACTGCAGATGCTACCACTGTTTAAAATCATTAGAAATTAAATATGCAAATAACTTATGCAACTACTTTAAGGATACAAAACAGCTGTCGAGTCGTGACCTAGATCGTGGTTACTGGGCTTGGTTGCAGCTACACGAAATCTTGCACTTTATAAATATTTTTGGTGTCAATACTTCGCTGGAAGAGGCCACAAATCTCTTTATAAATGTAAGCACTTACAAAGTCATATGTATGCAAGACGTTACTTGCGTTTAAATATCTCTTTTTGTAGTGCATTACCTAATATTTGTTGTAAGAATATTTAAGACATCTGATTTGCTTCATATGTACATACATATATGTTAAGTGTTGAGTATATAAGCAGTGGATGTAAGCAGATAGACTTATGTCTTCAATATTTATATTCGTTTACGATAGATGCAACCTCGCAAGATGTAACCTCGCAAAACCATTTTTATTAGTATCCCCTTATTCTCTATAACTTTTGTTGAAACTTTTTTTGTAGATGCAACAGATTTGAGTGACTGTGCTCTTAAAATTGAAAACTATTTTTTTTTTAAAATTTTCAAAATTTATTTCCCGTAAGATTAAAAATTTTCAAAGCAATGAAACTCAGCAGTATCTAGAAGTACATATAAAACAGTCACAAAATAAAAAAAAAACTTACGCCGCAGATAACAACCTGGCATGATTTTTTAAACATATGTTCTTTCTTCAGCCTGACTTTGAGTTAAAGTTACCAATGGATTTGAAAATGCTGAACCTATATTTGCATTACAATTTGGATTATTCTATTTGGCTTAACTACTTGCTTAAAATTTTTTTATGCGGTTTTTGGAATCAAATATTTTGAGTAGCATTTTTAGTATAACGCGTTCCTTATAAAACATGAAATGGTTAAAAATACTATATTCCGTTGTGTTAACTCCGTATGTACAATTGCACTCGCTTACAACATTTTTGCCATTCAAATAAATCATATATCCGTTTACTAATTCAGGCTCGCCAAATACAAATATGCAAACCAAATTCTCGATCATATTTTCTCGATAGGTTAAGTGAGTCAAAAACGTAAATTTTGACCAAGTTAGAGAATTATCTTAGAGATATTAATCTCTTCAAAATATATTTGCCGGTATAAGAAATTTATATTTTTTAACATAAACCTCAAGCCTTTTCGCATAAGAGGTCGTGCGTAAAGGCTTGAGTTTTATTCATTAAATTAGTTTTTCTTCACAGTGGTTAGTATTTTAATTGATAGCCTTGACTTATAAAAGAATAGTAACATATTAGGTCATCTCTTACTTTGAAAATGTTCCATCAGAAATTATTCATACTAAAACTTTCCATACCCCTATATTTCCTCAATAAACACACGAGCTTTTTATTAAAAGCACTCAACAAAATTTGTTATCCATGAAAGAGTTTCACAATTTAGTATCTCTTAAATGACGCCATAATATTTGACAAGCCAGGCAACCGTGTAATCAAAGTCACTTGCTGAAAACCTAACCATTGGAACATTTTAAACCAAGTAAAAAGTAACCAAGCAACCAACAAACAAATGAACTTACTCGAGAATAAACCAACCAACCAACTGTGGCATTTAATTTTAATCATTTTAAGCGATTCAAATGGAATCATCCCGATTCACATAAATCACATCAATGCAATCCTGACTTCTATCGATTCTTTCTTTGAATTTTCTTATTCTTTTTCTTTTCCTCATCTTTTGGTTTGCGTAAGTCGTCCCCTACCAACTCGTACTTATGCCATTGTGAATTGACAACGTTAAAAAATTGATTTCAACAATTTCAATTCTTAACTCAAAGTGGATAGATTTAAGAAGTCCTTGTTGCCGAAGTACACAATTGGTAAGCTTCGTGGCGGTGTGGGATGTTGGTTGATGGTATTGCGGTTCAATTTACTTAAATCAAATTTCGAAATGATTTCCATCTCTCATCTTCACCGTCATCATGTTCATCGAATTATTAGAATTTTTCATTATCATTTGCAGTAAGTATTGAGTGCTTGCATGCGTTTCAAGTACTTTAATAATTCATGAATTGAGTGGTTGACTACTTAGGAGATCAAATTAAAATTTAAAAAATATTGGTGGATATAAAGAGGAAAACTACAAATAAATTTGAGTAACTTTTGAAATTAAAATTAAGAAATAATACCTGTATTTATTTATAATGTTTCCATTTGTTTTTTTATTTAGTGGAATAGGTAATATAATGGCAATTTTTTTTGTTAATTTCATATATAAATAAAACACCTTTGGGTTCAACAGTATCAGGATCAATCCAGAGTCAGAGTAAGTCTTTGTTCACAGTGATATAATTACATGTGAGACATAATTCAAATTTTTCTTAACCAAACGTTATTAAAATTTCTTTTCCTAATCTAAATGACAACAGGTACCTTTTAAAAAGATGATAGTTAGAAAATTGTAAGTTTGACTCATTCACTTTCAGTATACTGGATTCAAATTCTTTCGTCGAAAAAGTTTTTTTGCTAACGAGCTTAAAATAATCTAACACATTACATAGGACTCCAATTGATATAATAAATCGGAGAATTTGGTATAAATTTACACGAAAGTCATTTATATAATTGAATCGGTAGTCTTAGGAACGTAAAATAAATAAATGAGGAATAAAAAAAAACAACATCATTACTCTCTAGGCAAGTGCATTTACGAGTAAAAAAAAGTTTAATGTAAAGATGCTTCAAAGGAATCAAATAATTTGGTGAATTCATTTCCTTCCTTATAACTCTGTGGAAAGTAATAGCCCAAGGGCCCACGTAGAAAAGATGAGTGTATAAGATTACAGGATGGCATGTACAGTAGAGATAGTGCTGCGTTTTGGGAAAAACTTAATAAAAAAGAGTTTACCAGCCAAGGCCTGTTTCTACACCCGAATTTTGGGAATTTTTTTTTATTAAAAGTGTATCAAAATAGACATGAAACACAATTCTAATTATTTAGCTCAAAGAGCTTTAATAGAATATAAAGGGTTGCATTGCTGAATTCTATCTCAAACTCTTTTTTAGGCCAATTTTTTTGAAAGAAAAGCTTACTATATAACATGTTTAATCTCTGTCGTTTGGCACTAAATTTGCTACGCAGTTTGGTACGAAATTCGATAATGCGACCCCATTTATTCAGTTTACGCTTTTAGAGTTCTAACACTTGGCATTCGTTTCAATCTCTAAACTTATTCGCTTTTAGTTACTTATATAAAAAAACTTGGCCACATTTCAGGCATCCATATGGACTTTGGCAAGGAATTCAATATCAAAGGAGTAAGGCCATTAAGTTCAAGCTCTCTCTCTGTTACTGATAAAAAGAAAAAAAAATAACGAAAAAGTTTTGAGAAGCAACACGGAAGTGACTTCTACCCAAAAGTTCACCGAAAAAAAAATGTATGTAAAAATAACAAAAAAAGTATGTACGCATAACAAAAAATTTCGTTATTTTTGATCCAACCTAGTGTTTTGTTATCGTGACAAAATTGATTTCGTTAAAATAACGTCATTAAAAAGATAACTAAAAATGATGTACATATAACGACATGTTTTGTTGTTTCAACAAAAATTTAGATACACTTCGTGTTAACAAAAATAAAGCTTAATTTAACGCTGTTCTTTTGTTAATTTAACAATGTGAATCATATATTTTTTAACAAAAATATTTTGTTAGGTTAACAAAAATATTTTGTTAGGTTAACAAAAATTCTGTTAAATTAACGAACGAATTTTGCTATATTAACAACGAAATTTCGGAATTTTTGTAAAATAATGGCTTCGTACTCTTTTATTTAACAAAATATTTTTGTTAAATAATGGTTTTATACCCTTAAATTTAACAAAAAATTTTTGTTAAATATACCAAATTATTTGCATAGCAACGTGTATAACCTAAAAACTTTTTTAAAACTATTTAAACAATTTTGTTTTTATTTCATCAACATATTTATTGTTTTATTTGAGATGAATATAGTACAATATTTATGTGATTTGATTAAGCTCATTTTCTATTTGTGTAATCTTAGGAAATGCTATATCATAATTTGTTTTAATCTTATAGAAATAGCTCTGAATAAATTGCCACACGGCGACACTTTCTAAGGAATATTTTAAGTTAAATACATTAAATATTTTAAAGCAGACTTCTACTGATTTCACAACTGAAATGAATAAATACTTAATTCCGTCAAAATAAACTAAAATCTGTTGTGGATTAAGGACGCTATCGCCTACAACGAGGATCCTTGGTTGGATATTCGAACCATCTGAGTTTAATGTCGCAAGCTGGTTTTCCATTTCTGCAACTGTTTCAGCAATGAAAATGAAGGATTTTTGCGAATCCAGTATTGTATATTTTGTAAGGCTTTTTTTACCATTGCAATCTTTGGTAGTCTTTTTTGTGGTTGGAACCAAAACGGTGTTTAGCAGCCAAAATATTCCAGCATCTCGTCCTTCTAAGAAATTGTAAAGAAAGAATATGTTAAGCTCAACATAGTTTGATACCTTATAAAAGTGAAAGTTTACTATAAATATGCTACTTTATTATATTAAATTTACGTTTCGAAGTAGAAGTAATATTTAGGGAATTCAGGATGTCTTTAGACTAAACAGATTTCAATTTCAATTGAAAGAGATGAATTATTTTTGGAACGAAACTATTCCACTCACTTTCTATAGAAGTTAAATGATCCTTGAATAAGGCAGAAAAATCAATTTCAATCTGCAAATAAAAATGTATATGAATTATTAATAAAATAAAATAGTTACGCCCTTACTACTCACTAATCTGTGACCGTATGATTTTCTGTAGTGATTCCAAGTGTCCATTATTTCGTGAGTCGATTTACTAGTAGATATAAACTGAAGTCTGTAACCTGTACTGCACTTCCATAGTCTTTCAACTGCATCGTCGTCAAGATATTCTGTTAGAAGTCTTTTGCTGCTATCTTTCTCATCAAAGTTTTCTGTGAAAAAAGATAATTGTGTCATTATATGAATTATGATGATATATTATATAAATACCGTCTATTGGTAAAATTCTTTCCTCAATATCAAGTGAAGTGCTGGCAGAAGATTTTTCACCAATTTCCCCCATCTGGTTTTTGTATTTGTAATAAAGCTTTCCTTTCGGAGCTTTGCCTTTTACTTTAACAAAATATATTTCCTAGTCATAAAAAAAACTGAGTAAATAATTAGTTGTATAAATTTTATTTTAAAAACCTTAATGTTTCAGCAACTGTCACAGTCATTATAATGTCATTGTTTATATAGTATCTTACTATGAAATCGACTAATATTTGTCGAAAAAATTCGTTCAGGGCGCCATTACTTTTATAAAACTGCAATATCTTTTTACCTTCTGATTCCTGACCCAAAATATTTTCCAAAAATTCACATGTTATTAATTTGGGTTCCAGAATTTCGTCTTGCATATTAGCTGTAGCCTTTAAGCAAGAACATAATTTTTGTGGAGAAAAACATATACCCTAGAAAGAAAAGATTATATCATTAAATGGAAAAAAATATTTGAATTATGTACAACTCAGCATACAAGACTTTTTTGCCAATTTCTTAAATGAAATTCGAATTTAATTTTGATTCCAATAGAAAAGTTTTCCAAAATTTGGTCCATGTATTTTGGTGACATTATTTTCAAAGCTTGTAGATCGACTTCTTCTTCTAACATTGAAAACAAAAAAAATGTAAATTAAGCTTGAAAGGTATTTTTTTTGTGAAATTAAATGTTTACTTGTTAATATTGTATAGAGTGATGGCACTTCCCAACTGTTCAATAAATTATAAAGATCAAGTTGTATTACTGTTGTACTAGAATTAATTGATTCGGTGCTTGATTGTGAGAGTGGAATTTCAGTAGATGACTTTGGGCTTTTATTTTGTTGATCGAGGGCAACGTTAACAATTTGGGTTTGCATTTCACTACTGAACTGAGATTGTGAATTTGAATTGAGGCTATGATTTTGCTTTTCATTATTTGAGTGTGAGTTGATATCGTTAGTAATATAGTCATTTTGTGGTGGATTGCTATTTGAATCTGACAAAACTTCATTGCATAATATTTGATATGAACTGTTATTAAATTCCATTTTAATATTGTTTTTTTTTTTCTATGAAATAGAAACGTTCTTTAAGTCATATATATTCTATATTAAATTGTTATAAATTGTGCTTCAATCTTACAGCGATAGACCCATTATTCATCTTACATTCATTCAAAGGAAAACATTTAATATCATTTAGATTTAAATATTTGAAAATGCTATTCTTCTGACTTTCAAGAAAATATGAATCATAATGAGACTTATAGTACTTAACAATTCTTTCAAAGCATAGAAAATATACATTATTGTCTTTTGGAAAATAAATAATTTCATCTATTTCAAAAAACTTGGTTTCTCCAGAATAAATCTGTGAAACCAGATATTGTTTTTTGTATGTAATGCCTCCATACTCAAGCTGCCTGTAAGAAATAAAGTCACTTAAACTGACTTGAAACGTTTTTAAAATATTGTCTACATGATTAGATTTTATTATGAATTTTTCTAAAACTCCTATGTTTTCGGTATTTGAAAACATTAAATAATGAAATGTTTGATTTTAACGACCTTTGGTTATAATTATTAGTTACGAGCTTGAGGTCAAGAAATTTCAATAAAATTATAATGCTTATATTTTATAAAAAATTTTTTATTGATTTTTTTGTCCAATATTTCGCCTCCTTTTAGTCGGCATCTTCAGGGGCTAACAATTAAATTTTTAATTAAATATAAAAATTACATTTTAATAATGTTTTCAATTGCCATTTGTTTAATTGGCGGTGTCTGGTGTCAATTGTTTCGTTTCTGTGTTCACAGACACCTAGTGAACACAGAAACGAAACAATTGACACCAGACACCGCCAATTAAACAAATGGCAATTGAAAACATTATTAAAATGTAATTTTTATATTTAATTAAAAATTTAATTGTTAGTCCCTGAAGATGCCGACTAAAAGGAGGCGAAATATTGGACAAAAAAATCAATAAAAAATTTTTTATAAAATATAAGCATTATAATTTTATTGAAATTTCTTGACCTCAAGCTCGTAACTAATAAACATTAAATAATATGCAAATTTCACCAGAAATTTTTTAGCTAAAGTGACTGGAATATTTTTCCTCGACGTAGTTGCGCGAGCATAACTTTTAAATTCTTTATGCTTGCCCTCGAACCTGAAGCACCAATAATTTCTTGGTGGCCCTGAATTTTCAATTATGGACGGATAATGTGTTAAAAAATGATGTTTTGGTTTTAGCGAGTCTTTAAATAAATTCATATATGACCTATTGTGTTCTTTTATATATATTCGCAATGTATTTATGTTGTCAGCACTTATGCTGAATGAGAGCAGAATGTTTATTATATTTAAGAAAACTCTAAAGAACTTCCAAACTTTATCATTTTCTGGAATCAAATCACCGATAATCAAAGGGAAAAAGTGAACATAGGTCATCATTTCACTGGCAGACATTTTCAAACGTGTTTGCTTAATATGAGCCAACTTAATAGGAGGTGAGATGTTTCCTATTTCAATCTCACCATAATTAAACAATTGTGCACTTCTATTTAATATATCTAAAGTAAAAATTTTACTTGTTTCTGTATAGTATGTAATTATGTGACACATATTATAATGGCAAATTCCTTCAAAAATATCATGCATTATATCAACCGAAAAATTGCGAACTACGTGAAAATATTTTATATTATTCAAAATAGATTCTTGCCAAATGCCGGTACACTTAAAATTGTTTTTTAGTATATCTTCTTTATAGTTTGCAATAGTTCGGATGCTTGCTGATATTTCTTCAGTCAACAATTTTGTTTTAATTTTACTCTCTTTGCAAAATCTACAAAAAAACATAGCAGTAAAAGACTTACGAAAGTCTAGTAAAGAATTTAAACCTAAATTATCTCCTTAAATAAGACCCAATACGAAATAGACATGAATTGTTGTATTCATTCTAAAACTGAGAGTTATGCCTGATTCTTCCATAAAATTTATTTCCTCAACTAAAAGTTTTAAGCTTAAATCATTACCAAGATCTTTCATGTCATTTGATTTAATAATCGCAGCTAAAAATATATTTTCAAGTTTTGAAGAATTTCGTAATGTTGGAAAGCTGTAATAAATTGCTGTAACTGATTGGAAACCGGCATGTGAGCCAAGTAGATTATTAACTTCATAATCATTGACATACATAAAAAAAGGTATAAGAATCTTCCCCGGGTGCTCCGTCTGAATGTCTTTCCACCGTTTTCCATTTAAAAAGCTATTGTATAATAATTCACTACTATTTTTATTTTCCTCAAGTTTGATTAAAGTTTCTGCAAGGTTATTACCTTTTTCAAATATTTGCTTAAATTGAAATTTTAAAGGTAATAGTACACCTTTCCTCTTTTTTTCGCTAAAACAAGCTGCACCACAACTCAAAACTTCCGATACTTCGTTGTCTAAATCAAACTCTTTAATTTTTTGCATCAAATTATTTTCTTCTAACTACTTAAAAAAACGATAATCTGTATTACAATTTATGAACGGATCCCTGCATGAATTTAATAATTCTTTGAGCTTCGGCCTCAAATCTTCATTATTGGAATTATTTAAAATATTTATTATAGCTTCAATCAAGGGGCTAACAACAAATTTTGAAACATTTTGCTGTGTATCAAAGACATCTTTTCGTGTGAAATTATTGTTGTTATGAAGAGTAAGAGAAAAGGTTGCTGCCATTTTAGTTATGACTGAAATTGATTCGGATAAACTGAAAATTCGGTCATTCGAATGTGGAATGACATGTTCAGTTACCGGCAATAGATTGGTGCTACTCTTATTATTTTTTCCAACAATTGACGTTGTTTCATACAAAGAAGTTTGAATTTGAATATTTTCTGTCAATGGAATCGAATTTTTTTTATTGTTGTGCTTGTTTCTAACATGTTTTTTAAAAGTGCTTAAGTTTCTAAAATATTGGGAGCAGTTTTTAGCACAACATTGGTAATGACTGTTAGTGGTTAAAATATGAATAGATTTAAAATGAAGCACAAGTAAAGCTAAGCTATCAAATATTTTGAAGCACTTAAAACATTTCATACCTGCAGATTTATAAGGAAAATTGTAATTGAGTGGGTGTTGATAACTGTTTTTTATAGAAAAGCAGAGCAGTGTTCGCAGTAAGCCAGAGTACCCTGTTTTAACAAAAAAAACCGTAAATAAATAATATAATACAATAATATTAAAATCAAAAACTTACCAATTTTCTTTGCCAGTTAAACAGCTTCTTCTCAAATGAAATTCTTTGACCTACGGGAATGTCAAGTATTTTTCTAAAAATTTCTTCCAAGTGGATTAGTTTAATATATTTTAGCGCCTCTAAGTCTACTTCGCATGCTAGCAAGAAAAAAAACCACCAATTCATACAAATATTAATAAAACGCACATATTATACTTACTTACCATGCAATACAGCGAATAATTGATTTAGCTCTTTAATCTCATTGAAAGCTTCTTTTAATTCGTCACAGTTTTGATAATTTTCAAAGAATGTTGCCATTACTTTTCAAGAGAAACACTCACAAATTATATTTTGGAAAAACAGCTATGTACGCAAACGACTGATGAAATGTATGTACTAACAAGCGATGCGCAATAACGAATACTAAATTTAAAAGTTCCGTTATAATACCTCTGATTTTTGTTGTACTGACAAAAAATTTCGTTGAGTTGACGAAAACTTATTTAAAATCAAGCAACATTTTTTTTAACACCGAAGGCCAAATTTTGAAGTCCCGTTATAATACTTTTTGTTTTGTTACATTGACGAAAATTTTTGTTGTGTTTACGAAAAGTTCAACACGACAAATTTTTTTTTTTGTTAAATTAACGAATCTTTTTGTTAAGTGCCGCAGCTAATGTTGTAAATATTTTCCAATGTTCAATCAACAAAATTTTTTGTTATTTTAAACCCAAGTACGCTTTGTTGGCAGAACGAAAATTTTGTTGAATTTACATGCAATGACATTCAAAAGCAATCACGTTAATTTAACAAAGTCTTTGTTAAATTTTTAGGGTAAGTTGTGGTTGGCTTAACAAAACTTTTGTTATTACTACAAAGATTTTTGTTATTTTTGAAAAATATTTTAACAAAATCAATTTTGTTGTGCTAACAAAAACTTTTGTTACGCGAAAATTTTTTGTACAAAAGTTTTTGTTATTATAACAAAATTTTCTTTATATGTACGAAATTTTTGTTATTTTAACGTAAAATTTCTACCAAAAGGCTAACAAAAAATTTTTGTTAAAAAATTCGTCATTATTTTTTTCGGTGTTGGAACACTGCAAATATTTTCCTAGTTTTTGAATATTGGATGTCTTTTGAAAAAAAATCGTTATAAATATAAAAAAACTGAAATATCAATTATATCTCGAAAAATATGAGAGATAAGAAAAAAATTCTTAAGGACAAAATTGTTTATTTATTTATTTATTTATTTATTAATTTATTTATTTATTTATTTATTTATTTATTTATTTATTTATTTATTTATTTATTTATTTATTTATTTATTTATTTATTTATTTATTTATTTATTTATTTATTTATTTATTTATTTATTTATTTATTTATTTATTTATTTATTTATTTATTTATTTATTTATTTATTTATTTATTTATTTATTTATTTATTTTTTTATTTATTTATTTATTTATTTATTTATTTATTTTTATTTATTTATTTATTTATTTATTTATTTATTTATTTATTTATTTATTTATTTATTTATTTATTTATTTATTTATTTATTTATTTATTTATTTATTTATTTTGAAAACCGGCACAACAGTAAAAGTTTTCGATAGTTTCGTAAGTTTTCAAAGGCTAAGCCACAAATTTTTTTTGAATATTGGGAGACATGATCCCTTTTTTTCAATCCAAACACATAACGAACAATATTGTTAAATAATACATTCAATTTGGCTTTACTTGAATTAACACAGTTAGGAAATATTTTACAACCGAATAGCATTGATGGGACGAGATATGTTTCAGCAAGCAGCATTCGTATATAAAAAGGTGTAAAGTGCTGTGTCGAGAAAATTACAATAAAATGCTTTGGTTGAAAAACTAATTTTATCAATTTATAGAGGAAAGCTTTTTTTCAGGTTATTTATATTCTAAGTGAAAAATTGAGGATATATAAATATTATGATTGAAGCTTGAAGAGAGGATTTTATTTTGAAGATGTTATCATATTTTAACAACAAAAAATGTATTTTGAATTACATATAGACTTCCCCATGCTTTTTCGAATGTGCTGGCTGTTGTTCTCACAAAAGCATTAGCTGCAGCGTTTCTTAATAACTGAATTTTTATTTTGACTAGAGAGAAAGTTCTTATTTTTAAACGGTTTGGTAAATTCACAAACTTTACAATAACATTTCAAGTATCTTTTCGACGTTGTAGCATTCATTTGAGCTGAAAACTTGAAAATCCGAAAATTTCATATATTCTTTTCTTCCACTTTTTGCTTGAAACATTTCTTTTGCAAGTGCTGCACAGAGCTCCAGGTAAATTGACATTCTCAGTGGATTTTTCGTTCTTCTCAAACAAAACAAACAAACTTTATTACGATTTTCACGATGTGTATACACGTGATCTTTCGACATTTTGAATGCAATATTTTACACTTAACGCGAATTCCCTTAGAACTTGAAATTTTAAAAGCAACTACTCCGAAATTTGAAAAATATACTCGTAATACGGCATTCTATTTTACTGACGAACTTCTATTGAAAAATATAACAGTGAAAAAACAAAGTTTTCCTCGAGAAATTGATAAAATGAGTTTTTCGACAGTAAAAACATTGGAATGAAATACCATAACTGAAACATTTTATTGTGATTTTCTTGAGGAATAATTATGTACTTAAGAATTTTTTTCATATCTCTCATAGTTTTCGAGATAAACTTGATATTTCATGTTTTTTAAATGATTTTTTTCAAATCCTAGCCACATTTTGCTTTTCATCGAAAAATAGTTGTGAGATATTCTAGACTCAAAATCAAAAAAAAATATTTGCAGCGTTCCAACTTTTGGGTTGAAGTCACTTCCGACGAACCGTGGCAACTATTAAAGGCTTATGCCTAGCTTATTTCCTTGATTCTTTCAAATTTATAAATGCGAATTTTTAATTTTTTTTAAAATTCTATGTGAACTTGTGGACTTTTCAAGACTAAAGCCACAATCTTTGTAATATATTTCTTAAATTTAGAGGTCACGCCTTGTTGTATTTCAAACCCAAGTGTGCAAAACTTCTCAAGAGAATTTCAATCAATTCGTTTTATTTTTATGAAACCCGCAATCGAGGAACATTTACACTTCGATTTTATTTTTGTTTAACTTTCGCTCGAAAATATTTAATAGCTTCCGATCCTTTAGGGATTTAGAGATCTCCTTTTCGAAAAATGAGTTTTGTAGATAGAACGATAAATTCATTTTAGTTGGGGGCCTAGCATTTAAGCGATTAAATTGTTATTATTTTTCATTTGTTGAAACAAAATTGTTATCGTAGTAAGGTATTAAATAAGCAAAATACTGACATGAATCCGGCCAGTATAACTGGAGGTCAAAGAAATCGAGTATAAGAAGATCCAGCAAATTATAGAAAATTCTTAGGTAAATATTTTCGAAAAAAAAAGTATTTCAGCAATATCTCGATACGTACTGAATTTGTTGAAAGATGCAGAAATTTGAGGAAATTGATTTTTTTCCTGAAATCCGAGCGGTTTTTAAAATAACTACCGATATAGTTTGCTGCTAGGATTTATATCTTTCAGTAAAAAGTGCACCACATTTGAACCAATTTGCGTAAAATTGGGATTTTATGATAAAAATCTGCAAGTGTACAACTCAATTTAATAAAAATGCATTAAATTTGATTGTAATTGCAATTGCGCACATAACTTACTTAATGTTTTACATACAACTTTTCTATCAACTCACATTTCCTTTTGATTTATTAATATGACGGCGTTAAACATAAATTGCATCACCACACTGACAACAGCAAACAATTTCTCCGACGTCTGCCAGTGGTGACCATAATTCATTATGTTGCTAGCAATTTATGCGATATACTTATAATGCCAAAGTAAAAGTGAGGTTGCAATGAGCAATGGGCGTCCATGTTGGGTTTCTATATAATGAAAGTAATGGTAGTAATCTGTGTATACGATGCACAGTGTCAATTACGGGGTGTCGTAAAAAGGGGTATTTAAATAAATAATTTTTTGCGATTAAGATATTTGAATGTTGAAAATTGTGCACAGGGTGGTTGTACGAACGTTTTTAGCATTTGGGCACAGCACAAAGCTTATTTTTACTGGGTACTCGGGCATTAAGGCATCTTCGGTAACGAGGTGGTGGACGAACAAGCAAAACAAGGAATATTATGAATACAATGCCTTTAAGTATCGCAGCACCTATACAACACCTTAACTCAAAAGTAGACATCTGCATGTTAACAAAATCTAGCTCACGCTGGGTACAGCTGGATACTCGTTTATTTTATTTTATTTTATTTTATTTTATTTTATTTTATTTTATTTTATTTTATTTTATTTTATTTTATTTTATTTTATTTTATTTTATTTTATTTTATTTTATTTTATTTTATTTTATTTTATTTTATTTTATTTTATTTTATTTTATTTTATTTTATTTTATTTTATTTTATTTTATTTTATTTTATTTTATTTTATTTTATTTTATTTTATTTTATTTTATTTTATTTTATTTTATTTTATTTTATTTTATTTTATTTTATTTTATTTTATTTTATTTTATTTTATTTTATTTTATTTTATTTTATTTTATTTTATTTTATTTTATTTTATTTTATTTTATTTTATTTTATTTTATTTTATTTTATTTTATTTTATTTTATTTTATTTTATTTTATTTTATTTTATTTTATTTTATTTTATTTTATTTTATTTTATTTTATTTTATTTTATTTTATTTTATTTTATTTTATTTTATTTTATTTTATTTTATTTCATTTTATTTTATTTTATTTTATTTTATTTTATTTTATTTTATTTTAATAGGACCAAAACATAATTCTTACTATCTATATCCAGGAATGACTACCGTCTCATGACAGGAGTTACTACTGGACACTGCCTTATGGGCCATCATTCACCTAAAATGAGAATGCTTGAAGATGGTATATGCAGGAAGTGCATCGAACCAAATATAGAAGAAACGCTAGAGCATTTACTCTTCGACTGCCATGCACTCGCTCGGACAAGGCTCAGATCACTTGGACAGGCTGTCTTATACTCATTACACGATGTTGCACGATTAAAACTCCACAGAATTTATGATTTCGCCAGGCGGACGAATACTTTTAAAATAAGCCAAACGACTAATTTAACTGATTAATTCTTGGGAGATGTGGTATCACTATGGACCATAGTGTCTATGTGGAGCTTTTAATCCACCACTATAACCACATGTTTTAGTAAATATCGACTGATAATTTTGAAAAAAGTTGTACCTAAACTAGGCGACAATTGAAAGAATAAAATTTTTGCAATAAAATGTATGTTTATTTTTCTTGATTGACGTCTTAAAAGGATTATGAAAATCCAATTCATATTAATTTTATAATATTTAAAATAACACAATTTTTACTTATATTAATGTTCGGTATATTATACCATTGCTGTTGCACATCATTCTAAAAGTTTGGGAAGTTCCAGCGTCTCGTTATTGATCCAAGATCGACGAAAAATGTTTAATCGGATTCCGATCTGGTAATTGTCAGGCCAGGTTTTGAAATACATGAAGTTGCTGGTGACCCCAATCCCATTTTTTCTGCATAGTACTCAAATTTAATTCTTAAAAATTTACGTAAGATTGTTCTGTAATATATCAATCAATTTTTACCAAGTTTCCAATAAACAACCCCAAACTAAATGGTACTAAGCCCGTGCCTGAGGGTAGTGTGCGTAAGATTTGATTTTTTGCTCTGCAGATGCGCTACAATAGATTTTTCTACGTTTTTTCTTTTTGCAAAAGCGAGTAGTTAAGATTGGTAAAAATTGCGTAGGTATTTTCAGAACATTTATACATGGAACCGAAAAAATTTATTTAACATTTCTTATAATGTTTCGATTATGAATTGAAGCTTATTTGGACAATTTGATACGTTTTAGAAGTTCTCAAAAACGAAAGGTTTTTATAATTTCCAAAATTATGGTAATGACACCAAACACTAATGACACAATTTCTTATCTCGAAGAGAGTAACTTTAAATCATTGAAAATTGGCTCATTGAATTGAAATCTGCGCTGCCGAATCAGGTTTATAGCTCGAGCTGACAAAATCTATTACTGGAACTTCGATGGGCTCATCATCAAATTCATCCTCAATGAATCATATATATTTCTCAATAACTTCAAGAGGGAAGGTAAGATGTCAAAAAACCATAACGGCCATAATCCATGAATGTCAAAAATTGATATGAAAAAAATTTGTCCGGAATTGAAATTTGCTCGAAAATGCGTCAGCTGAGCTAAACTCTTACTTAATTTCTCAAAAAATTTTTTAATTGCTGGCAATATCAAAATTATAAATTCATTTTTGCTCTACTTTTATGTAAATGCAAAGGCATCTGAAGTTATGTTTGCGAATAAAAAAAAATACAAATTGTTATGACATTTAAAGTTAATATTTAGTTAAATGGATGCAGCAAAAAATCCAATGAAAACAAACAAATTATGGCATTAAAAACAAAATGACACTCATTTTAAAAATAGAAAAAAATAACCAAACCAAGCAGGTCTTACTACAACACATCCATATTTTCAAAAACAATTCTATATTTCTCATAATATGCATCACGTTAATACAAATACTGCACTATGGGTCGAATTGTAATATAGCTGGCGATAGATAAAAAAAAAATATTTTCTTTGTAAAAACCAAGAAGTATATAAAACTATAAAACCAATATATCTTTCGTTCTGCATTTAGTATAATGTCGTCAATGAAAGGATCTTACGGTACAGACATTTAAGTCCACTAAATTCTGTCATGGATACTTTTGGCATTTATGAATTTCTCCAAATAAAAATAGTAAAATGTATTTTTGTTTTACTTATCAGTGACGACAAATTTAGGAGATTTCTCAATCGCAATAATGATTTGATGGAGCAAAACGAGGTCTGATTTTTAATTGGAATGAACCTGTGCTATTGCAGTCAGACTTAGTCTAATTTTTTTTTTTTAAAAAAAACTATGTACCAGCAACTGGAATTAAATTACAGTGCCTTTTTAATTTTATACATCTACTTTTTACTCGTAAGCTCATATATTTATATTTAGTTTTATGATAATTTTTTATTTTGAAGAAAAGCAGAAATTCTTAATGGATAAGATTAGGCAAATTGAGCTGAAAACTCTATTGTCTGATATAAGTTTTTTAAGTTAATATAAAATATGGTTGCCATTTTTGCAATTTGCTAACAAAAAAACCACAAAAGTAGACATTAAAAATTAAATTCAGTCTAGTAATTTTCGATATAGTTTCGATCGAATATTCCGAATTGAACTTCAAAATTTAGATATAACATCAGGTTTTTGAGATATCTTGACGTTTTAGGGAGAAACACATAATGCTGATGCATATTAATTTCCTCCTAGTATACAGTAACATATTAATGACATTCTTCTAAAACCTTTCACTTACGATCTTTTCCTTAGGAAACATAATTTCCAGATTAAATAAAAAAATCAAGTTGAAATATTTTTACTTAGTCATAACAGAAAGAGTTAAGTTCTTTTTTTTGGCTCATTAGTTTTCATAGTCCTAAGGTGATGACTTTGTATAGGAGTTAAGTGTTGTGACCCTTAACCCATTAAATCCCAAGCTTAAGCCACTGGATCAAAACTGATGAAACTTCATCCACAGGCTACATTTGGATCGTAGGTCTGAGCTTTGATTTTTAATTTTTTTTTCTACTCAGCTTTGGGCTCAG